>JARQOC010000003.1:249029821-249188667 GCA_033576535.1 Allobates femoralis
GTTTTTTTATTGGTGAAATATATCAGGAAATGCTATAGGGTTTTGAAAATGTTATATATTTGATATGTAGTGTGTTTAATTGATATATTTATTATGTATATTGATATATACATTTATTTCTTGGGGTTTTTTTATCTGTATTTTATGTGTACCTATTTGCAAAGTGATTTTTGCTGGCTTTTTTTCAAATGGCAATGACATCATCAGACAGTCTGTTCATTTAAGACCCATGCTTAGAATGAGATGTGTTTGTGACTTTGAGCAAGGAGTGAGTTTAAGCTCTGAAACATGTAACATAATAAATCACTTTCATTTTTACTGGATCTGGATTTTTGCATCTGGACAGCGCGGCATATACTCTATTTTATTTCATTGAGTTAGCAATGGGGAGTTTAATAGATGCCTCTCCATTACTAACCCCTGGGCTTGATGCCAGCTGACATTACACAGCTGTTATCAACCCCCCCAAAATATTACCCAGATTGCCAAAGCACCAAGGCAACCAGGAAGAGCCAGAGTGAAGAGCTAGAATTGGTGCATCTCATGTGGTGTGCCAATTCTGGGGCAGATGTTGACTGATATATTTATAGTAGGTTGGGAAGAAAAACAGTAACAGTAGGGGCCGAACACCTTTGCTAGTGAACTGCATTTCAAAGCAAAGATCCAATCAAGGACACAAGACTGCTGATAAGGGCCAAAGTTTGCATAATAAACACAATGGCAGAGAAGTACTGGCCAAATGGCAATTGCCTGATGTGCTGGTAGCTACAAGGGACCTCTGACACTTGGTATTACCCACTATCTTCCCCCCATTTTACCCCTTTTCCTCCCATTCATATTAGGCAGTGAATCAGTCAGTCTGTGATGATTGTCTACACACAGCCAGCCTAGTAGGAGCAGGAGCGCGCTGAGAAGGCAGCTCCACACACTGAACTGCAGCAGTGCTTTAACTGGCTCTCCCTGATTAGCCTGGTGTGTTGATAATTAAAGTAATAGGTTGATGGTGTTGATGTCAGCTGTGAATTGTCAGCTGGCATCATGACCTGGTGGTAGTAATGGATAGGCATATATCATTACTAACCCGGCAAGTATAGAGTTAAAAAAGATGTAGACATAGGGTAAAAATAAATTAAAATGTATTTATTTGAATAAAGCCTCACACCCCCTTGTTTACCAATTTATGCTTCAAAATAAATCCTGGAGGCTCCAACATACTTCAAATAGTAATAACCCTCGATACCCATCAAAATAAGGCTCCAGAGGTCACTCACGGTCAGCAGTATGTTCCACTAATACATACCATTAACTATCAGTGGCTTCGGGAGCCTCATTCTGAAAAAGTTTTTTGAACAAAGCTCCATAGCAATCGTCACTTCTGGTCAGCGGTATATACAGAATTTTTTCCATGTCAGAGAAAAACATACAGTACTTTCAAATTCCTGGAGATCAAACTGCTTGGGAGCCTTGTTCTCACCTTTTGCCAGTGACTCACAGGTCTTTCCCTTACATGCACACAAGGCAACCCTCACTCAAGAGGAGTGGGTGGAGGAACCGACCTTTACAATTAGTCATTCATATAGCTTGGTCTCTATACCAACTTTCAAAGTATATTTCTCTGAAATGCTGCAGCATACATGGCTGAACTCATACATCTAGTGTTGAACAGCTTGTATCAGCTGTCAGTTTCCCTTTAGTACATTTAATATAGCATCAGATACTAGATCATCAGATTTTAGTACAAACTCATTTCTAGCTCATTATTATTATTAATTATTATTAATACTACTACTTCTACTACTATTTATACTACTACTACTAATAATAATAATTATAATAACTATAATGATAATAGTACACAAGTCCAGTAGTTCCTTAATGGTTTCATAGCATTAAGTTATTACTTACCAGCAATAAAATGTCTTTTAGCAACAATTATTTTTTATAGAGCTGACAATGTAATAGAATCTAAACTAAGAAGCATTTTTTGTCCATTTGAGAATGTCTGTATACAATATATGGCCAGAATATTACATGACATGTCTTGTTATAGCCTAAAATCCATGGGATATTTAGATAAATCTGTGGTCTCAATGTTTGATAGCTGTACATCTCTGGTTTTATCAAAGACAAAGAGATAAAAAAAAAAGTTAGACTTAAACTATCTGTTTGAAGATTGAACAGACATTTTGTTATGAGTTATACAATTTCTGTAGCTTTTCAATCTCTTGTAAATTGCAGCAGGATATATGCCATGAACTGTAAAAATAAAAACAAAATAAGGTAAAAATACCAGGCCTCCATAGTCAGTAATACATGTTAGAGTATAGATTAAAGGGATTGGCCACCTCTGGGAATATTACATAAATGCAAGTATTTTGGCGAGGCTTACAAAATGATTTTTGCAATTGGGAATCATTACAAATGTTAGCACTGTTTGGCTTTTACAAGGTCTTTGTTTCTCTTCACATTCGACTTTAATGTTGTCTATAGCCATAAATCAGCTGAGAGGAGCTCATAAAAGACTGTCAGAGCTCATGTATAGATTCTCAGGTTAAAAGCTTGGTCACTTTCTCCTTGTAGTGCAAGTTCGTCACAAACTATAAGGCATTGCTGTCCACATAATGGCTAATATGGAGGAGAATGAGACCAGACCTGTCCCCAAACATGGCCAACAAAATGAACCAATTCTACGGTATTTTTTTATAATATTTCATAATATAAGCTCATTTGCTTTGCTCTAATGTAACTGTTATGTGTATTATGTCTTTATAATATCAATGAAAATGTTTTATTGTAGGAAACTTTGAAACAAATATCACATTTGGATGTTAGGTCCTATTATGCGCAGAAAATTCATGCAGCATATTTTAAAATAAAAGGTTAAAAGGAAGCTGTCAGGTCCTCCGTGCCACCAGAACCACCAACACGTGTGGGCAAATATCAAAATTCCCTGCTATGATGAACGAATTTGTAGAATTACACTTTCTGAAACTCATGTACTAATCCACCTCTGTGATACTGCCTGCTGAATTTTACTAATCCATTTATGCTACAATCTGATAATTCCTGACTAACCACTCTGTATTATCACTTACATGTCCTGATCTACACACACTGTTTACATAATGCCTCAATGGTATGAACCTGGCTCCCTGCTGTTTAATTACGTTAGTTGTGTCCTGTTTCCTGTTAGTTAACTCACCTTGGCTGGTCTGTTAACATACAGCCCTCCGCTCTCCCTTTGGTCAGCTGCAATCACTCTCTGGCAGGATGCCACAGGGAGGTACTGCACCCTAAAAGTAAGATGTAGTATCTCCGTAGTCACAGGTGGAGGGGGTAACTACAGAGTTTGTCCACAGAACCACCCACAGACACCCTAGCACAGTGGACTGTATTTCAGTAGGTCCCAGGGGGGTGGAACAGTTGTCAGTTAGTCAATCAGACGGTGACAGAGAGAGAGAACGAATGAACGCAGGGATATTGCTGTCCTAAGGAGAGGGCATCTTTAAGGAGCGGAGGTGACCCAGACAAGAAGGGGACACTCCAGGTCTGGTCGGAGACGTCTGGAGTGCCCAGGTCACAGCGGTAAACTGGAGCCGAGGTGGTTTGTTCAGATTTATCCCAAAGCGCAGACCAGCGCATTGTGGGCCTTCATAAGGGAGCCATGACACCCACCAAGGAGCCTAACCTCTGTCCCATAGCTAGGTCCAAGACCAAGCGTACAGTGACTAAGCACAGACGGGGACCAGTAACCAGACTTCAGCGTGGGAAGGCAGAGAGCCATTGAAGAGAAAGACCAAGAAAGATAATTGAGAGACACCTCTGACGGTCTCTGTGGTGAATCCCAAAACTTGTGGCTATAATCCCTGGTGAGCCGGACTGTAGCGTGTACCTTATCCATCTGGTACCAGTAAAGGAACTGTTTGAGCTGTTTTGGTGTCCGGCTTCATTTAATCCATCGCCCGAGAGGACTCTGTAGCACCACAGAGATTTCAGACTACTACTCACCTCATCCACCACACTGAGGAAAAGCTCCACCTGTGGGGAGCTGTACTACCCTTGCTGCACACACACATCACCTCAGCGCCTGGCTGCAGTGCTGGTAACTGCATACCAGACACCACAGGTGGCGTCACGTCCAATCCCCCATTCATCATCCCCATCAACTATTGAGTGTACAGGGTGCAGAAACGGGACCCGACCAGCCTTGATCCCCCACCGAAACCCCCGCCCGACGCAGCCTGACATAACTGCATTTAAATGTTAGCCTGAGGTCTCCTGATCATGGTCTCGCCTTGTCACCTAAGTGTTGCTAAGTGTCCAGAAATAGCCAAGAAATAACACAGAAATCTGCTAACAGTCCTATTGTTCTATGTGACTTTGCCATTACCTTTACCGCCCCATTCCCCCCTCCATCACCCCTCATTCAAATAAACCCTCTCTCCTTCTCTCTACTTTATTGAGCTCCCATACTCTCTTCAATTACTGAATAATCGCAGACCACCATATTCCGGGTGTTCATCACAAACAAAGTCACAATTACAACAACTTTTGCCTTTTCTCTTTTTACTGCTGCTTCTGTCAGGTAATATCTCTCCAAATCCTTGCCCACCCTCTACCAACTTCAACCCCTCTTCCACCTCACATAGAAACCCCACTAACATTATTAATATTCCTTGCACACTTCATCTCACTCTTTTAATTGCACTCTCTGGAATCCATGGTCTAAAAGCAACAAACTTCCCTTCATTCATAACTACTTTCTCTCACTAACTCTCTTAATCTCCTGGCTCTCACAGAAACCTAGATCCAGGATTCAGACACTGCTTCCCCTGCTGCTTTTTCTCATGGCGCTTATATTTCTCTCATTCCCCGAGACCTGGTAACAGACATGGTGGCGGAGTTGGATTACTCCTGTCCCCACAATGTACTTTCCAGGTCATCCCTCTAGCCCCATTGCTCTCATTCCCCTATTTTGAGGTCACACAATTAGACTCTTCCGTCCCTTCCACTTCAGAGTAGCGATGGTATACCGCCCCCCAGGGTCACCCACCCAGTTCCTCGACCATTTCTCCGCCTGGCTGCCGCATTTCATGTCCTCAGAATTACCAACCCTTATTCTGGGAGACTTTAATATCCCCATAAACAGCCCCATCTCCCCATCTGCAGGCCCAGCTCCTATCTCTAACCACCTCTCTTTGCCTCTCACAGCTCTCAACCTCTGAGACATACAAAGATGGTAACACCCTTGACCTGATCTTTGTCCAGCTCTGCTCAACCTCCTCCTTAGATAATTCACCTCTTCCCCTCTCTGACCACAACATTCTCTCCATCACGCGCACAAACCCTCACCCACCCCAACACAGTCCAACCTATCACACATTTAGAAATCTACAGGCCATTAACCCTCATACATTCACAGACTCTCTACACTCATCATTGTCCCCAATTTCCTCATTCTCAGGTAGCGCCCCTCACCCTCAGAACCTTAAACACAGAGTTAAGCAGCTCTGGCTCACATCACAAACTCAATTCCTCCAGTGATGCTCTAGGAGTGCTGAACATCTATGCAAGAAAAGCTGCACTTCACAAAACTTAATTCACTATAAATTCATGCTGAGAACTTACAACTATGCCCTTCACCTCGCCAATCAAACCTACATCCCCACCCTGATCTCCTCACTATCCAACAACCCAAAAAAACTCTTTGACACCTTTTACTCTCTCCTCAGTCCTAAAGTGCAGGCCCCTATCACTGACCTCTGTGCTGATGACATGGCTTCTTACTTCACAGAGAAAATAGAAAACATCCGTCAGGAAATCAACTTCCAACCTCAAATCACTGTTACCCCTACCTCTCGACACATTTCCACCGGCTCCCTCTCCACATTTGACCCATTCACAGAAGAAGAAGTGTCAGGTTCCTCTCTTCCTCTCATCCCACCACATGCACTGCTGACTCCATCCCCTCACACCTACTCCAGTCAATCTCTCTGGTGGTCACCACTCACCTAACCAAAATCTTCAATCTCTCCCTCTCTTCTGGCATCTTCCCCTCCTCCTTCAAACACTCTATCATTACTCCATTATTAAAGAAAACTTCTCTCAACCCATCCTACACAATCAACTACAGACCAATCTTCAATCTCCCCTTCATCACTAAACTTCTGGAGCGCCTGGTCTACTCCCGCCTTACCTGTTACCTCTCCACTCACTCTCTTCTAGACCCATTACAGTCTGGTTTCTGCCCCCTACATTCTAAAGAAACTGCTCTAACCAAACTGACCAATGACCTTCTGACAGCAAAACGTAATGGTGACTACTCTCTACTTATCATTTTTGATCTCTCTGCAGCCTTCGACACTGTTGACCACCATCTCCTACTCTCCATGCTGCACTCCATCAGCATTCAAGGACACCACTCTCACCTGTTTCTCTTCCGATCTCCCTGACCACTCTTTCAGTGTTTCATATGCTGGCTCTACTTCCTCCCCTCTTCCTCTCACTATTAGGGTCCCTCAGGGTTCAGTCCTTGGACCTCTTCTCTTCTATCTCTACACGGCCCCAATTGGACAGACCGTCAGCAGATTTGGCTTTCAGTACCATCTTTATGCTGATGACACACAGCTATACACTTCTTCCCCTGACCTTATTCCCGCTCTAATAAAGAACACGATGACTGTCTAACCGCAGTTTCCAATATCATGTCCGCTCTCTGTCTGAAACTCAACCTTTCCAAAACTGAACTTCTTTTGCTGCCGCCCTCCACTACCCAACGTAAATATGACATCTCTCTCTGTGTGCGGCACCACAATTATGCCTAGTCAGCAGGCTCACTGTCTGGGTGATATGTTTGACTCTGATCTTTCCTTCATCCCATATATACAATCTCTTGCCCGCTCTTGCCGCTTACACCAGAAGAACATCTCTAGAATTCACCCCTTTCTCACCTTAGCGATACGCGTGGGGCCTGGCCGCCATCCCTCCTCTGTGGGCACTTTATATTGGTTATATATTGGTAATATACCCCTTGATTGCTATCTCTCTTTTTTGTGGGTTCCTTGGACCGCCTTATATTTTGAAGGCTGTTGCTTGTATATACACTAATCTGGACAGTTATGTATTACATATATTTTCAGGATTTGTTTTATTATGATGTCATCTGTACTTGATTGTGTATATGACATGTTAATAGCTGCTCTATACATTTATTACTACCTATACTGATAGCTTGACATCCTTACTGTTGTTGGGTTGTATACCATATATAAAACTTGTGACCATACATCCTGATTGACTGCTCTATTGTCTTGTACATACGTGTTGTATAAATTGTATCTTATCTGTATGGTTACTGTTGATATCCTTGTTGATTTTCTGTATTCTATGCCTGTGCAGAGGGAGGGCTGGTCCGGACCAGTTTGGTTTAATTGTTTTTAATATGTTTGGTTGGCTTTTTTTGCCGTCACATTATATCATTCAATACATTTTCACTTGCATACTTTGAATTGTTTTGGTTGTGCTTAGCCTTACAGGGGTACACTTTCTCTTTCTTGGTCCTTTCGTTTTTACCCCTGTGCTGATGCACCCACTTGACCCAGGCCAGACAGTTGCAACCCTGTTTTTCTGCTTCCCTTTCTCACCTTGGAAACCACAAAAACCCTCACTGTGGCCCTGATTCACTCCCGCCTTGACTATTGTAATTCTCTTTTACTTGGCCTCCCCCACTCTAGACTCTCTCCTCTCCATTCCATCCTTAATGGAGCAGCCAGGATCACCTATCTAGCTAACCGTTACTCGGACGCTTCTGCCCTATGCTAATAACTGCATTGGCTGCCTATACACTATAGGATCCAATTCAAACTGCTTGTTCTCACCCACAAAGCCCTTCACAGTACAGCACCTCCCGACATCTCCTCCCTCATCTCTGTCTATCACCCTACCCGTTCTCTTCGCTCTGGAAGTGACCTTAGTCTCACTTCTGCATTAATCCGAACATCTCACTCCTGGCTCCAAGACTTCTCCCAAGCTGCACCAATTCTCTGGAATGTTCTTACCACAAGAAATTAGGTGTATCCACAACTTACATAGTTTCAGGCAATCCCTAAAAGCACATCTTTTTAGGGCGGCCTATCATGATCCCTATTCAAAGTCATTTAGACATAGCCTATCCGCTCCACCAGTCTCAAGTGGATCACAAATAATGGTTAGTGGCCACTTATGCTGCTCCTGTCTGTTCCCCATCTCCTTAGGGTGGTTTCACATTGCGTTTTTTTCCTGTCCATGGATCCTACTTTTTACAGGACCCCTAGGACAGGAAAGGACACATTCGGAGGTGACCTCCAGCTGCTATTTCTGTGTCCGGGGCTGTGATTACCCCAGGTCCGGACACAGAAAAAACAGCTGACAGGAGGGGCACTTTCACTCCCCCAATGTATAGTCTACATTGCAGAAGTGGAATTAAGTAAAAGCAAGGGTTAATAATAACAAATATGTATTCTCACCTTTCCAGCAATCCCCCGACGCCTCCATTAAGCTCCCAATGGCTGAAAGACCTGGCTGGGCATGTCTACCCAATCAGCATCATCGGTCACATGACCGGTTACTGCCAAGTAATTCCTGGTCCTGTACTGGGAGCTAGATGCCAACATCGGGGGATCGCAGGAAAGGTGAGAATACATATTTTTTTATTTTTACTCCTTGCTTTTACTTAATTTCACTTCCGCAATGTATAATATACATTGCGGAAGTGAAATTAGATGATACACATCAGTTTTAGTGTATTGAGCATGCTCAGTACACTAAAATTGGGTCAGAGAAACGGTCAGCTGTTTTCTCGGTTCGTGCTCCATAGGCCCCCATGTTAAAGGCCTTGGATCATGTCGGATCTGATTGTGGTCAATTTGGTCCGCTGTGCCCAAAATCAAAGCAGTCTCCGATTTTGGCGATAGCAAAATATCGGACAGAATCGGATCTGACACAAATCGGATGCCATTAAGGGCAAATCCGATGTGATCCGATGCCCATAGGGATACATGGGGGCCAAATTACATCCGTGGCTGTCTGTTTTATAATGGACAGCCGCGGATGGCAGAAAAACGCAGATATCAAGCAGCCTTAAGGTGACTATCTCATCACTGTAAATAAGCACCTGTACTTTGTGTCACCCCCCCACCTCATTGTTAGATTGTAAGCTTTTATGAGCAGGGCTGTCATTATTTTGCTCTAATTATTGTATTGAATTATGCTTTGTATTGTATTGTTTTTGGACTGTATTGTATTGTATTTTCTGATAACTGTTTCTTATGATAGTTAAATATGATCTTCTGTATTGTAAAGCGCTGCGGAATATGTTGACGCTATATAAATAAAGATTAATTTTCCTCGAACATGTTCACCAATTTCAAATCCAGCCCGAATTTTGCATTGTTCACTTGCCACTCAAACACGAAAGGTTTGCTAAAAAATCGTCAAGTTATGTTCAGCAATTGTTTGGATGACAAAAAACATTACAACATTTACACTGATGTTTCTCTTTTGTATTATTTTTGTTATGATGGCCGACAATGTCGGATAGCGGGCGGAAGATGTTTGATTGGGGGGGAAGGTCTCAGGTCAGAGGAGCGTCGGATTTTATTATTTTTTTCTTTCCCGCACATACTATGTGGATATTCCAGGCTGGCAGTCAAAAGCACACAGGGGCGGACCTACTGTGCTGCAGCTGCTTCAGCTGCACCAGGGCCTCGACCGGCTAGGGCCCCCTCAAGCACCTGTAGGGGGGCCCCTAACCAGCCCCCCGCAACCGTGATCTGGTGAGAGATGAGAGGAGGTGAAGTGAGGGAAGCTTCCTACAAAAAGTAGTATCCCACGGACAGGAAAAAATATGCTATGTGAAACCAGCCTAATAACACTAACTTTTGTAAATATGGGGACTCACCTTGGGCTCTCCTTGCTATGTGGTGCATGAGCTGTACGTGTTCCTAAATAATCAACCTTGAAATGGGCCCAGGCCTCCTGTTTGCTGTCATTGTGGCTTAATACAAAATCTGTAAGATGGATCAAATGTGGCTGTGGTATGACACTAATTTTTGTAAAAGTTGGGACTCATCTTGGGGTATCCTTGCGGTGTGGTGCCTGATTTGAGCAGGGCTCTCTGAATGACATGCCTACACCTGTCACTCATTCTCCTTTTACTACATGTTGAACCTTGAAATCCTGAGGCCAGGCCTTGAGTCTTGTTACCATCGTGGGCATTTCCAAAATATAGAAAACTGCTGCCAGTTTTCACCTGTGACTCATCCACCTGTCAGTTCTAACTTAGTTTCATCCACCTCAGAAATGTAAGTGAATGTGAGCTGCCCCCTATTTTTAACAGATTTTTAAGATTGTGCAGGCTGGCACAGACCGTGTCTCATGCACTCATGCTATAGTAACTGTTGGTCAATTGTTGTCCTTTTCCTTGTGTCTGCCACTAATATGAGCAGTTTGGCAGCTTTTTGGCTCCTTTGAAGGTATTTTTTATGCATTTCATGTTGCCTCCCATTGATTTTAATAAGTTTGGGGGGGTTCGATGAACAGTTGGTCGAACAATTCGGTGAACACCCCATTGTTCGGCGAACCAAACCCAAACACTAAAGTGTTTGCTCATCTCTATTCTCAGCTACAATTAGTATAGGCAGGGATGCTTGAGAAGGGAAAGCATATTAGAGGCATCAAGTCAAGGACTTAGCCTTATAGTTCTTGGTGCTGTCCCAAACCAAAAGTCCTTTTAGGATTAATTCAAATAGATTCTATTGTCTAATAATATTGCTCTTAGTCTGCTGGATTGAAGGTTGTCAAAGAGAGAGTTACATGAGAGGTGGGATGAGAGTACAGTGTGGACAATGCTTTTCGAGAAATTTGGAGGTGAATGGGAGCAGGGATATGGACCAGTAGCTGGATGTAATGGTGGGGTCGAGAGATGGCTTCTATAAAGTATTGTTGCTGTTTGAAAGTAGAAGGAAAGGTACCAGAAGTTAGTGATTGGTTGAAGAGGTGGGTTAGGACTGGGATAAGGGTGTTGCTGAAGTTGGGGAGGATGTGGGATGGGATGGGGTCTAGTGCACAAGTGGTAAGGTGCAACCTGGAAAAGATGTGTGGAAGTTCTCCTTCAGTGATGGAAGGGAGGAGGATTAGTGGGGGAGGGGAGCGGTCTGGTATACATGGGGATTGTGGTGGTTGGGCGGCAAAGACTTGTCTGGTCTGATCTGATCGATGTAGTTGGTGAAGTATGTTCCAAAGTCTTCTGCAGAGATATGAGAAGTAGGAGGGGCAGTGGGGGGCAGTGGGGGGCAGAGGAAGGAGTTAAATGTGTTGAATAACTGACTGGGGTTGTGGGACAAAGAGGATATAAGGGTATTGAAGTAATTCTGTTTAGTGGTGGTGAGTGCCGACTTGAATTTGAGAACTGCTTGTTTAAATGCTGTGTAGTCTTCTTGTGAATGTGTTTTTTTCCAGCTCCGCTCAATAGCCCTAGATGCCCTGGCAGCTTTTTAGTGGTGTCTGTGTGCCAGGGTTTTTCTGTTGATTTGTCGTGTTCTGCCATGATTGAGAGTGCAACTGCATTAATAGCTGATGTGAGTGTTGTCACATCGCAGTTGGACTTGGTGGCTGGTGTTCCTGCCTCGGCTGTGGGAGGTGCCAGACTCCTTTGGCTGGTGGTGCAGGTGATAGGAGGGCTATGTCTTCAAAAGGACCTGCTGCTTTGACACCGGTCTCTGTCGCTGGACATCACCATGTTTCTCCTGTGGGTGATGTTGATAACAGAAGAGAGAGTCCTGCAGAGGCATCTGCTAGGCACAGGCTTCGTTCTTCTATTAGAAGTGGGGTGGTTGGGTCAGTCATGCATCACCATCTGGCCTGGTTCTAGGGCGGTCCGGATGAGTTCAGTAGGCTGTGAGCTCCAGCCTATGGAGGGAACTCGCTTCAAATACCTTGGAGCCTGTCCTGCAGGCTGCCATATATAGTCTTGTTTTCCCCAGTGATCTAGTGTGTGTTTGGATTTGACTTTGCCTAGATTTTTGACCCTGCTACAGTCTGACGAAATTTTGTACCTTTGCTGCCCTCCTGGTTTTGACACGGACCTTTGCTGGAATTTTGACCCTTCTACAGCCTGAACATTTTGTACCTATGCTGCCCTCCTGATTTAACTCTGACTCCTGACTAAGCTTTCAGGTCCTGATTTAACATTCCCTTCCTGGCGACCTTCCTGCTCTGGTCTGCTGCTCATCATAAACAGCTACCTTCTGGGCTCCGCTGTAATTCCAGATCCTGTATAGGGATAAAGGGTCTCAGGGTGATCACCTAATGAAGGTGGTATCAGCTGCTGAAGCATGTTGTGAGAAGTGACCAGTCCACTTTGAGCAAGTAAAGAGAAGGTACTAAAAAGCTGTCTCTCTGGTTTTTTTCTCCAAGAGCCTGCTCAAAACCGCTAAAGCTCTTTAAATTCACATGTCTTTACACCCTGCCGGGTGTGCGGAGAGGTGCTACTGGAGGAAAAGCTTCTAGTGACCTGTGGGGAGGATAAGGACCTGCAGTGATGTGAGGACTGTGATCCATCGGACGCGTCTGGTCTGACAGCGGTGGCTGGTGTACGAGACGCACCTAAAGGCTCTGTACCGCGGTTATGCCGAAGCATAACCGAATAAGGTTAGTGTATCTCCCCCAGAGCTGCCACTAGACCACCGGGTATTACACCAGGAGCGCCCCTCATTGTCTCTCTTTTGTTACATTCATAGAAGTGCCATTTTCTGGAGCTATACTTGACTCTTCTAGCTGCCCTTTTAGGTTTGACAGACTGGGTAATAAGGGGTTAATTCCATATGAATATTGTTCGCCTGCGCTAAGCCCAAGATTCATAATGTTGGGCCAATGTTAGATCTGGTTGTTATGAACCTCTAAGTAAATAGTAAATAATACACCACAACTTAATAAAATCATTTATTTGTAAAAAGAACACAAATATTTCCTTTTTTTCCCATCTTTATTATCCCCACAAACCCCCATCCACGATCCTCTGCAAAGTTCGTTCACAGTGGAAACTAAAAGTGCTTTGAGCAAGGTCACATGAAAAAGTTCCTCTCAGGTCGTATCACTATAGCTGACCTTAGATGGACCAGACTGTGACGTCACCCCGCTAACAACAGAGAGTAAGTTTCCGTTCCTGCAGTGAACGGACATCACTGAGGACTGCGGAAGGTTTGTGTGGAAATAATAAAAATGGGAAAAGGGATGTATTTCTGTTCTTTGTACAAATACCAGATTTTTTTTATGGTGTGTTGTATTATTTACTTGGATGTTAATATTGTCCAGGTCTAACATTAGCCCAACATTATGAACCTTGTATTTAGTGCCAGCTGGCAAAATTCAGCTGTCATTAACTACTTATTACCTAATCTGCAAACAGCACCAGGACAACTGGAAGAGGGAGGTAACCGCCATTTTTAGCATCTGTCATGAAGGTGCCAATTCACGGCGGCTGTGGGCTGCACCACACAGAGAATTCCAGCCCCCATCTGCCTTGGTTATCTTGGTTGACAATTAAAGGAACAGTGAAGCTCATGCTCATTTTTTTAATTATTTATTTTTACATACTCTGACGTCAGTTGGGGGTGGGGCTAAGTCTGACTTTATACAATTAAGGGGGGAAGCAGTGACGTTCATGTGTGGGACATGAAGTAGAGTGACAGCAGCGCTGAAGCTTGGAAAGTATAATAGTCCAGGAAGCTAATGTCTGCGGGGCTCCAAATGGTTTGAGCTGTGTTTGGCAGCTTATGGGCCCCTTTGAAGGTGTTTTCTTTGCCCTTGATTTTCCACCCATTGATTTAAATGAGGTTTGGTGAATCACTGAACTGTTCGCCGATCTATTCGGCGAACGTATGCCCATTCAGCTAACAGAGCCAATCCTGAACTTAAAAGATTCGCTCATCTCTATGTAGGAGTCCCACTACCTAACAATTTTAATAGAATGTGTATGGGTCCCTCCTTTATATCTAATACGGGGTGAATTGGAGTCCCTCTTCCATCTCATTTTGGGATTTCTTGTATTGTCTGTATAGGCTTTGTGAGTTTTAGAGTTCCTCCTTAAATTACATAGGATGTGTTTCATCATGTCACACACACCACTTGCCCAGACAAGGCAGTAAAACCTTAAAACTACATTAAGGCTGGTTTCAAACTGCAGTTTTTTCCCTGATCAGTTCTATCTGGTTTGTGTGCCAAAACTAGGAGAGGAACTTGCAGAGAAAAACTATAAATGAAAGATTGACACCTGTTTTGAGTTTTGGAGATATTCCTGGTTTTGGCACAGAAACAGGATGGAACCTTATCAGGGAAAAAACTACAGTTTGAAACCAGCCTAAGGCCCCTTTCACATCAGCGTTTTTTGAAATCGCGGCAGATGCGGTGAAAAAAACGCATCTGCCGCGATTACCGCATAACCGCGAGACTTGCGGCACAGTTGCGGCAAGCCCCATGCAATGTCTATGGGGCTTGCGGTAAGTGTGCGGCAGGTGCGGCAAGTGCGGTTTCGGCCGATACCACACTTGCCGCACCTGCCGCAAGCCCGCATAGACATTCTATGGGGCTTGCCAGCAATTGTGCCGCAAGTGTCGCGGTTATGCGGTAATCGCAGCAGATGCGTTTTTTTCACCGCATCTGCCCGATTCAAAAAACCGCTGATGTAAAAGGGGCCTTAGATGTTTTTTTTGCAAAATATGAAAGTGCAAAAACAAAGCAAAAAAAACCCACTCAATGTGAACATAGCTTAAAGGAAATAAGAAATTTGAAAAACCAATAAAACGTTGAACTTCTTTAATGTTCTGAAGCCCTGGCCAATCTTAGCCGCCTCCCACCGACCTCCTGGAAGTGTCCTCCAAAAAATGGTTGAGTGTCCTATTACTTTCAATGTACACTTAGTAAGCACTCGAATAGTCAGACATGCTCGATTTGAGTAATGAGCACCTGAGCATCATTCCTATTTTTACTACTCAATTGTTCTTCATATTCTTGGAAATGAAATATGAAAAGTAATTTATGTTTTATTATATGTTTATCTGCGGCATGAAACTTCATGGTAATGGAAGCTCACTGTATCGTGCAAGGCTAAGTTTTCCTTGCACACATATTTCTGGTTTACACATGGTACTGAGACTTCTCAGGCTTCTCAAATACCTAATCCAGAGAACAAACATACATTAGTGCTCTTCCACTGAATGAGCTGAACCAGAAGCACCAATAGAAGTTTTGTCATTCACTGGACAATATCATGTTCAGCTGATGCTCGCGCAGGTCTCATAAACCGTTTAGCAGATTGTCATAAAATGCTCCTTCTGCAAACACACACATAGAAGAGAATAATAAATAGTGAAAATTGAAGCCCCATCTCTGCTCTTCTAGACCGAATCTCTATCTCACATTCTGAACAACTTTCATTTTGAGGTGAAATTAACCTCTTAGCCTAATAAGTGACCTTGGCCTTTCAATTTTCAGTTTCCCCCTTGGGAAGACTGTTAGGTCAACTATTTATTTACAGGTCACTTTCTAAACACAAATGTCACCAGAGCATTTTTTAATCTACTCTGTTCTGTGACATCCGATTTGAATAAATATCTTTGATATTTATTTTTTCCATTTGTTATGTACTAAACACATATTAATAATAATAATAATAATAATATAACACTGATAAGATGTCTCCAAGATCTGACGAATCTGGCAATGATTTAACATTTCTGAAAACATTTCTATATTATTTTTTTATTCTGTTCTGATATATTTGTTTTTTTCTTATCAGCATGTACTAAAATAGAGAATAAATCAGATTGTAAGATTCACATTTACTGTCACTGCTGGATAAAAAGAGGTAAAAAAATGTCTCAAGGTAAATGTGTTTCACAGAAAAACATGACGAATCTATGATAAGATATGTGTCTCTTGTATTCAGCACTGTCAGTCTTTAGTGTAGAGATCTGGCTATTACATGTTAATTTAGCAATCTCTATAGACAGACAATTCATTGTCCACAGTGAGATACATGATATAATGTATTCATTACTTTAGCTTTCAGCATGACAGAGATATCACAATACATCCCCATATGTTACATAATTGCTGGAAAACATTAATGGCTACTGCAATAGCTGCATTGACATATAATCTATCCCAGGGCTGCTTTTCACAGTCTATAAGGGTCACAGCTAGTTAACGTTATCTGCGCATTTAACCAATTAACATTACATTAAGTGTCACGCCACTGTGCAATACAATTACAATACAATTAGATGCTGTCACATGCCCTTAGTTTCAATACAAGGCCTGTCAACAATGCTGAAGAGGTCTGGAGCTGGGCAACCTATTCCTTATGTAGCTACTACATGGGAACATAGGGCCCACTCCCCTTACTTATCTATACAGCGAAATAACTACACCAGACGGTGGCGGGGAATGGCCGTAAGGCTTTAATTCAGGGTAACAAAGAGCGGTACAAAAACCAAATAAATAGATAAAAATATCCTATATAACTCTAAACAATCAACCACCTTTTTGTACCGCTATAATTACCAACACACCCGAAACTCCTTGGGTTAATTTTCCCCTCGAATCAAGCCAAACGACAGTGAAGGTATAGCCCTCTCCAGGGCGGGTGGGTGGGTGTCTCTTCTTCACACGGCTGATGAATGACGTCAGGCTCAGCCTGACTAGATATAAACAAACCGTTTCCCGCATTTTTCTCAGCCAATCCTGGCTGACCTTCACCAAGCAAGCAGGTATCCATAGCAACCTCGCCTGCTTGTTACCATGCAGATAGCAAAAAATGCTATATGCCCGCAGGTGAGGACACCTCACCAGATTAAATTTTACTGCTTTAATTAAAATAAAAAACTTATTAAACTCCTTTAAACTAACCATTACCCTATACTGATTACAGCAATAACCCCTGGGACCCATGTTCCCATGTAGCCACCACGCTAATTGCTACAGGTGGCTTTCCATTATAATAGACTTTAGGCCAAATTCACACATTGAGTATTTTGTCTGGCTTTTACCTCAGTATTTTTAAGTCAAATCAATGGAGTGGAACAATCAGAGGAAAAGTCTAATAGAAACACGTGCAGATGTAGAGCGTTTGGTGAGCTTTTTACCTCAGGATTTGTAGGCCAAAACCAGGAGTGGAACAATCAGAGGAAAAGTCTAATGGGAACACATGCAAATGTAGCATGTTTGGTGAACTTTTTACCTCAGGATTTGTAGGCCAAAACCAGGAGTGGAACAATCAGAGAAAAAGGTCTGATAGAAACACGTGCACATGTTGAGTATTTGATGACGCTTTTTACCTCAGGATTTGTAGCCAAAACCAGGAGTGGAACAATGAGAGGAAAAGTATAATAGAAACACGTCACCACTTCTGTATTTTTCTCACTTACTGCAAGTGAGGCACTGACTCGTCAATGTACATTTAGAGGGAACCTGTCACCTGGATCTACCCCCCTGACCTATCACTACTGTCCCTACACCTTTCTGGCTACTTTCTAACCATCCCTCTCATCATAGGAGGTGAAGAGGTTGGGAGATTCCAAATGCAGGCAGAGATCAAGAAAGAATATTGATGCCCAGCAGGGCATGAAGTGAAGCAGCGAGGAGGGGAGAATGGAGCCTGGAGCGCCTTTCCAGTCTCCTGGCAGAGCAACGTCCAGTAAGTTATAAGTCATTTTTCTTAATCTTTATAGGGCGGATTTACAGCAGAGAGGGATGGTTAGGAAGCAGCCAGGAAGGTGTAGGGACAGCTAGTGATAGGTAGGGGCTAGATCCAGGTGACAGGTTCCCTCTAAATGTACATTGACAAGTCAGTGCCTCACTTACAGTACCAGCATCACTGTAAACTTCTAAGGCTATGTTCCCACAATAAGCACTAGCTGAATTTTTGATGTTGCAGATTTTCTGCAGCATTTCAGTATCTAATATTGAAATTAGGTTACTGGCTTTTTTTTATTGCGTTTTTAGAGTGTTTTTTTACCTGTGAATTTCTGCATCTAATGGGGAAAATCCACACATAAAACTCTGCGCAAAAGAAATTGACATGTATGTTGCAGATTTGAAACACACAGCGCAGGTCACTTTATGTAACATATGAAAATGAACAAGGGGGCTAAGATTTCTGTAAGTCTCACTCACTTTGCTGGAACTGAAGAACAATACATTTTTGATACAGTGAAAATATCCATTGGAAAAAACTCACCATCCACTCATCAGGGGAACTTAACCTAATAGATGTTATAAGACTAATTGGAGTAAAGATTCTTCATCTGCGGCCACTATGTTGGAACATACAAAGTGGATCCAGTTGTACATAAATAGTACTAAAAAGAGCACACTTAATTAACCAACAGTGTGCTAGCATGCCTATTTATATTAATTATATTTATATAGTTGATTTGCTCATTGTATTAATTCCTCCCATGTAGATCTTTCCGGGGTCAAAATCTAACTGTTACAAATGTGAGCATTAATAACTACCAATGGTATTTTTTTCTAATAGCAAAACTTATTTTATAAAAGTTTAAATTAAACGCCCAGTTAAAATCATGCAATGCATTGCATGCAAAGTATTAGGCACAACAAAGAAATCATTTCAAAGTCCAAATATGCGTTTAAAATAATTCAATCATGTGTCTTTAAAATGATTAGAGATAAGTAATATAATATAGCGCTCACAATGCTAGTGTAGATATAGCGTTAAGGTACGCTCACATCTGCACATCTTGCCTCGCCAAGATGACCGGTGAGAAAAGTAGCAGAGTGTAATGCGAGTGTCACACATTTTTTCATCCATATGACATGCGTATGACATGAGTTTTAGAATGGGCTTTCCCATGCTCTAAAAAGTTAGAATAGATAGACAGATAGGTAGATAGGTTAGATAGATAGATAGAGAAAGAATACACAGATGATATGATAGATAAATGATAAGATAGCTAATCTCTCGCTGCTTGCTTCTGGGGTCGCTCATTAAGCGTCATGCATATTTACTGCACTGACCAGCAATGACTAATTACAGATATTTACTCTCTGTGAGAGCATCTGTGATTGGCTGTTGCACTCACACTGCATCCCCGCAATCTATATCGGTGTCTGAGATCTGATATCATAGTGTGTAAAATAAATAAACATTGTTAATAAAAATACATAAGGCTTTGCTGTATATTTCATTGTCAGAACAGATAAATTGGACAGCTGCAGGCTGCCACCCTCAGCTGCCTAGTTTTACCTTTGTTAGCGGTTACCATGGTACCTGAGCTGTGTCTTTGGGTGACCTCACTGACCGCTCAAATAGCTGCATCTTTTTGTGCTGTAATTTTGTGCTCAGAGGCAGCAATGAAAGGATGCTTCTTCTTCACCTCTGATGCAGCAGAGCTGGGATTGTGACCTGGGGCCTCTTGGAGGATTATCATCGGAGGGTTTGTGTTGGGGTTAATAAATTGGATAATGAGGGTTGTCAGTGTGTTTTATTTCTAATAAAGATTTTTTTTCTCTTTGTTAATAGGAAAAGACATCACTCAATAACAACCAATAAAATTCTGACTGTCCTAGACTATGATTAGGAGAGCAGTAGCATCAGAACTGCATCAGAATTTCCACATCATGAGTCTGTATTCCATAATTTGATCATGGATTATTTTTAAACAAGCTCGGTCAGAATATTATCGGTTGGTATGGAGTGCCATCTTTTCCTATGAACATATTGGATTACCTGTTGGCAAACAGTGAAGATTGAGCACTTGCTATGTTATTGGAGCTGATGCTTTGAATTGGAACCTGCAGTGTGGTGAGATTTTTTCTTTCATTCTACTTGTTTTTTTCTCTTTGTTTTATTTCTAATAAAGGTTTTTTTCTCTATGTGTGTGTTTATTCACTCTTCACTTAATGGATTGGTATTGGGTAGCTATCAGAAGACACCTGATATTATCAATACAGGGATAATGACAAGCTGTCAATCATCAGCTTCTTTTAACTTCTTTTTTGGAGCCGCAGCACCAGGGCATTGAGAAGAGCCCAGTAAATCGTCAGAAATTTAAGCTTCTAATGAATGCGCCAATTTCTGTGGTGGCTGCGGGCTGCTTAGTGGGGGGCAATGGTTATGGGACTCACCATGCTTAGAATACCAGCCTCCAACTGCCTACTTTTACCTTGGCTGGCAATTAAAAGTAGGGCAAAGACTGCACTTTCTTAAAAAATATTTATTTAAATAGCTAAAAAAACAATAATGGGCTCCCCCGTACTTTTCACTGCCAGCCAATGTAAAACTAGGCAGCTGAAGGTGGCAATCCACAGCTGTCTGCTTTATCTGTGCTAAAAATGAAAAATACAGCAAAACTCTATGCATTTTTCCCATTATTTATGTATTTTACACACTATGAAGGCAGGTTGGTGGCCATATACTAATGTGTATTGCAACAAAACACAGACACCCTACAAATTGTGGGACCACAGACTGATTGCAGCAGCCAATCACAGACGTTCTCACAAGAAGTGAACATCTGTTATTTGCCGTTGCCAGTCAGTGCAATCTATCTATCTATCTATCTATCTATCTATCTATCTATCTATCTCTCTAGAAAAAGTACTCTGCAGCACTCAGCTACTACCAATGATGTACATGTGCTAACAAGCTATGTATATTTGAGAAAATATATATATATATTTTTTTTTTTTTTTCAAAAACTCAAAATCTTTTTTTTTAATTCTGAAGTTCTTGGTACACACATTGGCCAATGTCTGTTTGCTCATCAACTGCGACAAAGTGACTTCAGGTCTGATGAGTCCTACGCTGATATCCCTATCCTCCTCGTCCACCCCCCACTTCTCAGTGGGCAGACTCCATCTCGACCCTAGATTACCTATAGGTGATGAGGGTGCAAATTGCAGCATGGAGCCAGCAACTCCATAAGATACAAAACAGAAAAAAAAACAACAAAAAAAGAAACTGCACAGCACTCACAGTCTAATGTGAACTGGTGCCAGCAGGGACGCTGGGTTAAATAACTAGAAAAAAGTACTCTGCAGCACTCAGCTACTACCAATGATGTACATGTGCTAACAAGCTATGTATATTTGAGAAAAAAAGTTTAAAAACTTAAGTTTTTTTTAAAAAAAACTCAAAATCTTATTTTTTTATTTCTGAAGTTCTTGGTACACACATTGGCCAATGTCTGTTTGCTCATCAACTGCGATAAAGTTCACATTAGTCTGTGAGTGCTGTGCTGTTTTTTTTTTTTCTTTTTTTCTGTTTTTCTTTCTGTTTTGTATCTATCTATTATGTATCTATCTATCTTCTTAAAGCACAGCAAAGACCATGCTAAAAAACACCTCCATGTGCTTTGCTATTTTTTTTATTACATCCATTCACTTGCATTGGGGAAATCGCGTCGAGTTACACTGCCATACACAGCATGCTGCAAATTTTTCCTCAGCACATTTCTCGCTGAGGAAAAACTTGCAGATGGGCATTGAACTATAGTTTACAGTTGTGGCCAAAAGTATTGATACCCCTGCAATTCTGTCAGATAATACTCAGTTTCTTCCTGAAAATGATTGCAATCACAAATCCTTTGGTATTATTATCTTCATTTAATTTGTCTTCAATGAAAAAACACAAAAAGAATTGTCCTAAAGCCAAATTAGATCTAATTCCACACCAAACATAAAAAGGGGGTGGACAAAAGTATTGGCACTGTTAGAAAAATCATGTGATGCTTCTCTAATTTGTGTAATTAACAGCATCTGTAACTTACCTGTGGCACCTAACAGGTGTTGGCAATAACTAAATCACACTTGCAGTCAGTTGACATGGATTAAAGTTGACTCAACTTCTGTCCTGTGTCCTTTTGTGTACCACATTGAGCATGGAGAAAAGAAAGAAGACCAAAGAACTGTTTGAGGACTTGAGAAACCAAATTGTGAGGAAGCATGAGCAATCTCAAGGCTACAAGTCCATCTCCAAAGACCTGAATGTTCCTGTGTCTACCGTGCGCAGTGTCATCAAGAAGTGTAAAGCCCATGGCACTGTGGCTAACCTCCCTAGATGTGGACAGAAAAGAAAATTGACGAGATATTTCAACGCAAGATTGTGCGGATGGTGGATAAAGAACCTCGACTAACATCCAAACAAGTTCAAGCTGCCCTGCAGTCCGAGGGTACGACAGTGTCAACCCATACTATCCATCGGCGTCTGAATGAAAAGGGACTGTATGGTAGGATACCCAGGAAGAACCCACTTTTTACCCGAGACATAAAAAAGCCAGGCTGGAGTTTGCCAAAACCTACCTGAGAAAGCCTAAAACGTTTTGGAAGAATGTTCTCTGGTCAGATGAGACAAAAGTAGAGCTTTTTGGGCAAAGGCATCAACATACAGTTTACA
The DNA here is from genome assembly GCA_033576535.1 of Allobates femoralis. Taxonomy (NCBI): domain Eukaryota; kingdom Metazoa; phylum Chordata; class Amphibia; order Anura; family Aromobatidae; genus Allobates; species Allobates femoralis. Next base: position 249,052,275 of record JARQOC010000003.1, read on the forward strand.
GGAGAAAAAAAGAGGCATTCGAAGAAAAGAACACGGTCCCTACAGTTAAACATGGCAGATGTTCCCTGATGATTTGAGGTTGCTTTGCTGCCTCTGGTACTGGACTGCTTGATCGTGTGCATGGCATTATGAAGTCTGAAGACTACCAACAAATTTTGCAGCATAATGTAGGGCCCAGTGTGAGAAAGCTGGGTCTCCCTCAGAGGTCATGGGTCTTCCAGCAGGACAATGACCCAAAACACACTTCAGAAAGCACTAGAAAATGGTTTGAGAGAAAGCACTGGAGACTTCTAAGGTGGCCAGCAATGAGTCCAGACCTGAATCCCATAGAACACCTGTGGAGTGATCTAAAAATGCCAAAAAAGAATGGTCTAAAATTCCAACAGAGCATTGTAAGAAACTCATTGTTGGTTACAGGAAGTGGTTGATAGCAGTTATTTTGGATAAAGGTTGTGCAACCAAGTATTAGGCTGAGGGTGCCATTACTTTTGTCTGGCCCATTGTTGGAGTTTTGTGTGAAATTATCAATGTTTTGCTTTTTGCTTCATTCTCTTTTGTGTTTTTTTCATTGAAGACAAATTAAATGAAGCTAATAATACCAAAGAATTTGTGATTGCAATCATTTTCAGGAAGAAACTGAGTATTATCTGACAGAATTGCAGGGGTGTCAATACTTTTGGCCACAACTGTATCTAATCCTACCCTCTGTCATACTGCCATAGATTTCAGCCACCACGAGAGGGAGCATTGGAATTTACTGCATACATTCTTCAATGTCTAAACACTCCGTACGCCCCAAGCTTCTTCTAGTGGTCTCCACAGGCAGTCAGAATTTTATCATGTAAAGCACAACTACAGCATTTTTTTTTTCTTCCAGCGCTGGGGTGGCACTTTAAATCTTAGCCCCTGCCCCTGTAACATACTCATCTTACGGCAGTTTCACCTTTTACTGACACTGCCATGGTTCCTTGGCACCATCTTGTGACTGTAACTTCTGACTGGCCTGAAGATATGTCACAAGCTTCCAATGCATCTCTATGAGAATAAGAATGAGGCCAGAACACAGTTCTCATAGAGATGTATAGAGCTGTGGTCTCTAGCGTGCCCCATGAAACAGTGGAATGCATCGGCAGGTCACAATTAGCCAGAACCGACAATAGTGGCAGCAATAGAAGATGAAGATACCAGAAGGTGGGTATAAGACAAGGGGCAGTGGACTTAGATATAAAGCTCCACTCCCATGGCTTCAGTCACCTCTCAGTATATAGTGAGCAGCAGCTATTACCCTACCACAACATTGACTGACAGCTGGCTTAGCTATAGTTACACTGTTGAGCTTGTGACTCGTCTCTGGTAGGGACCGTGGGGTACTCGGAATTGGTCCCTCTCGTCGTCGTCTGGGCTGCGGTATGTCACGGTGGCTGACCTGGTGCGTGATCCCTTGTCGGGCGATCAGTTAAAAAGGGAAAATTGAAAAAGAGGATGAAAGAAAAATATTAAAAATAAAATAAAAGAGTGTTGTCGTGACGCCACCCATGGAATGTGGTCAGTATAGCCGCTGCTGCAGTTGGAACCTCTGGGGATGATGGGAGTAGCAGCAAGGGTGGTTCATCTCTCCACAGAAAGAGCAGGTCCCCAGGGCAACCGTACAGTCTATGGATGTGGTAGTTCATTAGGGGTGCAGGATTTAGTGTTCAGAATAACTGACAGACATAGGGTAACAGTCTCTTTTACCTTTTACTGAAGTACATAGAAGTTTCATCCAAGGCACAATTCACAAGTGGTGTTAGGGGTCTGGAGCCTGGAAGCAAGTTCAGATTTTCCACACCTGGCAAGTTCTGAGGTCTCCCTACTCCACTACTCCCTGTGGGCTCTAGCTGCTTTGAAGCTGTGCTGTGATCCTCTCCTCTCTGACCTGTCTTGGTCATGTAACAGGCGGCTTGAGCCCTTTTTGTGTTACTCTCCTTTCACTGCGTCTCCTGAGCTTTTTGATGCGCTGTGTCTTCTGGCCTTTTTGGTGGGTAAGCAACTTGGAATCACTCGCCCTCCTGTGTTGGTTGCTGGGCATAAAGTCACTTGCAACCACAGACTCCAATCTCCATTCTGCGCTTGGTGCTGAGGCAAGCTGGCACTACTCCACTCCTCCACTTCCTCAGACCCTCACCTACGGGTTCCTTACACTGGCTTGTCAGTTTCCTCGAAGGGCCTAGCACCGCACCCGACGATAGGATGTCTTCTACAGTTCTACTAGGAACTGAACTGCGTAAACCTGCCCCCAGACCAGAATTTATAGGGGACCTGCATTGAACTCAGGTTTTAGAGTCCCCCTTCTGGCCTTGAGTTGGGAAGGTTTGTGTGTGTTACTTCAGTTGGGCACCTTCCTTTGCTTCCAAGCTTAGTATTGTGGCAACCGGACTCTGGTGTGCCACACTTGCTGTCAGCCAGTACTAATGTGGCAGTGGCCATACCTCTGTGATGGAAAGCTGGAGACTCCCGGGAGGAATAAAGTTAATTTCCTCTTAACCGCAGGGCTCTTAGTGCAGCAGCTGCACAGCTTCACATTTATTAAAATGCAGATTAACCCCATTTTTGCAAGGTAACAGCATTTTTTTTACATTACAAGTTCATTTTAATTTATTATAGACTTTTATAACAGAGATATAGATATTAGTGATACTACCCCATTTTCAATCTTATACTTGAATCTTCCTTATCCATCATTCAATATAGTTTCAATTTAAAAGGGTTTTCTACTCTAAAGGGAATTTATCAGCAGGTCTTTGCTGTGTAACTTGAGGTCAGCATTCTATAGGGCTTAAAAACAAAAATTAGCTGTGTGCTATTGTTTACATAAGGTTAAAGGAGTTATCCCCTGGAGTTTAAATCAGATCCGGCTCCAGGACACCGGGTGCTGAGGCTCAGTGCCAGCCAGCCTGAACTTCATCACCATGGAGAGCTCCCACTGAGATTTCAGGACCACAGCCAGCTCCCCGCTAGAAAACAGGACCTGAGGGCATATTTGCCTTCCGGTTCTGTTCTTTCTGGTGCTTCCTACAAAACACCGGACAGAACCTGACAGGGGAAAAATGTAGTGTGAAGCCAGTTTAAGGTTGCCCTCCGGTCCTGTTTTCTGCTGGAATCAGCAGATCGCAGCTGCAGGAGCTGTCCCCTGCTGAAATTTCACAATCGCAGCTAGCAGGGAGCTGGTTGCGGACCTGAAATCTCAGTGGGGAGCTCTCCACGATGTTGAAGTTCAGCACCAGCCGGTGCTGAGCCTCAGCACCTGGCATCCGGGAGCCGGATGCGATATTCTGTCGGATCCGGGACGATCCAGCGCCATAGACTCCCATGTTAGGGGGTGCCGGATCCTGGAGGATCCGGGTGGATCTGATTTTGGCAGATTTTTGCTCCGGACACAAAGATGCTGCAAGCTGCGATTTTGTGCCCAGGGGAAAAATAACTATTCTGCCGGATGCACCCGGACAGATGGAAACCGGAAGGCAAAACCCTGCCATTTGGCCCCATAGAAATACTATGGGTCCAAAATCAGATCCGGGGCTATCCAGTTCACACCAGAAAGCCCCGGATCACACAAGCCGTTGTGTGAAGCCAGCCTTAGTGGTGAGTATCTAGTGTTGTGGGGAAATAACCTTACTGAAGATATAGATAACTCAGCTTCCAAACTGTACTGGGAATTAAGGATGTACCATATGTGCACTCATAATAAAATTATTATTTAACTAGATGGTGGCCCAATTCTAACTCATCGGGTATTCTAGAATATGTATGTAGTTTATTAATGAAGATTTATGAATAATGCAACGAATAAACAGTATTTTCCGGGTAAAATACATACATTATCATTAAATGTTATTGCTTATAGAACTTAATATAACTGAACGAAATTATTAAACAGATTATCAAAATATATAAACCATTACATGAATAGGCATGACCAATCAGCCACGTGGGATTTGCATTAAAGAGAGACAGACAAACAGACAGAATTAGACGATTATATAGTACATATCTATCATCTACCTATGTGTGTATCGTCTATGTATGCTATATCTATGCTTCATCTTCAGCCCACTGTGACTGACTGAACGTGTTCAATAAAGGTGACTGAAATATGTGGCACTGTCGTTAACAGAACTTGTCCAGTAAACTTGACTAAAGTATGTCACACTGTAACTGACAGAACTGACAGAAGTGACAGAACTGACTGTACTCACACTGTAACTGACAGAAGGTATTCAGTAAACGTGACTGAAGTAGGTGACAATGTGACTGACAGAACTTGACTGAATGACATCACACTATGACTAACAGAACTTGTAAACATGAGTGAACTAAAGTACGTCATGCTGGGGTTAAATTTCTGCACCAATATCGCTGATTGGTCGCCACACTCAGCGGTGATCAATCAGTGCTCTTGGCCCCTGTTTTAAAACACGATTCACTGATTGGTCGCCGCGGCTGGTGGCGACCAATCAGCGAAGCGGCCCGTGGCTTGGCATGGAATATGAATCCCGCCCCACTGATTGGTCACCGGCTCAGCCACCCGTGGCGACCAATAAGCAGCGCAAGATTCATATCATGCGACAAGAGCGCTAATGCGCTGCTTCGCTGATTGGTCGCCACAGCTGCTATCGGCGACCAATCAGCGTCTTAATAATAATATAACTTTATTTGTATAGCGCCAACATATTCCGCAGCGCTTTACAGTACAATGGTACATATAAGAAAAATAAACGGTACAGAAAGTAATGCAGAACCGTAGTTACATACAATAAACATAGAATCAACTTAGGAAATACAATAAAAAGGCAAAAAATGAAGGTGACCCTGCTCGAAGGAGCTTACAATCTAAGACATCGGTCTTGGCATGTGTTTCGCTAATTGGTTGCTGTGGTTCAGCAAAGCGGGATTTAAATGGCGCGCCAAGAGCCACTGATTGGTCGCCGCGCTCAGTGAAGCGGGATTTAAATCACACACCAAGAGTGCTGAATTGGTCGCCACGCTCAGCGTAGCAGGGTTTAAATGACGCGCCAAGAGCGCTGATTGGTCGATGCACTCAGCGATGACCAATCAGCGGTCTTGGCGCATGTTTTAAATCCCACTTCGCTGATTGGTCGCCGTGGCTCATCGAAGCGGGATTTAAATGACTCACCAAGAGTGCTGATTGGTCGCCGCGCTCAGCGACATCCAATCAGCGGTCTTGGCGCATGTTTTAAATCCCGCTTCGCTAATTGGACGCTGCAGCTCAGCGAAGCGGGATTTAAATGATGCACCAAAAGAGCTGATTAGCATGCTCAGCGGCGACCAATCAGTGGTCTTGGCGTGTGTTTTAAATCCCGCTTCGCTGATGGTCGACGCAGCTGGCAGCAACCAATCAGCGAAGCGGCGCGCGGCTTTGCAGGGATTTGAATCCTGGCCTCCATATCGGAATAACCATAACTTGGGTGTTCCAATAAAGCGGTCGGGGTCACTTCCACTGTGAGCAGCCGGAAGATGACAGGCTAGTGCCGGTCATCTCCTGGCTGCGTCGCCACTGACCTTCGTGCGGCAGGAGATGGCCCACGGCTACCATTGGGAGATCAGCGGCTAGACCCTCTGATCTCCCGACAGTAGTAGTCGCTGATTGGTTGCCGCACTCAGCATGCGACCAATCAGTGACGTGGGATTTCCGTTACAGAGAGACAGACAGACATGATAAGGCGATGATATAGTAGGATGGCTATTAGGTCTCCCAAAGGATATAGTACTTGCTAGTTATGTGCTAGTGTGCCCTGGGTTAATCTCCAATCCCACCACCGCCTCAACGCACATTTTGTATCACTTCATTAGGAGTGTCTGTAATGTAGGTACTGTTTATAGATATCACAATGTATTTATGTTTATAATGTTAATGCTGTGGTAATATTTTCTCTACTCACACCTGGCAGGGCATTTTTATAGTAATCTTTTGTTTTAAAATTATCTAAATAGAAGTGACTTTTTAGGCCCAAAACTAGTCTGCTGTTGCTGTGATATATTCATGTAGTTAACTGGCCCCAACACATGTGAACAGAGGGTTCTATGTCTAATCTCTATGCAGAGCCTGGTGTGGACAGGGCATCTCTCCCAGCTCTGCTGCATGGCTAAAACTAAATGCTTTGATGGTATCAGATCCACTTCCCCCAGTAATCTAAATTAAACATCATTCTTTTAATGTTTTTCCAAATTACAGGTAAAATGGGAATCCCAGACAGACTTAATGCCAACCGAAACCTCAGGCAGAACCCCAAGAAACTCAGATACCCTTAAATCCCTAAACAGGGATTTTGGCTTTACTGTAAGGTCCAGGGGGTTGCTGCCAATTGATGGGTTGCAGTGCAGGAATTGAAAATTCACCAAGCAGGGTCAAAGCCGAGAGGTCAGAAAAGTACAAAAACACTAGGATGGAAAATAGTACAAAATCAGGCAGAGGTCAATCTTGAAAATCAAACATACAAAGCAGGAATACCAAGAACCAGAGAATTTATCTGGCAACCAGCAGGAGCACACAGAGTATTCATATAGACTGCAATATTTCCTATTGGCTGAAGTCAGAGTTAATGACTGCAGCTGGGCAGCCATACAACACATCCACAACTCAGACTACTACATCATCAGCCCCACTTTTGGAGTAAACACAGCAGCACTCAGTGCAGATGCAGAAGTTGCAATAGCAGACTCTGGGGATGTGATAGTAACCCCCTATGAGGGCCTTTGGACTGTTAAAACCAGGTTTATCGGGAAACAATAGATTAAATTCCCAGATAAGGCTTTTAGCGTGGATATTATGTGCTGGAACCCAGGATCTCAACTCTGCTCTGGGCCATATCCCCTCCGGTGCATCAGAAAAAATGTAATGTCTGTTCAAGTTACAGGTAAAAAGGGAAATCATGGACAGACTAAATGCAAACTACATTGTGGGAAAACCGTGAGATACCTAGACACCCTTTGACCCCTATACAGGGATCTGGCTTTACTGCAAGGTCCAGGAGGTTGCAGACAATTGATGAGTTGCAGTCCAGGAATAGAAAAGTCCCCAAACAAGGTCAAAGCCAAGAGATTAGAAGAGTACAAAATCATTAGGTTGAAGAATAGTACAAAATCATGCAGAGGTCAATCAGGAATAACATCAAGTACTTACAAAGCAGGAATACCAAGCACCAGGGAAGATATCTGGTAACCATCAGGTGCATGCAGAGGATTCAGGTAGACTGCAGTATTTCCTAATTGGCCCAAGTTAGAGTTAACGACTTCATCTGGGCAGCCATACAACACATCCACATGTCAGACTACTACATCACCAGCCCCACCTTTGGAGTCCACACAGCGGTGCCTGGTGACAGACTCTAGGGATGTGACAGTTGGATTCAGAATCTCGTTGTCTACATTATGCTGTTCTCTGACGAGGTAGCGAAAACCTGTTGACAGATTCCTTTAAGGAAAGTGGATCTCAAATGGGGTAAAATACATGAAATGGCAAACACAGCATATACTCACCCCCCGGGGTTCAACAACAAGTTCCCACCTCTGCTGTGGTTGTACTGTTTTGGTCTCAGCAGTGACATGACATCAACAGCTCACATCTCAGCTATAGCCTATCACTGAGCTCAGTGGCTGTACTTTGGTAGATAGCACAAGCCACATAGCTCATTGATTGGCTGCAGCAATGAAATAGGCTGTGATTTGAGATATCACTGCAGCTAAAACACTGACACCGGAACACTAGTGGGGAGGCGGCACTGGATTAAAAGAGGTTGAATGACCGTTGTGTTTGTTATTTAAGGTATTTTACAGCACTTGGGGTCCACTACCTGAAAGTGGACTGCCCCTTTATGGTATTTTATTGGCTGAAATGCAATGTATTATTATGATAGGAATTGGAGTGATATATAGGAATAGGCCTGCTAGTGTAGCGGCCATGCCACTATTTCACATCCATCTTGTTTTTACATTCTGTTTCTCCTAAGCAATCTTCTTTCATACAAAATAAAGCTATTTGATCATTCATGAACTCTGATCCTTAACAAAAAGGAAAAAAAAGTGGAAACTTAATTATTTTTATCTCCTAGTTTTATAACCTTTAAAGAGTATTAAATAGTACATGCAAAAAAAGTCACTCATATTGGTTTTCCTCCAGGGAAAATCTTTGATTCCAGAAACTTCTTTTATTAAAAATTGGTATTGCAAATAACATCTTTCATAACTATATGTAGACCTGTTAAATTTTTTTTTATTAAAACGGGAGTTTGGCCTGCTTTTTTTTCAATCATTCTATGAGATATTAAACTGCATCAGCAGCAGCTGTACGAAATAGAGGAAGGGATTTTCGAAGGGATTTGTGTCTCCCTGTCTCACTGCCTATAGTGATCATATTATCATAACTATCACACATAACAAAGCTCTAAATCTGGAATTCAGATAAACTAGTCGGATCTTTGAAATACAAAAATCCAAACATATGCTGTTACATTACTTGTCAGCGCGAGCTTCTTTAACATGGATTTTGTAAAATGGAAGGAAGGTGATCAGCAGACTTTGTACACAACACACATTAAATATAAATTATTATCTCCCTCTGTTGACACAGACTAAAATTAAGGTGGGCGGGGGGCATTATTGTTAGTTTTTTTTTTTACCCTCTGTTCTATAAAACAAGCATTCCAGAAACTAGAAAATCAAATGATCATCATAATACAAAAAGGTTAATGAGTGTGAGGTTAGAGGCTTGTTTAAAATGAATAATGGAGATTGCCGCAGTGGAGATAATACCTTTACACTTCTATGTTCTTGGAGATACAGCTCATTACCAAGTGCTTTGTTTAACATGGTAAGTGCCTACCAGCAAGTTCACTTTAAATATCCTGCCATTTCAGAGGGGATAATATTGCAACATAGATTGCTTGATGGGTCGATAGGGGCCTTGAAAGCGCTAGTAATGTCTCTCATTACATTGCCAATATATTTAGAATTCAGGGGAATGGATATTAACAATGGAAAACCAGAAACAGCTACTAAACATTTTTCTGGTTTAATGCTATCATTAAGTTGTCCTAAACTGCTTTATATGCTAGTAAACACATTATGTTCTAGTATAAAGTTACTGTAATACTGCCTTCTGCTGGACATCTCTAATTTATGACTTAAAAGCACACATTCTGTTATGTGTGTTTTGTCTGTGTGCATTCAACACACAAAGTATAGTGAGGTTGAAACAGAGATGACATAGATAGTAAAACAGATACATAGATGATAGATAGTGTATACAATAGATGATAGATAGATGATAGAGTGATAAATAGATATATAGATAGATCGATAAACATACAATGGATAGATAATAGATGGACAGATAATACATAAAATAGATAGATAATACATAAAATAGATAGGGTAGACAATACATAGGATAGATAGATAGATGATAGATAATGGATATATAGATTGATAGATACATAGATAAGATATATAGATACACATATACATAGATAATAGATAAAAAGAGAGATAAATTAGAAATAGTAGATAGATACATATATAATAGACAGATAATAGATATATAGACAGATAGATACGTACATACATACATAGATAAGACAGATAATAGATATATACATACATACCATGAGAATCATAGACATATAAATGCATACATAGATAATAGATAAAGAGTTAGATAGAAAAACAGAGAGATAGATAAACTATAGATATGAAAAACTGTCATAAAACTAACATTGAAACATACTGAATATAATACTAATAATCTAATTATGTATAAACCTACAATAAGTATACAAAAAAACAAAGCAAAAGAACGCAATGAGGGCATTTCATGGTCTCTGGTTCTGTTATTTTTAAGGTGTACCCTGTGTATTATTTTTTTATTAATACTGATCATTTGTTTTGAATAAATAATAGAATATAATAAAAAAAATCAGATATTGCACATAACTTTACATTCATCTTCACTCTCCTAGACAGTGCATGTATCTATACTGCCTGTAGCAGAATTAATTACTGATTGCATTCAGCAGCGTGGGAAAAATATTACACTTTGTTTTTCCTTTACAAGTCAAACTTTGGATACATCGCCTAAGGCAAAATTTTAAAGCACCCCCTATCATGAAAGAAGTGAAATTAAGCACTTGCTCCACAGACAATTAAATAAGAACACAGGAACGTCTGAAAAATGAAACTGTAATTTCCCTGTAGATATATGGGAAATGGTTAATAAGTGCATTCATGTTAGATGATAAAACATTGCTTTATTATATATGCATTTGATTATGAACGCATTGTTCACTGCGTTTTGAGCCTATTAATAATTCATAACTTTGACAGGAGATATAATATCAGTTATTTTGAAGCACATTTGACATAAACTTTCCATTAATAATGTAAGATTACAAAAAATAAAGCTATGAATAATAATTACATAGACAATAATAACAATATTTTGTATTAGAAGTTTTATTGTTTTGTTAAAATAATGTTACTATATATTCAAACTATAATTAAAGTGATACAATTTGAAATCAATGGAAATCTGTGAAGCTATTAAAACAAAATGATTATATAAAATATAAATGATACACACAAATATTGCATCTCCTTTACTGTGTTATCTTCAGTCTGTTTTCTCACCTATCCCTTCTATTAATATGGAAAGAAGATATTAGGACTTTAAGTGCATTATTTTATTCTGTTTTTGTATATTTAGGTCTTTTACATGCCTTTTGTTTTAATTAGATATTAAAATATGGTTGTATACAGGATCCAAAACATATCCAATACTGAGAAGTTGAGTTGTATACTTTGTTGTACATTTGATGAATTGATATTAAAATGCAGAATTGTCATTTCTAATACAAAGCTTCATGTGTTAGTACTGTCCTCCGTGATCACATTTATTGCTTTATATTCTACAACATGTAGGTGTGATTTTGGTGAATGATGTTTTTTTGTCGTCTTTATTGTATAGTATATATCAAATTTAGGTCTTTTTGTGATTTGTTTCAGTAAAGTGATTTTTTAATTATTTTTTAAATTTTTTTTTTAATAATTAAAACATCTTGTGACAATTACATTTTATTTTTTTATTTACTATTCCAGGCAAAATATGTCACAAACATTTTCTGCACTTTAAAAGATTTAGCCTGATTTTTTTTTAATCTTATTGTTTTAATTATTTTCAGTCCACCTTCTACTTGCATGAAAATTTATATATATTTGGTAGATTTTGGTGTTTATCTATTTGGTTCACTCTTTTTCTATTTCTTAAATAATGAATCACCCCTCCCCCCGAAATTTTAAAAATTAGAAAATTAAGTGTTTTTTAAAGTGACGTGCTAAGATCTTTTCTAATTGGACAGTCATAATAATTCACCACTTCTACTTGCATGAAAACTTATATATATTTGGTAGATTTTGGTGTTTATCTATTTGGCTCACTTTTTTTTATTTCTTTAATAATTAATTCCCCCCCCAAATTTAAAGAAAATTAAAGTGTTTTTTAAAGTGACGTGCTAAGATCTTTTCTAATTGGACTGCATGCATAATTCCCGCTTCTTACTTGCATGAAAACTTATATATATTTGGTAGTTTTTGGTATTTATCCATTTGGTTCACTCTTTTTTTATTTCTTAAATATGAATTTCCCCCCAAAAATTAAAAAATTTTGAAAATTAAAGTGTTTTTTAAAGTGACAGTGCTAAGATCTTTTCTAATTGGACAGTCATACATAATTCCCACTTTTGTCATTTGATAAATGTGAGACACTCATCAGATATTGTATCGGCAGTTCAGAATATTAATAAAAGTAAAGTATAGTTTAAACTGTATGTATATCTTGTGTGCCCCTTTAATTTGATACAAGGAAAAAAGTAAGAGTAATTTTATATAATTAACTAAATTAAATAATTTCTCGTATATAATTAACTAAGTGAAAACTTGTGCTTTTTACATACTACAATATTACAAGAACAGCAACACATATATTTTATGTAATTCACTGCTGTTTTAATTTAGAGCAATTATGGATTAAATATCAAGGTTTAATGTGTTCAGAATTTGGCCAACAACAAATTATCACACAAGGAAATAATCAACATTTACCACATAATATAATATAATTATTGTAATAAAAGTAACCCCTGAATAACCTTACCTAAATCTCCATGTGAAACTGAAACAAGATTGACATTTGTACGATTTCGAGTTTTTTTCCCTCACATCATTTGATAAATTTTACTTGTTTACTGCTCTTTTCTTTCTGAAGTTCTCAGTTGGCTTTCATAAACCTTAGTTGACCTCAATTTCCACATATAATGTCTTCAAAAGAATTGTTCAGTTTTGTTGTTGTGTTAACACCTTATATGACCCTTTCTGGTTCTTATTTCCATAGACTGCTCTGTAGTAGCCGAAACGCGTCTTTCATTTCTACTGCTTATGTTTTAATGTTTGGTATGTGTTATTGTAAGAAATCCAATGATGATTTTATAAGAAATGTAAAGCAAGTGAAAGCTTGGCGTCCTAGTATTTGTACTTGAAGGCAACGGGAAAGTTTGAGTTGCCGATCCGGACATAGCCGTAATGAAGATTGTGTAGACAGGTATTTTTAAACAGTCAGTTTCAGGTTTGTCTTGAATAACAGAAACACTTTTTTTGCACCATGTCTTAAAGCTTCTAGGATAAAATGAGTTGTGACATAGCAGTGAAGATTAAATTTGTAACAGATACAACCACGCTAAAGAACTGGCTTATGATTTCACAGTGGTATTACCAGACTTAGTACAGTATTTAAGTGGATGGAATGAAAACCCGTTACTAGCGGCTCCTTTTTATATTAGAGTACTGTAATATCTTTGAAAGGCCAAAGCAGCAATTGGCTTTTATGCCTATACTTTTCGTTTTATGACCATTTTATTTTGTAATAAGTAAAGCACACCATTTTCATTAGTTTACTGCAATCTGACTTTTATCATTTCGATTTGTCCCACGTCTACTTTCTTTGCATATGAGTGCCCGTTAGTATGCCCTAGTTGTGAATCCTGTGACCTCCGTAGCTCACGGTTGTGAGAACATGCAAGAAATAATGAGAACCATGCGGCGCTTTAGTTTATTTTATCACTGAAATGTAAAAATTATGTACTTGATTTCTGTTGTTGATACAGTCTTTTTATTCAGATACGCTGCATTGTTCTAAATGTATATTTAAGGGAATATTGTCAAAACATATCCCTACAATATTTATATAGATATATTATTTGTAGCTATATAACTCATTTATTATGCTTTCTATATGCCACCAACATATTCCCCAACATATTAGAAATGCTTTTGATTACTGTCCCCATTGGGGTTTAAAATCTACATTAACTATCAAAATGTCTTTGCAGTACACTGTAGAAACCACTCAAACATTGAGGGAACATGCATAGATCTTGCAGATGTTGTTCGAGGACATGGAAACATTGCGAACCACTGAGCCACAGATTCGCCAAGGTTGACTTTTCATCACTAGAAGGAAAAAACAACATCAAAATGCTTAGGTCACATGCTAATGATAAAGCCAGTTTAATAGTGGCAACCATCTGAAGTTAATTAAACAAATAATTGTTGTAAATGTAGTGATTTTTTGGAGGTATGTAATGGATGAACAAAGGACTAGATGCCATTATATCAAGTTATGCTCAAGAAGTTGAAATAGTTTTGTTAAGAGAACTCACATCCATTTGAAACAGATTCAGTGTTAGGATTTCAAAGAAGCGAAAGTTTTGCAAAGTCATTGGAAAACAAAAAGTACTACTGTAATTCTTATCATTATTATAATCATCATCATATTATTATTATTTTTCACATTTCTCTATAGCCCAAATTGGTAACCTTACATTTCCAATCTGATGTTAAAGTCAGAAATGTAAAAAAACTACAAGAATTTTTTTATCAGAATGTATTTGGTTCCTTACTTTGATGATTATATATAACATATAGTGCCCATATAAGAAAAAGTAATTGGCTTGAAAAATACCAATTGCTAAATCATTTAAGTAGTACTCCCATTATTTTTTCCCCTAAACCTGAGTAAATGTTAGTGTCGTGTTGCAGATTATCAGACTGTCTGGATCACACAACGCTTTGTATGACCTGGAAGTGGATTTTACATTGTAAGATTATGGAGTGTCAGACTGAGGCTCCATAGACTTACAAAGTAAAAGAGACTTCTAGCTCCCATATACAGAGCTCAGTGTAATCCGGACAGTCTTAATTGCCATCACATAACTCAGAAGAGGACTGTAACAGTGATGGATACTGTAGAAGATGGCGATCAGTGATTATATTAGCACACTGACACTGCATTTTTTTAACATTTGCAAAAGGTTTAAATATAAAAAGTTAATGGGTTTACTTAATTTTAACAATTTTTAATTTCCCTCTAAAGTTCTTTTAAAGCATCAAATGAAGGAAACTTTTTGTAAGCTTATATCTTGAAGAAAAAGAAGAGTTCGTGAATATACATTAATATAAATTGCAATTGTATTTTAGTAACATCAGTTATGTCATATAGGTGTAATGAAGGGATGAAGACTTGCCAGGCAAAATCTGAGAGATATAATTTTTAATAACTAAAATAGAATTTGCACTTAATAAAATGGATCGATAAGTGGAATAAGAAGTTTAAAAAATTGTACCAAAGATGATGATAGTAAAGATGTTATTAACTTAAAGAGGTTGTGCCACGAACAATTGTACATTTTAATTAATAGATATAAAATATAAACAAGTTCCACAATTGGATGTGATAAAAAAAATGTTCCTGTCCCAAGATATTCTTATGAGTGTGCCCCTGTGTAATGTATGTGTCCAACCATGCAGGAACAAGTCGGATATACCACATCTCTTGGGCAGGTGAGGAGATAAGAGAGTATACAGATATTACAGCCAAAGATCGCAGCTGATTCTTTCTGTGATGTGACTTTTTTAAACAGGTAAAAACATTTTTTTTAATACAGAAAGAATCAACTGTGATCCCCATCTTTAGTCTCTGAACTTTTAATTTACTTCCTCCACTGCCCAGGAGCTGTGGCATATCCGACCTGTTCCTGCATGGTCGGACACATCAGTTACACATTGGCTCAGTTACAGGAATATCTCATGAAATGAAGATTTCTTTTTTAACACATCCAATCATGAAATTACTTTTATTCTAAGATCTATTGATTCAAATGTACAATTGTTCTTGGCACAACCCCTTTAACAGACTTTTTGCTGTCTTCTATGTTGTCTACCTGCCTGTAGTAACAAGCCATGACCATGTATACTAGCCTCTCTTTAAGACACAATGCAGGAAAACTCATGTGTATGCAGTAGTAATAGTGGAAAATGTGAACACGTGCATGATAACTAAACTCTATTGAACCACTATTTTTCCATTTAGACACTAGTAAAGTTAGCCAAAAGACTGATATTACATTACCTAGAAAATAGAGCGCTAATGTCATTTTTTGAGCTTTCGGTCTCACTTAGTAAAAACTGTTTCATTTTTGAAGAGTAATGAAGAATGTTCATAACTGTGGAGAACAGAAGACATTTTTTATTAACTGCCTTTATTCATATTAATGTTTGTCTACAAACTTTGATAGGAGACAAAATATACTGTGTGAACTTGTCTTTTTAATCACATAGTCGCAAACGTAACTGCTACAAATTCCTAGAAGTTAAAAGGAAAAAAGCTTATGTTCAGATATTTTTGTGTGATAGCAGGGTCCAAACTACAGCTGTCTGATTTGACTGTATACTGAACTGTAGAATATACCAAGTCTATGGCTGCAGTTAATATAAGGCTACAGAGTGTAGCATGCAAAGTTCTGCCAATTAATAGAAAAAATACAACTCAGTGGTCTTTTAAATATAGGAGCTTAAAGCTCTGCTTCTCAGATGTCTAAACATTACAAACATTCACTGATTCCAAGCATGACTAATTGATATATGAAGCATAATGATTACATTTAGTTTTTTCAATATGCCCTCTTTTTGGGGACTGTGTTCCTGCAAGGTATAAAATACTAGTTTTGTGAAACACTGGGTGACTGGAATATCATGCTATGTTGCTCTAGAGGCCCAACTGAGCTGTGCCAGTGCATCTAATGAAGTGATCATATTTTAACTTACTAAACTAAACAGAAGCATTTATTTATCAATTACATTTTACCCCTCCGAACTAGACAGAAATCTTTATTCTTTATCTGATGGGCTTCTAACAGCTCAGCCAACATTTAATAAGCAATAGAAACCAAAAAAAAAGATAAACAGAAAGTACAGTGAATCTATTTAGGGTTTGGATGAATACATTGGCAACTTAGATCAATAACTAGTAAGACTGATGTCACACTACCGTTTTTTCAGTATCCGTTTGAATTCAGCTAAAACTGGATGCTTTCACATCAATATTTAGCCCCATTGAAGTCCAATAGGGCCGCAGGAACTTGCGAGTGCATCCAGTTCTTACAGTTCCCCCTGATCTGGGTATCCACTGTTATTTTAGTGAGACCAAAATTGCATTTCAAGTGATTTTGGTCTCCACTTCAAAATCGTGAACACACAGATTCAGGGCACTAAAGGTTCAATAAGAATGTGGCCCTATGGAACCCAGATCTGGCAGAATCTGGAACTTGCTGGATACGGATGCCAAATTCCACTGGATCCAGGTGCCAGATTCAGATTTTTGAACTGAGAATGCCTGGAATCCAGTTGTAAAAGATTCAGCCACTAGTGGGCATGTCATTTACAACTGGATCCATCTAAAAATGGTATATAACCTTATGCTCCAGATTTTACCTGAATTCCCCCAGATTCCAAAAAATGTTAATGTGAAACCACACTTACTTTGTATTTAGTATCAATACTGCTCTCTTGGCAAGAAGGAGCAATTTAAGATTGCATTATATTATTAGATCATTTACCCACTTAGGACACTTTCTATGAACCTGTCATGTTAAAAATATTTTTGAATGCTGGAACAAGAGGGTTGGAATGGCACTGAAAAAAAGCCAGAGAATTCTCTTTTATTTGACCTGTTTCTGAATTTATAATGGTCCAAATGAAGACAAAGTCCAAGAGATGTAACAGAGAGAATCCACATGCAGTTGATGGTAAGAGCAGTGTTTCTCTAGTTCAGTTCCGTAGGTATAGAACCCGTACCTATTATATAACCAACCCTATTAGTTAGAGAGAAATTAAAGTGTGATGAAAGAGGAAAATGGACATATGATAATGGGTATACACACATATTTCTGACAGACGGATCTTACCAATGATGAAACTATACACATAAAGGGTCCCCTTAACAATAAGTGCTTCACCTAAATATGTTTTACCTTACCAAATATTGCCACAGATAAAACTGTGTCAATATTTTGTGTGAATCAGCACATCCAAAATGTATGGCAAAAAATCACTTTATTTATTAAAATTAATTCATATTAAAATTATTCACAGTACACAACATGTCTTAAACGGGAACACAGTCCCTATCATGCACAAAAAATAATAGGGTGGGCTATAGAGAATACATAAGTAGCAGCAAATACAAACAGGGGAACAAAATGGAGCGCTATCACACTTGTATTTATCCTAATCCCTCTCTTAAGGAAGGCTCCTACAGGTCATTAAATAATCATCCTATGGATACTAAAGTATTCAGAATTACCTGGTGCCAGAGTAGTTCTCACGGACAATCGCTCCCCGGAGAGCGATTGTCCGTGAGAACCAATGATGAAACTAGTCCAATTTGGCCTTCTAAACACACTTTTTGTTAGGCTATAACCAATTCTCATCTGTTATGATTGTTCTGAAATAAAACCTAGCAATTCCATTTTTATGTTAGATTTTTTTACAGTTTACACATGAGTTCAGGCTGATTTTGGTTACAATTATGATAAATTGGGAAAAAAGTAGACATTGATGATTTTTGTATAGGTGAAAGGTGACCAATCATAATTTGGCTGGTCCACATTACCTCAGTCCCAGGCTGCATCATGACCATCCTTTGATTTTTTTCATGTCTCATTGAACTTATTTTTAGAAACCATTCAATGTCTTTACTTTTGCAAATTTAAAGAGAATATCAAACCCTTTGTTATCTGAAACAAAGATCTCTTCCTCTAATTGTTACCTAAATCGAAAGGGAACATCAATTAAATTGCCATAGTCAGAAGTAAACTAACCACTTCATATACTGTAACTACAAATAAAACAATTTATTTGGAAAATTGTTATGAAACAGAGAAAAATATTCTTTGACAATAGTGGAAAACTTATAATAGTTATCAATTTCTTTGCAATAACTATCCAGAGTTATAACGAATGTATAGACATTTAAAGAAGTTGTATTGCTTAGAACACCTTTTTTCATATAGCTGTTTTATGAGCAGTAGAGGGGATCTAAGGTATCAAAATTCTAATTCATCAAATTTATTTTTCCATAAATGTCATTCTCTGCGAATAGAGGTACTCTAATTCCTTGAAAAGATGTGCATAACACTCTGAGGTTTTCAATCCATTTCAACCCTTTCAAGGGAAATATAGTCTTAGTACTGTCAAAGTCACCTCACCATATAAACGGATGGTAACCCAGAAATAACACACAACTGACTTATTAATACAGAGCAGTAACATACTTTTCAAGTCTTTTAAAGGGAACCTGTCACCTAGATTAAGCCCCCAGGCTTTCACTAGCTATCCCTATGCTATTACTACTCTAACTATCCCTCTGTCTGCTAAATCTGCCCTGTGACTGTGTAAGAAAATGTATTTTTAACTTACATGGGCATATGTTAATGATCCGGGGGGCTACCGTTGCTAACCCCCCTGGGCATCCTCTCTGTGTCCTTGTTGCCGCCTCCTGCTGTCTGTTGCACGCCCTTATGGGCGTGCTATTGTAATCAAAATGCGCGCTCCCCCAGCCAGGCTCGGTCAGTTCTGCTATGCAGCCTTCCTGTTATGATACAGAACGCATCATTTCCGGAGCCGCAGGGCCATAGCAACCCACTATTTACCTTAGCAGCAGACATCCTGGAGCTTTGCGTGGACCCGCTGCGAAGGTAAATAACAGGTTGCTATGGCCCTGTGGCTATGGAAATGATGCGATCTGCATCATAATAGGAAGGCTGCATAGCAGAACTGACCGAGCCTGGCTGGGGACAATAGCACGCCCATCGTGCAAGAGACAGTAGGAGGCGACAACAGGGACACAGAGAAGAGGCCCAAGAGGGGCTAGCAATGGTAGCCCCCCCCCCCCGATCATTAACATACGCCCATGTAAGTTAGAAATACATTTTCTTACACAGTCACAGGGCAGATTTAGCAGAGAGAGGGATAGTTAAAGTAGTAATAGCAAGGTGCAGGGACAGGTAGTGATAGTCTGGGGGGCTTAATCTAGGTGACAGGTTCCCTTTAAAGTAAAAAAGTGGTAATTCTTAGTAATCTGTGATCAAGAAAATTGTTCTTTGCTGCACATTGACTCAAACTTTGGAATTCACTGTTAATCTAACATCATCATACTGTGACTGAAACAAGTGATGTATGCACTCTGCAATGCCCACCATTTCCTTCACACTAATACATTTGACAGAGACAAAGGTGGCCAAATGTGGCCCACATTTGATAGCATTACTGCTAGTAATGGGGGTGAAGATACTTTGCTGCAGATAGCGGCTCTTACACTCTTAGCTGTGGTATGGTTTTACACTCACTAGTACATTGCCATTGGCACTTTTTCTTTTACCATATACCGTATATACTCGTGTATAAGCCGAGTTTTTCAGCCCAAAAATTGGGCTGAAAAGTCCCCCCTCGGCTTATACACGAGTCACTATACAGGGTGAGTGGGGTGGGGGCTGTGTCGGGCTGGGGAGGCAGGAGGAGGCGGTGGGGATACTGTATATTGAGCAGCCCGTCACGTGGGCCCGCTCATTACATATGCACTGCATCCCCCTGTCAATCAGCGCCAGGGGGAGCAGTGCATATTGGTAGATAATGCCCCCAAACTGCTGGCACACGTCCCCCCTGTTGTAAGGCCCCCCCTGCTGAATACTTACCATCCCTGGTCTTCAGCAGCACCTCCGCGCCGGTCCTCTGTGCTCCGGTCCTCCTTGGTCCCGTCCTCTGAGCTCCGTTCCCCGGCTGTATCATGTGACCGGCCGGGTCGCAGAAGCGATGACATCATCGCTTCTGCGACGCGCGGGGACCCCGGATGCAGCCGTGGACGGCAGCACAGATGACGGGACCAAGGTGGACCGGAGCACAGAGGACCGGCGCGGAGGTGCTGCTGAAGACCAGGGATGGTAAGTAATCAGCAGGGGGGCCTTACAACAGGGGGGGACGTGTGCCAGCATTTGTGTGGAGTCTGTGGGGCTGCAATACCACTGGGGCTGCTGTGTACACCACTGGGGCTGCAATACCACTGGGGCTGCTGTATATAGGGGCTGCAATACCACTGGGGCTGCAATACTACTGGGGCTGCTGTATATAGGGGCTGCTGTATACACCACTGGGGCTGCAATACCACTGGGGCTGCTGTATATAGGGGCTGCAATACCACTGGGGCTGCAATACCACTGGGGCTGCTGTATATAGGGGCTGCTATATACACCACTGGGGCTGCAATACCACTGGGGCTGCTGTATATAGGGGCTGCAATACCACTGGGGCTGCAATACCACTGGGGCTGCTGTATATAGGGGCTGCTGTATACACCACTGGGGCTGCTGTATATAGGGGCTGCAATACCACTGGGGCTGCTGTATATACCACTGGGGGCTGCTGTATATCATACTGCTGGGGCCTGTATACCACTGCTGGGGGCTGTATACCTGTGCTGGGGTCCACCCTCGGCTTATACGCGAGTCAATAGATTTTACCAGGTTTTGGGGGCAAAAGTAGGGGGTCGGCTTATACACGGGTCGGCTTATACACGAGTATATACGGTATCTTGTATAAAATCTTTTCAACAACAATTATTAAACCTTTGCTAAACAGGACTTAATAAGAAATAATAAGTAGGTACACATACAGAAAGCAAAATGGGAAAATAGGTTCTGTACAGTTATCAATTATTGGACCAGTAAAACAAATTTGCAAAAACAGCTGTTTCACACACTGCTGAAGATTCAGACAGCAGGCTGGTCTGTATGGCCACACATTCTTCCGCATAAAGTCCTGCAGCTTTCATATCACATGGTCTAGCACAGCCAATCAGGAAGGTTATCAGAGCCAGTATAAAAGATGGGAGCTGTCCAAGGAATTCCATTTTATACCTATACAGTGAATCAATAGAAACTCATTTGACATATGGATAGAAAAAGGCTTAATCTTTTGTGGTTTATGCAAAGAATTTGTAGCGGTCTTATTAAAGCACTAGGGAAGGAGGAAATGATAATAAAGGCTTTTTATTTATTAGCAAACCTTTATTGCCCTTTACAGCTCAACAACGCGTTTTGACAGGGGTATCTGTCTTCATCAGATGGTGTCCACTAGACACTACCTGATGATAACAGATACCCCTGTTGAAACGCGTTGTGGAGCTGTAATGGGCAATAAAGGTTTGCTAATAAATAAAAGTACTTTACTATAATTTCCTCCTTCCCTAGCACTTTAATAAGACCTCTACAAATTCTTTGCATGATCCTTATTCCTCGACAAAGGAAGCAGAGGCAGCTCAGAGATCCTAACTACAGTGCCCAAGGATCTGGCGTTGTCTGGCAACAAGGAGCAGTGTTGAAGGACCTTGCTGACGTACTTCTGGTTTCCCTGGTCAACCCGGAAGCATCGCGAGAGCAGCGGCACCGCCGGTGGTCCCACAGTCCATGGTCCCTGGACAACACATCCACACAAAGCCACGCTACTTGGGTTGTGCAGGTGAGTGGCCCCCAGCCCTCTTGCTTAAACCCCCACCACCCTTGGGTTCTTCACATGCACCTCTCTTTTTTTCTTTTACATAATCTTATTGTGGTGTGATGTTTAAAAGTAACCTGTCATGTTTGATAATGCTACTAACTTGTAGATGTAAGCTTTATCTACAGGTAATTAGCATTAGGTGCTCAGCTAATTGTACTGAAAATGCAGCTCCTAGGAGCCTAGGAAAAAAAGTATCTTTTTCCTCACAGTAGTAGTCATAGAGGAACAGTCCTGCTCTTCTTTATTGGCACCCATGAAGTTCAAGTATATAATGTGGAATATCTCTGGAAAAAATAAATGAATCAAGTGAAACAGCTTTTTTTGTATAGAGGACTTACCGTATATACTCGTGTATAAGCCGAGTTTTTCAGCACAAAAAATGTGCTGAAAAGTCCCCCCTCGGCTTATACACGAGTATATACGGTAATAATAAAAAAAAAAAAATATATATGCCCGGCTGTATACAGCCCCCCCCGTGGTATACCGGGCCCCCCCTGTGGCAACCTGTAAAGGAAGCGATGATTATACTTATCGGGTCGCTGTCGCCGACACCGACGCTCTGTCACCGTCCGTCACCGCGCTCCTCCTGGTCTTCATGCTTCCTTCACCGTCGCACAGGAAATGACGTCATTTTCTGTGCGCCGGTGAAGGAAGCATGAAGACGGGAAGGAGCGCGGTGACGGACGGTGACAGAGCGGCGGCGGCGGCGTCGGCGACAGCGACCCGATAAGTATAATCATCGCTTCCTTTACAGGTTGCCACAGGGGGCCCGGTATACAGGGGGAGGGCTGTATACAGCCGGGTACCGCTGTATACAGCGGGAGCTGCTGTATACAGCGGGGGCTGCTGTATACCCTCTGGGCTGCTAAATATACCCTCTGGGGCTGCTGTATACCCCTCTGGGGCTGCTGTATACCCCTGGGGCTGCTATATACCCTCTCTGGGGCTGCTGTTACCCCTCTGGGGCTGCTATATACCTCTCTGGGGCTGCTATATACCCCTCTGGGGCTGCTGTATACCCCTCTGGGGCTGCTGTATACAGCTCTGGGGCTGCTGTATACAGCTCTGGGGCTGCTGTATACCCCTCTGGGGCTGCTGTATACAGCTCTGGGGCTGCTGTATACAGCTCTGGGGCTGCTGTATACCCTCTGGGCTGCTGTATACCCCTCTGGGGCTGCTGTATACAGCTCTGGGGCTGCTGTATACAGCTCTAGGGCTGCTGTATACCCCTCTGGGGCTGCTATATACCCCTCTGGGGCTGCTATATACCCCTCTGGGGCTGCTGTATACCCTCTGGGGCTGCTGTATACCCCTCTGGGGCTGCTGTATACAGCTCTGGGGCTGCTGTATACAGCTCTGGGGCTGCTGTATAACCCTCTGGGGCTGCTATATACCCCTCTGGGGCTGCTGTATACCCCTCTGGGGCTGCTATATACCCTCTGGGGCTGCTGTATACCCCTCTGGGGCTGCTGTATACAGCTCTGGGGCTGCTGTATACAGCTCTGGGGCTGCTTATATTACCCCTCTGGGGCTGCTATATACCCCTCTGGGGCTGCTGTATACCCTCTGGGGCCTATAAGCTCGGTGGATACAGCTCTGGGGCTGCTGTATACACCCTCTGGGGCTGCTGTATACCCCTGCGGGCTGACTGTATATACCACTGGGGAGGCTGCTGTATACTACCACTGGGGAGGCTGCTGATACTACCACTTTTGAGGCTGCTGTATACACTGAGGGGCCTGTATACCACACTGCTGGGGGCTGTATACCTGTGCTGGGTCCACCCTCGGCTTATACACGAGTCAATAGGTTTTCCCAGGTTTTGGGGGCAAAAGTAGGGGGTCGGCTTATACACGGGTCGGCTTATACACGAGTAATAACGGTATGTTAAATTCAAATGAGAAAATGATAAACAACACTTTTAAACCACAATTTAAAGAAAAAAACAAGGGGAAAACTAGAAAAACCTAAATCTTGCTGTAGCACTGGTATAGGCACGCTTTA
The DNA here is from genome assembly GCA_033576535.1 of Allobates femoralis. Classification (NCBI taxonomy): domain Eukaryota; kingdom Metazoa; phylum Chordata; class Amphibia; order Anura; family Aromobatidae; genus Allobates; species Allobates femoralis. The sequence goes on from JARQOC010000003.1 coordinate 249,076,269, forward strand.
CATTAAATTAGTATAAAGACACATTTTGACTCATCTGTAGTAAATCACAAATGAGAATCACTTTGATAAATTGTCGGTGCCCATGTGACAGAAATTAGTCATTGAATGATGACTTTGGTGTTTTAAATAGCCACATGTTAAGCTCTGTTTCCTTGTCACAAGGGTGAAGACAAAGGAGCTGTGTATGGAAATCAGAACTGCTATTATTATCAAACACAAGGCTTCCAAAGGGTAAAAGGCCATTACCATGGACCTTGGTATTCCAGTATCAACAGTGCGCAATGTTATTAAGATGTTTGCCAAGCATGGAATCATCAAGAACCTCCTTGGATGTGGGGGAAAGAGAAACATTTACAAAATATGTCATCGAAGGTTGGTGCAAATAGCAGAAAACCACCACGTCATCATCATCCAAAGACCCAAAGGTCAACCTTGAACAGTCTGGGGTCATGGTTTCAACAAAGTACCATATCCTGCACACTAAACCAAGCAGAACTTTATTGGTGAAGACCAAGGAAGAAACCATTGCTGAAGAAAAAAACATAAAAAAGAATAACTGGTCTTTGTTAAAGAGTACCTTGACAAACCACAATCCTTCTGGGAAAATGTTCTGTGGACAGATAAAACAAAAGTAGACCTTTTTGGCAATGCAAAGCAAAAGTTTGTTTACAGTTGGCCACAATGAAGCTTATAAGGAAAAGAATACCATACCAAAAGTAAGGTATGGTGGAGGATCCATAATGCTGTGGAGATGCTTTGCTGTGTCTGGTACTGAAGGCTTTGATCTTAACACAGGATTCATGAAATTAGAGAATTATCAAGAAATTTCAGAGCAAGAAAGAGTAAGAAAAACTTGGTTTGAGTCAAAAATCATAGGTCCCCCAGCAAGACAAAGACCCAAAGCATACATAGTAAGACACACAGGAATGGTAGAAAAAGAAAAAATGAACTGTTTTAAAATGGCCAGCAATGAGTCCTGATCTCAATTCCATTGGAAATCGGATGTGAGCTGAAATCTGCCATTGGCAAAAAGAACCCTACACAGATTCAAGAGCTTGAACAAACTGAAAAGGAAGAGTTGGAAAAAATACCAGCTGAGAAGTGCAAGAATCTTACAGATGATGGCTACAAGATACTTTGGGAGGCTGTCATCAATTCCAAAGTGTGTGCTACCAAGTATTAACTAGGGGTAGCACATGCTGTTTATTCTTTGAAATTGCAACATGTAAGTTGACAAACAATGTTTTACTGTTGTATTACTTTGGACCACTAATTAATAATTTAATTTTTCATTTGCATTTCTGATTATTTCTGAAGATTTTGTTCAGTCTATGAAAAATATTAAAAGATGTCAATAATGATGAGTGTGGTGTCCCACTGGTCAGTGCGCCACTAAAGGGGTATTACACCCAGATTAGGGTGTATGGTATCCCGGTGACCAGAGGATGATAATGTTAATCTGAAGTCTCATCCCTGCATTCATACACTTAGGTTAGGGCACCTTTTGGTTAACCCATTGCTAGGGAACCAGTCCTGGTGGGAGGAGCTGAGGTGTAGTGAAAGAAGCAGGAGTGACTGTCAGTTCGTGAGGAAGGAGGAGAAGGAGGTCCCTGCGAGGATTGTGGCAGAGGGTGTCTGAAAACGGAAGGCAACCCAGACAGAAAGGGGATTCCTGGCTTGTGCAAGCCCGTGCCGGACTGAAGATTGGGAGTCCAAGAGGGAACCCAGTCCAAGACAGAGTACCAGCTCTGAGTGCGGTGCAGGAAACTTTAGCTTTGAGCTGCCAAAACTGGTGGGTTGAAGGCCTTTCATATAGCCCCGACCTGGTCCAAGAGGCACGTTGCCACTAGGAGCTCCAAAAATGGGTTGAGCCCCTTAGGGAGAAGGGTAACATCTATGTACCCAACGGGCCTGGTACGAAGAGGGCTCCATGCAGGGCTGCACATGGATAGTAAGGAGAGCACAGTGAGTAAAAAGGACAGAAGTTGTTACCAGAAGGAACATCGTAGAGGGCCTCAGAGAGACTTTGCATCTTTTGGTGACTACCCGGCCAGCTACCTGTGACTGTGTACCAATGAGAACTGCCTTGACAAGTTGCCAGTAAATACCTGTGCAGAGTAAGAAATTCTCCTGTGTCTCATTTGTACTAAGCTGGTCACCTGTGTTCCAGTCTTATGGAGAAGACTGCGCATCTCCCGCTGCGAAACCATTTCTTTACCTCACTGCCCTGGGGACTTCGCTCCGCCTGCAGGGAGTGACATCATCCGGCTGCCTACCCATCGTCCCTGGCTGCTGGCAGCAGTGGTGCAATCACGAGATACTGCAGGTGGCGTCACGTTTTAAAAAAACCTTTTATTATTTTTATTATTCTATTTTTACTAAGCCCCTTTTTCATAACCACCAGGGCCACGGATCTAGGCACCGGCCACCAGTGACAGTTCCTTAAAGCAACGCCCAGGATCCAAGTACCCCGGCCTTTGGGGTACGTCATGAGCAGCACTGTATGCTGGTAATCATTGCTCATAGCACTATGAAAAGAAGCTGTAAGTATGCTCGAGCACATAGACAGTTGGCTTTGCCATGAATCAATGTGGTGAGCTTTAAAGGGGAACTCTAAGGAGATAAAAAATGTTTTCACAGTCCCTGCACTCCTATACTATATTGGTAAGCTGCCTGTTACACTTGTAAAATGTTTAAAATTAATTTAAATCAGTTATTTACTAATGCTTCTTACCCATCACCACTCCTATGGGTCAGTACATCATGCCTGAGTGAACAGCTCTGCCCCTCCATCTGAAGTGAGCATCTGTTCTCTGAGAACAAACACTTCCTTCTTCAATCACATGGGTGTGATGACACATAAAGTCCTGTACTAAACTTGGAGTCTGGAGATCTTTTTCTGTGCAGAGAGCAGGATGGGAGACCTGTGTTGATAGAACCTAGTGTGACATCACACCCATGTGATTGAAGGAGGAATAAGGAAGTGTTGGATGGCACTGACACTTACTGAGAGTGAGGGTGGAGAGCTGCTCACTCAGCCATGATATATTGACTCCCAATGGAAGTGGTGACTGGTAAGTAGCACCTAGTGAATAATTGATTTATATTAATTCTAAACATTATACAAATGTAACAGGCAGCTCAACATTATAGTCTAGGAGTGCAGGGACCATACAATTTTTTTTCCTGGCGTTCCCCTTTAAATAACAATGCTTTACCTAACAATGGAGGATACTATGTGATAAAGGATGGCACTATGCAAAACAAGAGGGGTTGCTATGTAATAAGGGACATTGCTATACATAATAAGAATGGGTGCAATATAATAAGAGTCTATGTAATAATCACTCTACAAAACAAAAGGGAAAGGTATGTAAAAATGGACAGTTCTATACATTACAAGAGAGAACACAATATATTACGGGATGATGAGAGCCTCTTTCACAATCAGTAATATTTCTCCCATCATTTGGAAGTAAAGCTTCATTTACTCTGAGAGAAAATCATGAATGAGCATTTTTCAGAAAGCAGGCTGCTGATCATCTCATTAAATGGTTATTTTGAAATGATCTTTTGCTCAGCTCAAAAGATCATTGTTCTCAATAGTGTATCATCCTGGGTAAACAGCACCCACACTGACAAAAACCGTGGAAGCCAATCTATTCTACATAGCTCAATGTGCATAGTTTATTGTGGTCTGCATGTGTAATTTTTGCAACTAAATGTCCAAAATATAAATTGATGAGCCAGCACTGTTATCACAATTAACTATAATTAGCTACTTTGACCAAGACCAATAAAAATTGTAATAAATTAGCCTCTATAATTGTTTACTAAATTTATTACAAGTCACTTTCCTGTGTCCTCAACTAGTCACAACTGTATTCTGTCTGCCTCGCCAATTTATTATATTTACTTGTCCTCACCCCTAACTCATTATTTCATGTCCTCTCCTCCAATTCATAAAAATTCCATGTCCTCTCCCTACATTTATTACAACACATTCCCTAATATATTATATTTATATATTAAGCCAAGTCATTACAATTACATGTCCTCACTCCACCCTTACTTCATTTTACTTTCATATTTTCTCCACTACTGTCAGTTTATCAAACTTTCATGTCCTCTCCCATTAACCTCACCCTAATTAATTATGCTTTTATGCTTTCTCTCCCATAACTTTACCCCAATTCATAATAATTTCATTTCCTCTCAAAAAATTAAATATAATTTCATGTCTTTTACTTCGGCACCCCCAATTCAATCAATTTAAAAAAAAAACTTCAAGATGATCCTATGTGGTTCCTCTCATGCCTGTCTCGTGACTCAATATGGTTTTGCTGTATGGTTGATTTATGTCCCTGCTGGGCCACAGCCTTGTTGGCCCCTATCCAAATACGGACGGTTCACTTGTCTTTGCCTTTGTTCTCCTGCTTGGCTGCTACCGTGTTTCCCCGAAAATAAGACTGTGTCTTATATTTTTTTGGGGGTCAAAAGTGGCCCCCTGTCTTATTTTCGGGGGGGGGAGACTTATATTGGCAGCCTCATCCACACACATACACACACATACATACACATACATACACACACATACACATACATACAAACACATACACATACATACACACACATACACACACACACACACACATATGCACCGCTTCTTACCTTGTTTGTCCTGTCCAGTGCATTCCCCGCCGTCGTGCCCCGCTCCTCCTGCCGTCCAGTGGTGGCCCCGCTTCTCTCCCGGTCTGCAGTGCGGTGTCCCAGTCCGGTCGCATGCTGATCGGTGTGGTGCTCGGCCGACTTCCTGCTTCCTCCGAAAATCCCCACCCAGGTCAGGCCCTGCGCCAATGAGAGTGCAGGACCTGTGACGTCAATCACAGCCCAGCAACGGCTTGATGACATCGGGCCAATCAGAGGCCCCAACGTCATCTGGCCGTCTCTGGGCGGTGATTGACGTCACGGGTCCTGCGCTCTCATTGGCGCAGGGCCTGACCTGGGCGGGGATTGCCGGAGGAAGCAGGAAGTCGGCCGGGCACCGCACCGATCAGCATGCAACCGGACTGGGACACCGCACTGCAGACCAGGAGAGGAGCGGGGACACCACCGGACGGCCGGAAGAGCGGGGCATGACAGCAGGGACACCACCGGACGGCACTGGACAAGGTAGGACATATTGCGCAGCGCCCCCCCAGGCGGACTTATATTGCGCAGCACACCCCCCCCCAACTTATTTTCTGGGGGTGACTTATAGTAGCTGGCCATCCCCCCCCCTGACTTATTATCGGGGGGGACTTATTTGTTGGGAAACACGGTAGTAAGGTCTTCTCATATTCGTATTTCATTTTGTTGTATCACATCCTGGGTGGAGATGTTTATACTTACCTTTTACCAGCCTTCTTTGCTGGCTATATCTTCCAGGTGGAAATCTGTAAGGAGTTCTATCCCTGCTGTTAAGGAATTTTGCCAAGTCGGCTGAGACCAGTGTTGTATTTCTCTGTTTTCTTATCTGCCTTACTTACATGTTTTTTCCTTTTTCTAGAGGTTTCCCATTGCTTGCATTTAATGTCTTTTTTCCTTTCTGCACATTCTTTAAGTATACTCATATTAATTTTTGTTTACCCTTGCACACCTTCCTTAACCTAGTTAGTTGTGCTTGCTTGTGTCTCAGCTGTGCTTTCTTGTTGTGTGGTTAGTGAATTCTGATCTGTGCAGGAACCAGTGTGGTGTGGGTATGGCTATAAAGTGAAAGGCTTTATTTCTCCCTTTACCTATGTTGGAGCATACATGAGCATACACAATCCCGCTTTCATCTTCTTTTGACTTAAGGGTACATCCTAAATAATGCAGCCAGCACGATGATATCACCATGCTAAATAAATAGATAAATCATACTAATAACGTCAAGTAAGAAACCAAGTTGGATGGACTGGTTTGGTCTTCCATAAGGATAAGTCCACACACTAAAGATATGTTTAACTTCATCCTCCTCCATCAAAACCAAAGAATTGAGCTGGGACACGTTAGTAAAAGTGTAATGTGTAGGTCATTAATAAACATAACCTAGGATTAAAGCAAATAAGCAAATACTCTGCAGTAAGTAAATAATAATAGTGCTTGTCAATACCATAAGATACTTAGTTGACACAATTTTAATCAAAAAAGCATAACAGACATCCGACTTCCACAAAGGACAGGGTGGGTCATTTATATGGATACACCTAAATAAAATGGCAATGGTTGGTGATATCAACTTCCTGTTTGTGGCACATTAGTATGTGGGAGGGGAAAACTTTTCCAGATGAGTGGTGACCATGGTAGCTATTATGAAGTTGGCCATTTTGGATCCAACTTTATTTTTTTCAATGGGAAGAGGGTCATGTGACACTCATTAGTGATTATAATTAGCAGGGGCCATATTCTTTAGTCACCAGGGGGTGTTGTTTTGCAGCCTCGAGGATCCAGCCCTCTCTGTCTGTGCTGCTGTGAAACTGAAAGTAAAGGCAGGACTAATGATTTGCATTCTGTGAGTGATAGAGAGGGGGGAGGGCAATGCCTGCACATCACAGCAGAACACACAGAGACAGGGTGGATCCTGTTGCTACAAAACAGCCCATCTTGGTGACTAAAGAATATAGTCACTGCTAATTATAATCACTAATGAGTGAGTATTAAAACGTTTTTATACATTTTCACAGGATGCTTTTAGGAGACAAAAGAAGTGTGAGAGTAGTGATAGGATGCTGCAGGGACATGTTTTGCTAGCTTAGGAGGCGTTTTGGAGGTGACAGGATCCCTTTAAAGTGATCCTAAACCCAGAAACTGACCCCCCCTTATCTTTAGACCTGTCCCTGCACCCCCTCTTATCATTTCTAGCCATCCCTTTTGCAGAAAAAATCGCTTTTGTAAAGAAAGAGAAAAGGTTATAATACTTTGTCCTGTGTGAGTTCTCTCTTTCTGTGGAAGCCGCAAATGCCCCGCCTGTCTGCTGCTGCCTGGTAATTATGCACGCCCCTCTCTGCTTCTAAGAGCCTGGCCACGTCATGAAAGGGGCGGGGCTAAATTGCGTCATGCTGGAGCCCCGCCCCCTTTCATGACGCGGCCAGGCTCTTAAAAGCAGAGAGGGGCATGCATAATTACCAGGCAGCAGCAGACAGGCGGGGCATTTGCGGCTTCCGCAGAAAGAGAGAACTCACACAGGACAAAGTATTATAACCTTTTCTCTTACTTTACAAAAGCGTTTTTTTTCTGAAAAAGGGATGGCTAGAAATCATAAGAGGGGGTGCAGGGACAGGTCTAAAGATAAGGGGGGGTCAGTTTCTAGGTTTAGGATCACTTTAAGCTTTAACTTCCTGGCTGATGTCTTGAGATGCTTCTTCAGTATGGACACACAATCTTCTTTCGACATGATGCCATCTATTTTGTGGAGTTCAACAGCCCATGTGCAGCAAAACAACCCTGCAAAATGATGCTGCCACCCTTGTGTTTCACAGTTGGAATGGTACTCTTAGGCTTTTAAGCTTCTCCTTTTTTCCTCCAATCCTAGGTCATTATGGCCAAACAGATCAATTTTATTTTTGTCAGACCAAAGAACATGTGTCCAAATATGTAGGTCCTTGTACAAGGTCTTTTGCTTTTGTTCTTGGGTTGATATGCACATATCGGACCAAAGTGCATTCACCTCTGGGACACAGAACTCATCTCCTTAATGAGCAGTATGATGAAAGTATGATGGCTAAACATTCACATCTGTACTTGCCTACAATTGTTTGTACAGATGAACGAGGCACCTTCAGGTGTCTGGAAATTGCACCCAAGGATGAAGCAGACTTTTACAAGTCTGCAATTCTTTTCCTCATATCTTGGCTGATTTCTGTAGACTTTCCCATGAGGCTACACAAAGAATCAGTGTGTTTCAGGTGTGCATTAAATACATACACAGGGGTGTCTCTAATTAACTCAGATGTTGCCAATAAATCTTCCAAACACATTATGTCATCATAGGGGCTTTCCCAAATTGTTTAAAAGCATAGTAATCTTAGTGCATGCAAACTTGTGACTTTGCAGAAAGTAATAAACTTGCTTTAAAACATTCTCTCTCTCATTCTGGCATTTGGCAAATATAATTAATTATGCTAATCCTAACTGACCTAAAACGGGAAAGGTATATTTTTATTTCATGTAAGACCTTGTACAGCTTTCCTGCATTTGGAAATTCCATTTAGGTGGAATTAATTAAGCTTCTTAAAATTTGGTGCAGATCCACTCAGTTTCTTGTAGATTGTTTGAACAACCCATTTAATCCCCACAGGTGAAGAAATCAAATCATAGTCATCCATATAGGCTAGGGTTCCTCTTGGCAGTCAGTTTTTCTGCCTTTTCAAAACCTGAGTCCGGTTTTGGAAAATGCCATTTTTTAATTTAAAAAAACCATATGCTTTAACGCATGCGTTAACACATGGTACCTATATGTACCATGCATTAACCATGTTAAAAAAACGCTATCCGTTTTTTACAGCACCCATAAACACTGCTAGCAGCGTTTTTGGGTGCAGTAAAAAAATGCATAGTGTTTTTTAGCAGCGCATTTTGACACAGCGTTTTTTGAATGGGAGCCTATGGATCAGTTAATGGATCAGTTTTTCAACATTTTCAACTTGGAAAAACTCATGTTTTAAAGGATCCAAGGCTCAAGTGTGACCCTAGGCATATATTTGCAAAAGTGAGAAATAACACAGGGAAAAAGTATTGAACACGCATATTGAAATGCATTTAATAATTTGTACAAAAGACATTGTTGGTGATGACATCTTCAACATCCCCCCTGTATGGAAAAACTAGTCACATGCATTGCCCAAGTGTGATTTTAGCCAATTTTTCCACACAAACACTCTACAAATTCTGATGGTTTAGTTGGCTCCTTCTGTAAACTCTAGGCTTTTGTTCTTTCCATAAATTTTTATATGGGATTCAGGGCAAGTCATTGGCCTGGCCATTCTAATTACTTTATTTTCTCTCTGTGAAACCAATTGTATTATGCCATCCAAAGAGTTTGATTTTGGTGTCGTCTGACCAGACTATATTCTTCCAGTATTTCACAGGCTTTTTTAAATGTTGCTGAGCAAACTTTAAACTTGCCTGACCATGCTTTTGTTCAGCAATGGAGTCTTGATGTATGTAAAGTGCTGTGGAATTAATAGCGCTATGTAAGTGAATGAATATTATTCTATTATTATTATTGTGTGATGATTGAGCATACAGGCCATGGAGGTTGAGTTAATTACTTATGGTTTTCGTTGACACAATTGTACCTGCTAATTCCAGGTCATTCTGTAGCTCTCCACCTTTGGGTCTTGGCTCTTTAAGAACTCTTTTGATGATTCTTTTCCCTCCTCTGTATGAAATCTTGTGGGAAGCACCGGGTCATGACCAGTTTATGGTGGAATATTTTTTTTCCACCTCTGGATTATATCCCCAACAGTGCTCACTGGGTCCTTTGGTAGTTTTCAAATACTTTGGTAACCAATGCCATCAGTATGTTTTGGCACAATAAGATTGTGAAGGTCTTCAGGCAGCTTATTGGTTTTACCCATCACGAGATTTTCTTGTGTGGCACCTTAGTAATGAGCCACATTTTTATAGGCCATCAATTGAACCAGTTGACATTATTTGTCACAAAGTGGTAGGATTACTTTGTAATTTCTGATAGATTTCAACTAGTTTTGTGACTATCCGTTAGCTTTTTGCACCTCTCTTTCTTCATGTGTTCAATGCTTTTTCCATTTCAATTCTCATTATTACAAATCAATAAATTAATAGACACGTATTGTTTGATTTCTAGGACTGTGTGGAGTGGATGGGTTGTTACCGACACATGGTGAGCAATTCATGTCACATCACCATTAGAAATATTTTTACTCAGTAAATTAGTGATGTCTACAATACCTATTTTAACTGCAATCTTTGTATACATATATTTGTTTTTTGTGTTAATTTAATATAGATTTTTTTTATTATAATATTGTCATTTACAGATTTTGCTGTACTCTTCAACAGACCAACAGTAGAATCTGTCATGTCACTCATTTATTTTTTCACATTTTAATTTACCAATTTGACTACATTTGGAGAATTTATAATATATCGGCACAAGTTACGCAGACAAAATTGACATACACATATTGAAAAGCCATAAACAAGATAAATTTACTTTGGAAAAAATTTTTTTGAATGAGCTAAAAAAAACTTTCAATTATTACTGCAACAGTGTTACACTGCAGATTGTTTTGTCTAAAAACCTAGAAAAAATTGAACATAACACAGGTCAACAAAAAAATTTTTTTTTTCTGGTGCCCAAAATATTTTAACCCCTTCCCGACATAGGACGTTGTGCAACGTCCTGTGTTTTCTGCCCGTTCCCGACACAGGACGTTGCACAACGTCCTGGCAGATTTGAGCTGCTGCAGCTCCTGTGAGTGGGGTCGCTCAGGTGTCACAGATGCTGCTGCTCTGTGACAACCTGTAGATGACCCCACAGGGGTGGATTAACCCACCCGTGCCCAGGACCCCTCCGATCGGCAGTTTAAAAGTGAAACTGCCGATCGGAGGAATCACAGGATTCACCCCTCCAGATCTGATTGGAGCTCTCCAATCAGATCTGGAGGGGCGGATCGGCAAGTGCCCACCCCTCCTCACCCCCCTCCAGCTCCAGGACTGTCCAGGGCCCCCCCGCCGTCCCCCCCAACCGCCCGCCCCCCCTCTATTACAATGTATGTGCCGGCGGGCTGCACCCGCGTGCGCCCGCCAGCAACACTGCCTGGTCCCCTGCTCCACTACTCCCCCCCAGGCTGCCCCCACCTCCGGGCCCTGTGCCTGGACCCCCCTCACCTCCTGCGGCGGGCTGCACACTTCCGTGCACCCGCCGCTGCTGCCGCCGCCGCTGCTGCAGCTCCTCCTTCTCTGCCCGGCCCGCCGGTCTGTGGCCCCGCCTCCTCTCCCGGCCTCCTCCAGCTCATCGGTGGAACGAGGGAGGTAAGTATGTATGTGTATGTATGCATGTATGTGTATGTATGCATGCATGTGTATGTATGCATGCATGTGTATGTATGCATGCATGTGTGTGTATGCATGCATGTGTGTATGCATGCATGTGTGTATGCATGCATGTGTGTGTATGCATGCATGTGTGTGTATGCATGCATGTGTGTGTATGCATGTGTATGTATGCATGCATGTGCATGTATGCATGCATGTGCGTGTATGCATGCATGTGTGTATGCATGCATGTGTGTGTATGCATGCATGTGTGTGTATGCATGCATGTGTATGTATGCATGCATGTGTATGTATGCATGCATGCATGCATGTATGTGTATGTATGTATATCTATGTATGTATGTGTATGTATCTATGTATGTATGTATGTATGTATGTGTATGTATGTGTGTATGTATGTATGTGTATGTTTGTATCTATGTATGTGTATGTATGTATGTATGTGTATGTATCTATGTATGTATGTATGTATGAATGAATGAATGAATTGATGGTGGGTGAATGGATAGGGGGTGCATGCGTGGACGTGAGCGTACATGAGCGTGCGTGGACGTGAGTGTGCGTAGACGTGTGCGTGCGTAGACGTGTGCGTGTGTGGACATGTGTGTGGACATGTGCGTGCATAGATGTGTGTGTGCATAGACGTGTGCGTGCGTGGATGTGTGCATAGATGGATGTGTGCGTAGACGTGTGCGTGTGTGGACATGTGTGTGGACGTGTGCGTGCATAGATGTGTGTGTGCATAGACGTGTGCGTGCGTGGATGATGGGTGCATAGGTGGATGGATGGGTGCAACAAGGGATCAAGTGTCCTCTTGTTGTAGTCTCTGGGATCATAGTCATGGTGCACTGTATGACAGATCATTGTCATACAGTGCACCATAACTCTGACCCCAGAGACTGTAAGAAGAGGACACTTCATCCCTTGCTGCAGTCTCTGGATTGACCAGAGGCGATCGAGCGTCGTGGGACCTTCGTTGTGGACTACGTCGGAGGCGATCGTGCGTCATGGGACCTTCGTTGTGGACTACGTCATAGGCGATCGAGCGTCGTGGGACCTTCGTTGTGGACTACGTCGGATCTTTATAATAAAGATGGAGTCCGAATTTTGTTTGTGTTTTTTTTTCAAATAAAAAGATTTTTCTCTGTGTGTATTTTCTGACTATTTACCAGAGATTCCTAATGGCGGGTCTAACATTGGCCCTATATTATGAATCTCGGGCTTAGTGCCAGCTGACAATAAAAAGCTGGCATTAACCCCTTTATTACCCAGTTAGCCACCGGCACCAGGGCAACTGGAAGAGTCTGGGTACAGCGCCAGAAAATGGCGCTTCAATGAATGCGCCATTTTCTGGGGCGGCTGCGGGCTGCAATTCGCAGCATGGGGGGCCCAGAACGCTTGGGCCTCTCCATGCTGCGGATTCCAGCCCCCAGCTGCCTAGTTGTACCTGGCTGGACCAAAAATATGGCGGAGCCCTACGCCATTTTTTTTCTAAAATTAGTTCTAGAAGAAAAAAAAGGGCTTTGCTGTATTTTTGGTGGCCAGCCAGGTACAACAAGGCAGCTGGGGGTTGGTGGCAATCCGTAGCTGCCAAGTTGTACCTGGCTGGACCAAAAATATGGCGGAGCCCCACGCCATTTTTTTTCTAGAATTAGTCCTAGAAAAAAAATAAAAATGGGCTTTGCTGTATTTTTGGTTGCCAGCCAGGTACAATGAGGCAGCTGGGGGTTGCTGGCAGTCCGTAGCTGCCAAGTTGGTACCTGGCTGGACCAAAAATATGGCGGAGCCCTACGCCATTTTTTTTCTAAAATTAGTCCTAGAAAAATAAAAAGGGCTTTGCTGTATTTAGATGCATAGTGAACACTTTGAACCCCCAGGTGCTTCACAAATTGATCCGTAAAAATGAAAAAAGAAAATTTGTGTGAAAAAAATGTACTTTTTCCTTCTTACGGATCAATTTGTGAAGCACCTGGGGGATCAAAGTGCTCACTATGCATCTAGATGCATTCCTTGGGGGGTCTAGTTTCCAAAATGGGGTCATTTGTGGGGGAGCTCCAATGTTTGGGCACACAGGGGCTCTCCATACACGACATGGTGTCCGCTAATGATTCCAATAGTTAGCGGACACAATGTCGCCTATGGAGAGCCCCTGTGTGCCTAAACATTGGAGCTCCCCTACAAGTGACCCCATTTTGGAAACTAGACCCCCCAAGGAACATATCTAGATGCATAGTGAGCACTTTGAACCCCCAGGTGCTTCACAAATTGATCCGTAAAAATGAAAAAAAGAAAATTTGTGTGAAAACAAATGTACTTTTTCCTTCTTACGGATCAATTTGTGAAGCACCTGGGGGATCAAAGTGCTCACTATGCATCTAGATGCATTCCTTGGGGGTCTAGTTTCCAAAATGGGGTCATTTGTGGGGGAGCTTTAATGTTTGGGCACACAGGGGCTCTCCATACACGACATGGTGTCCGCTAATGATTCCAATAGTTAGCGGACACCATGTCGCGTATGGAGAGCCCCTGTGTGCCTAAACATTGGAGCTCCCCTACAAGTGACCCCATTTTGGAAACTAGACCCCCCAAGGAACATATCTAGATGCATAGTGAGCACTTTGAACCCCCAGGTGCTTCACAAATTGATCCGTAAAATGAAAAAAGAAAATTTGTGTGAAAACAAATGTACTTTTTCCTTCTTACGGATCAATTTGTGAAGCACCTGGGGGTTCAAAGTGCTCACTATGCATCTAGATACATACCTTGGGGGGTCTAGTTTCCAAAATGAGGTCACTTGTGGGGTAGCTCAAATGTTTGGGTACACATGGGCTCTCCATACGCGACATGGTGTCCGCTAACAATTCCAATAGTTAGCGGACACCATGTCGCGTATGGAGAGCCCCTGTGTGCCTAAACATTGGAGCTCCCCCACAAGTGACCCCATTTTGGAAACTAGACCTCCCAGGGAACGTATCTAGATTAGTTTGTGAACATTTGGAACCCCCAGGTGCTTCACAAATTCATCTGTAAAATTGAATAAGTACTTTTTTTCCACAAAAAAATTCTTTTTTTATTTTTACAGATTATTTTGTGAAGCTCCGGGGTGTTCAAAATGCTCACCACCCATCTAGCTAAGTTCCCTGGGGGGTCTAGTTTCCAAAATGGGGTCACTTGTGGGGGAGCTACAATGTTTAGGCACACAGGGGCTCTCCAAACGCGACATGGTGTCCGCTAACAATTGGAGCTAATTTTTCAGTCAAATTGTTAGCGGACACTATGTCGCGTTTGGAGAGCCCCTGTGTGCCTAAACATTGGAGCTCCCTCACAAGTGACCCCATTTTGGAAACTAGAGCCCCCAGGGAACTTATATAGATGTGTGGTGAGCATTTTGAACCCCCAGGTGCTTCACAAATTCATCCGTAAAAATGAAAAAGTACTTTTTTTTCCATAAACATTTTCTTTTTTCATTTTTACAGATTAATTTGTGAAGCACTAGGGTATTCAAAATGCTCACCACCCATCTAGATAAGTTCCCTGGGGGGTCTAGTTTCCAAAATGGGGTCACTTGTGGGGGAGCTCCAATGTTTAGGCACACAGGGGCTCTCCAAATGCAACATGGTGTCCGCTAACAATTTGACTAAAAAATCAGCTCAAATTGCTAGCGGACACCATGTCGCGTTTGGAGAGCCCCTGTGTGCCTACACATTGGAGCTCCCCCACAAGTGACCCCATTTTGGAAATTAGACCCCCCAGGGAATTTATCTAGATGGGTGGTGAGCATTTTGAACCCCCAGGTGCTTCACAAATTCATCCGTAAAAATGAAAAAGTACTTTTTTTTCTACAAAAATTTTTTTTTTTCATTTTTACAGATTAATTTGTGAAGCACTGGGGTATTCAAAATGCTCACCACCCATCTAGATAAGTTCCCTGGGGGGTCTAGTTTCCAAAATGGGGTCACTTGTGGGGGAGCTCCAATGTGTAGGCACACAGGGGCTCTCCAAATGCAACATAGTGTCCGCTAACAATTTGACTGAAAAATCAGCTCAAATTGTTAGCGGACACCATGTCGCGTTTGGAGAGCCCCTGTGTGCCTACACATTGGAGCTCCCCCACAAGTGACCCCATTTTGGAAATTAGACCCCCCCAGGGAATTTATCTAGATGGGTGGTGAGCATTTTGAACCCCCAGGTGCTTCACAAATTCATCCGTAAAAATGAAAAAGTACTTTTTTTTTCTACAAAATTTTTCTTTTTCATTATAAAAGATTAATTTGTGAAGCACTGGGGTATTCAAAATGCTCACCACCCATCTAGATAAGTTCCCTGGGGGGTCTAGTTTCCAAAATGGGGTCACTTGTGGGGGAGCTCCAATGTTTAGGCACACAGGGGCTCTCCAAATGCAACATGGTGTCCGCTAACAATTTGACTGAAAAATCAGCTCAAATTGTTAGCGGACACCATGTCGCGTTTGGAGAGCCCCTGTGTGCCTACACATTGGAGCTCCCCCACAAGTGACCCCATTTTGGAAACTAGACCCCCCAGGGAATTTATCTAGATGGGTGGTGAGCATTTTGAACCCCCAGGTGCTTCACAAATTCATCCGTAAAAATGAAAAAGTACTTTTTTTTCTACAAAAATTTTCTTTTAGCCTAAACTTTTTCATTTTCACATGGGGAACAGGATAAAATGGATGCTAAAAATTGTTGGGCAATTTCTCCTGAGTACACCGATACCTCATATGTGGTCATAAACCACTGTTTGGGCACACAGCAGGGCTCAGAAGGGAAGGAGCGCCATTTGACTTTTTGAACGGAAAATTAGCTCCAAAAGTCAAATTGCCCTCCCTCCCTTCTGAGCCCTGCCGTGTGCCCAAACAGTGGTTTATGACCACATATGAGATATCGATGTACTCAGGAGAAATTGCCCAACAATTTTTAGGATCCATTTTATCCTGTTGCCCATGTGAAAATGAAAGAATTGAGGCTAAAAGAACATTTTTGTTGGAAAAATTAAAATTACCATTTTTTCCTTCCACTTTGCTTTAGTTCCCGTGAAGCACCTGAAGGGTTAATAATCTTCTTGAATGTAGTTTTGAGTAGCTTGAGGGGTGCAGTTTTTGAAATGGTGTCACTTTTGGGTGTTTTCTGTCATGTAAACCCCTCAAAGGGACTTCAAATGGGATGTGGTCACAAAAAAAAATGGTTTTGTAAATTTTGCTGGAAAAATGAAAAATTGCTGATGAACTTTGAACCCTTATAACGTCCAAACAAAAAATTTTTTTTTTCCCAAAATTGTGCTGATGTAAAGTAGACATGTGGGAAATGTTATTTATTAACTATTTTGTGGCACATACCTCTCTGGTTTAGCAGAATAAAAATTCATAATTTGAAAATTGCAAAATTTTCAAAAATTTTGCCAAATTTTTAATTTTTTTACCAATAATCGCAAAAATTATCGACCTAAATTTAATACTAACATGAAGCCCAATATGTCACGAAAAAACAATCTCAGAATCGCTCGGATCCAATGAAGCGTTCCAGAGATATTACCCCATAAAGGGACACTGGTCAGAATTGACAAAAATGGCCTGGTCATTAGGGTCAAAATAGGCCCGGGGGTGAAGGGGTTAATGAATTTGGGGTATTTTTGGGGTGCTGATTCTGAATATGCTATCAGTTTTGCCAGATTGGCTCAAGTTTTTGAGATTTTTGGTATCTTATTTATAGCACTTGTTCGTAAATGCGACGCATCATCTCATTAATTTCTTTGGATTAGTACTTGAACTGAGCAGTTCTCAATATAGTTTTGTGTTAATTAGTGTTCTAAAAGTTTGTTCATAGCTTGGTTTTTGGCACTAACTTTATGTTGTTGTCTGTTGTCCAGTGAAAAGCATGAACTCATCAAGAAGAAGTTGTCTTAACGATCCAGACTCATTCTGTTACATTTGTGGTGAATATACACTGACAAAACATAGAAGAAACATAACAGACTTCGTTAAAAAAGTAGCAAAAAACGTCTTTTTTGTTACACATTTTACGAAAAATCTCAAAAACTTGAGCCAATCTGGCAAAACTGATGACATATTCAGAATCAGCACCCCAAAGTTACCCTAAATTCAATGAAATATCTTTGGCACCAAAATGCTGTTGACCAGTGTAATTAAAGTACGCATCAAACCAATGTCTGATTAATAAATATATACCTATGGCCCTATCCCTATTTTTTTTAAATATAAATATTTCGTATTTAATTTGTAGAAAATCCACTTTGCGTTCAAACTATGTGAATTCACATTTACATTCCAAATGCTTTGTAATTGTAGTTTTCATAGATGCCGTTATACCTGCTATCTATTCAGGTTTTGTAGTTATTCTGCACAGATCACCATTTTAGTTACAAACCAGACTATTTGTGTACAAAAAAAAAATTCTATTTTGACTAGTCAACCCTGTTATGTAAGGGCCGCTTCACACTGCGGCGTGATCCGGTCAGGGTCCTCCCGGACAGACCCGGACCGGATAACGCCGCAGTGTGAAGAGGCCCTAACCCTTTTATATCCTACACTTGTTTTGCTCTTGACTATGAAATTATGCAATCTAAACAATTAAGATGAGATTTTCTTTCTTATACATCTATTTCTTTTTTCGCGGATTACACAGATGTGGGATGTTTGTATAAAGAAACGCTAGATATTTTACTACATCCAAGTGCTTTAGAATCGGATGTAACCAAAGGACGTTTTTCCCTCAATAAATCCTCCGGAGTATTCTTGAAATTCCTTTTGAAGAAAGTGATCATAATCAACTGGTGATAGAGTAGCTATAATGTACTTCTTCTGGTCTGTAAAGTTTGATGTTACAATGCATTAAATATAAAAATATATCAGCTGTGCCATTTTCAGTTGGGTTTAATTACACTTTCCCTTTTTTATTTGGTGCTTTTATGAGCAGTTGCTTGACAATACCAGATATGGTTGCTCGCTATGACCGATCCTTTGTACAATTGGCGCTACAATGCAGGCATTTTTAGATCACGGGTAAATATGCAGACAGTAGTTTCCAACCGAGACAGATTTTTATTGCTTAGCATTTTTATGGTTTGAAATGATGTTTACATTAAACGCTTTCTAAGGTGCCCTCCTCTTCTTTGACTGAATCGTTTTTAAAATGCTTTGCAAGCTTGTTTCATGGTAGATTGTATTTAATGTTGCAATGAAGATGTTGACATGGAAAATTATATCAGAGTTTTGTAGTACAATTCCTTTGTGGGACGACTGAGTAGAAAAAAGAAAAAAGTAACATCTACCAATATTCAAGACATCTGTGTTTTGTATGTTCTCAAAATTTGTGTCAGTTACTTTGCTTTTCTTCTTGTTGCCTCTCATATTGTTGTCATTTGTCACACTAAATGGTTTATTACCTTTCAAGTGGTTGTCTTGCAAGTATAACGTTTTAATAAAAGATCCTAACGGGTTGAAATAATAGAAGACATACTCACATCTCATTGATTACACTATTTACCTAAAAATGGGAATGTGTTGGTAAAATCATCTTAATTCTTTACAGAGAAATTTGTATCTTACACGAGTCCTTACTACTGGCTTTGTTCAAAGCCTAAATCCAATATCTCATGTATGGGGCAAGCACGAGAATATTTTGCTTATTAATTAAAGTGTGTAAGAAGGAAAAAACATAGGTAGATCATATATATTTAAAGAATACATTGATTTAAACTTAAGAGTCACTGCTGGCAGTAAGAAAGGAAGGCTACTGCTGGAGTCAAAGAAATTTGCTTTTTTAAACTATTGCAGGCTTTTAATATACAATTACATTTTATAGACTGATTAAACTGTGAATTTTTGAAGATTTTTTTAAAATGCAGGTAAACAATTCGTCTTAAATTATCTTATTTGAAATCTTTTTTTTTTTAAATAACGTACTTACCATATAGGAGATATTGTAAAGGGAAAAGAGTACACAATAGGGTGACCTTATTAGAGAAGGAAAAAGTTGCAAAAAATATAGTGTTGTATAGACTGGTTTCATACTGCAGTTTTTTCCCTGATCAGGTTCGATCAGGTTTGTGTGCCAAAACCAGGAGAGGAACCAGGAGAGGAATTTGCAGAGAAAACTATAACTGAAAGATTGACACCTGTTCTGAGTTTTGGAGACACTCCTGGTTTTGACACACAAACCTGATCGAACCTGATCAGGGAAAAAACTGCAGTGTGAAACCAGCTTTAGGGCGGCTTCACACTGCAGTGTGATCCGGTCCGGGGCTGTCGGGGATGAACCTGGCAGCCCCAGACTGGATAGCACACAGAACTGGAGGGCTAATTTGCCCTCTGGTCCAGTGTGCAGACAAGTCACTGGTTTTACCCATCATGTGATGTTTATTTTGTGGCACCTTGGCATTGATATACTTTTTTTTATGGGCCATCAACTGAACCAGCTGATATTATTTTTCAACAAGATTGCTAAGTACTGATAGATTTAAGTTGGTGACATGACTTTCAATGGATATTTGCGCCTCTATTTTTTATTGTGTTTTATACTTTTTTCCTATTTCCTTGTGCCATTTCTCATGTAATTTATAGACATCTATGGTTTAATTTTTAATTTTTGCCTGTGTGAATTGGATGGATTGTTACAACCATCTGGTGAGAATTTCATGTCAATAGCACCTATAGAAATATTTCACTCGCTATGTCTATTAAGACAGCACACAGCGACCAATGAGCTTCGCGCCTCGCTTACAGCGGTAAATTTGGATCTCAAAGTCCTCCATGTATCTCAATGGGAAGTGAGGCGCTATGCTCATTGGTCAGCGCCAGCACACAGCGACCAACGAGAATAGCGTCTCACTTACAGCGGTAAATTTGAAACTCAAAGTCCTCCATGTATCTGAATGGGAAGTGAGGCGCTATGCTCATGGGTCGGCGCCAGCACACAGCGACCAATGAGCTTCGCGCCTCACTTACAGTGGTAAATTTGAAACTCAAAGTCATCCATGTATCTGAATGGGAAGTGAGCCGCTATGCTCATTGGTCGGCGCCAGCACACAGCGACCAATGAGCATAGTGCCTCACTTACAGCGGTAAATTTGAAACTCAAAGTCCTCCATGTATCTGAATGGGAAGTGAGGCGCTATGCTCATTGG
The DNA here is from genome assembly GCA_033576535.1 of Allobates femoralis. Lineage (NCBI taxonomy): Eukaryota > Metazoa > Chordata > Amphibia > Anura > Aromobatidae > Allobates > Allobates femoralis. The sequence continues at coordinate 249,096,489 of JARQOC010000003.1, forward strand.
TCGGCGCCAGCACACAGCGACCAATGAGCATAGCGCCTCACTTACAGCGGTAAATTTGAAACTCAAAGTCCTCCATGTATCTGAATGGGAAGTGAGACGCTTTGCTCATTGGTCGGCACCAGCACACAGCGACCAATGAGCTTCGCGCCTAACTTACAGCGGTAAATTTGAAACTCAAAGTCCTCCATGTATCTCAATGGGAAGAGAGGCGCTATGCTTATTGGTCGGCGCCAGCACACAGCGACCAATGAGCATAGCGCCTCACTGGCCACTGAGATACATGAAGGACTTTGAGTTTCAAATTTACCGCTGTATGTGAGGTGCGAAGCTCTTTGGTCGCTGTGTGCTGGCGCCGACCAATGGGCATAGCGCCTCACTTCCCATTCAGATACATGGAGGACTTTGAGTTTAAAATTTACCGCTGTAAGTGAGGCGCTATGCTCATTGGTCGCTGTGTGCTGGCGTCGACCAATGAGCATAGCGCCTCACTTCCCATTCAGATACATGGAGGACTTTGAGTTTCAAATTTACCGCTGTAAGTGAGGCGCTATGCTCATTGGTCGGAGCCAGCACACAGCGACCAATGAGCATAGCGCCTTACTGGCCATTGAGATACATGGAGGACTTTGAGTTTAAAATTTACCGCTGTAAGTGAGGCGCTATGCTCATTGGTCACTGTGTGCTGGTGCCGACCAATGAGCATAGCGCCTCACTTCCCATTGAGATACATGGAGGACTTTGAGTTTCAAATTTACCGCTGTAAGTGAGGCGCTATGCTCATTGGTCAGCGCTAGCACACAGCAATCAATGAGCTTTGTGCCTCACTTAAAGCGGTAAATTTGAAACTCAAAGTCCTCCATGTATCTCAATGGGAAGTGAGGCGCTATGCTCATTGGTCGGTGCCAGCACACAGCGACCAATGAGCATAGCGCCTCACTTACAGCGGTAAATTTGAAACTCAAAGTCCTCCATGTATCTGAATGGGAAGTGAGGTGCTATGCTCATTGGTCGGCGCCAGCACACAGCGACCAATGAGCATAGCGCCTCACTTACAGCGGTAAATTTGAAACTCAAAGTCCTCCATGTATCTGAATGGGAAGTGAGGCGCTATGCTCATTGGTCGGCGCCAGCACACAGCGACCAATGAGCTTCGCGCCTCACTTACAGCGGTAAATTTGAAACTCAAAGTCCTCCATGTATCTCAATGGGAAGTGAGGCGCTATGCTCATTGGTCGGCGCCATCACACTCAAACATTTGTTACATTTTGATACGCTGAGTTCATCCCTCAAACCAGTGTGATACACAATATTAAAGTTGTTCAGCACTTGTTTCTCGGCCCCTTTACATAAGTTGATGAAGGATGTCAGCACAAAACAATTCATTACTAGATCAATCTGTCCCCACATAGTATTATGTTATTAGTATCACATCTGCAGATTTCACTGGGCAATGTGCTGCTAATAACAATGATTTTTGTTCCACTATAAATAATCCAATCACCAAATAAAGGAGCCGCATTTCGCTCATTCATTGGGTGATTGCCGTCTTGTTTACACCTGTGATCCTAATCTCATCTAGGATTTATAAATGTGTGCTACATAAAAACAGTATGAGAATCGAACACTGATTGTTACGCAAACATATGTATGCCCACTGTACGATGGCTCCAGACAGGCCTTGAAGGGGATATATGTATCAGCAAGGTTGGTAGCCTCATAGGTGTAAGCCCAGAAGTAGGCACCAGCATGTACAGTAGAATGCTGAAGGGTTAGTAAGGTGTCTTAGTGCCGAGTTTACAAGCGGTCAGTGATATGGGTGGGACTGGCTACTCACATACACCCACTCTGGGGCATGGGATGGCAGGTAAAAAGAGACTAGCTATCTGATTCAGTGGTGGCTTGTGATAGTGTGACCTCCAGTGATGTTTGTCTTTAAAACACTAAGAACTGGACTTTAACCCAAGTGAGAGAAGCCACATTACTGTATGGATTTCTTACTTCATATTTTTACTCTGTGCAATAAAAAGCAGTTTTGTGTTACTTCAACGTGCAACTGAGTGAGTAAACACTGTATAATACACATAGTACACATATGCATACACCGAGCACATTTACACATATATGTACACCTAGCATGTACACACACATATATATGAATACACAGAGCACATTCATACATGCACATAAATCCAAAGAGCACATGAATAAATTCTGATGTCCTCACTAATAGTAGTGCATCTCAATGAATTAGAATATCATAAAAAATGAATGTAATATTGCCAAGTTTCAGAGTGTTTCGGGGAGCCCTGAAACACTTTGACTAGCAAAATCAACATTATATTCATCGTTTGATGTCTCGTGGAATACGGCAGCGTGGTTTTTAACCCTTCCTACCCCCTACTTTAACTTTCTGAAATAATAACTCTTGGGTTTTCATTGGCTGTAAGCCATAATCATCAACATTAACATAAATAAACACTTGAAATAGATCACTCTGTAATGACTTTATATTATATATGCGTTTTAATTTTTGTATTGAATTACTGATTTAAATGAACTTTTTGATGATATTATAATTCATTGAGATGCACTAGTATATGTCTACAAGGAGCCAATATATTTTTCTGTTCTCACAAATGTATATCTACCAGGAGCCTATACATTTTGATGTCCTTACTAATATATACCTACCAGGAGCCCTTACATTCTAATGTCATCCTAATATATATCTAGCAGGAGCCAATATATTCAGATGTCCTCACTAAGATATACCCACCAGGAGCCCATACTTTTTAATGTCCTTACTAGTATATATTTACCAGTAGCCTTAACATTCTGACGTCCTGACTAATACATAACTACATGGAGCCCATATATTTTAAAGTCTTCACTAATATATCTAACAGGAGCCCATACATTCTGATGATATCACTATAATATACTTAATAGGAACCTATAAAGTCTGATGTCTTCACTAATTCATACCCACTAGGAGCCCATATTTTCTAGACAGAGACACAGATGCACACTTATCACTAGTGTATCTCCCCTTCAGCTCTTAAGGTACCTTTACACGCGGCAACATTTCTAGGGTGTCAACAGGAAACTTACATGTTGCAGTGAAATCATGGAGAGATTATTCCATTTGTACACAGCAACAAGATAGAACCTTGTCTCCATGATTTCACTGCAGCCAGTAAGTTACCTGTTGACACCCTAGAAATGTTGCCGCGTGTAAAGGTACCATTATGCAGAGTCGAGGACCTGTACTGACACCACAGTCACATGATCTGTCACATGGTCATGATGTCAGCAAAGATCCTAATGTTCCACAGAATCCAAGTCCTGTGGTGAAAAACACGATCACATGACTGATTACATGATTGTTATTTCACTAAAAGTCTTCAAGCAGTCTCCACGTTGGAAGCTACTCTGATAATGTTATTATCAGTGTTGCTCCTGCTGTAGATGCTGGAGACACCCAAGGGACTTGGGACCATGGGCAATTGGCAGTATGCCTTACCATAATACTGGTGCTGCTCCCAATCCACTATAGCTTTAAAGAGGACCTGTCACCCCCCTGGTGCTATGCTAACTGAATGCAACACTGAATGCAGTGTATCTACTGCATTCAGGGAAGGGGTCCCCCATGTCTCTAGACTCCCTGTAAGCTGTTAAATTACTTTATAAAGTGTATAGACAAGGAGTCTTGAGGGACTTACTCAGTAATGAGTCACCATTGCTTCCTGGTGTCTTCCCCGCCTCTGGCCCTCTCTGTGCCACCTCTTGTTCAGCCTCCTTTATGTGTGTGTCTGCCCTCCTCCCCGCCTCCAGCCTTCTGTGTGCCACCTCCAGCCCTCTCTTTTTCAGCTTCCTGTATGTTTCATCGCTGAGGGCTGGAGGTGGCACACAGAAGGCTGGAGGTGGGGAGGACACCAGCAACAGTGATGACTCATTACTGAGTAAGTCCCTCTGGACTCCTTATCTGTACACTTTAAAAAGTCTTTTTAACAACTTACAGGGGGGCCAGAAACATAGGGGACCCCTTCCCTGAATGCAGCAGACACGCTGCATTCAGTACTGCATTGAGTTAGCATAGCACCAGAGGGGTGACAGATCCTCTTTAAGTGTTATCCTACCTTCATTGTATAGACAGTCTTCTGCAATATCTCATACATTAATTTAACTTAGAACTTTTTAACATATACTTAGTTATCCAGATGCTTGTCACAACATTGCATTGTTACTGTTTTGCTCCTGGTGTATGAAAAGCCTTTTTATTCCTGTATGCTATAAATTGCAACCTCATATATAGGGAAGATGGTGTGTCACGGTCCGCGCTGCTGTCTCAGTGGGATCCCAAGGGATGGATGTCTCCAAGAAGTCACAAGGAAGGCAAGGTTCCAAAGCAAAGATCTCCTTTATTCACCAACGCGTTTCGGCACCTATCCTGGCACCTTCATCAGATTGATATACCCTGAAGAAGGTGCCATCCCTTGGGATCCCACTGAGACAGCAGCGCGGACCGTGACACATCATCTTCCCTATATATGAGCATTTTTCCACGTACAAGTGGCTGGTGGAGGTCCTGCAGCAGCTTTAAACCGAATGCTTATAAACCAGTTGTGGGTCACACAACTGGAGCAGGTGAGTGTACACCTATTCGTATACTCAGTGTGTCACTAGTGATAGGGCACTATTGCGCATCTTGTCTACCCCATTTTGTATTTATAAATTGCAACCTGTCCTAATATTCTCTAATGGCTCAGTGTGTTATTAGATTAATTCCAGTGAATGATCACTGTATCGAATCAAGGAGCAGTCATGAAGAAGATTTCCCAAGAAAAGAGAAAAAAGTTTAAGATGCCTCAACTTCAATATCTTCATTAGAAGCATTGGCTCAAGTTTGCAAAATGTATGAAAAGTGGAAAATGGAAGATTGTAAAAAGGCTATTTGGAGTGATTTACAGAGAATGAGATCTGTGAATTTTTAAAGTTCGGGTTTGGTTTGCCGATCAGGCATATGTTCGCTGAATAGATTGGCAAACAAATCCCATTAAAATCAATGGGAGGCAAAATCAAGGACTTAGAAAACATCTTCAAAGGGGCACAAAAGTTGCCAAGCACAGCTCAAACCGTTTTACAGTGGGGGCCCACTGTTTTGGCACAGACAATATCTTCCTACACTTTCATTAAGCAAGCTTCAGCGCCGCTGTTACCATGCTACTGTGACTGCTCTTGAACCTCAGACATTCTCAACTGAGTGATCTGAGATAATCTCAGTGGCGTCAGCGTTTGTAACACTATTTGTCTTGCTAAATCGCACAAGACATAGCTGATATGTCTCTATGTCTCGCGAGTATCCTTAGCACGTGTGAGAAGTGACAACTTTAGGGAATGAAGAGAAGTCCAAACTTGCGGGATAGCCCCTGTGTGACCCGTCAAGTCTGAATTACAGTAATGGTTGGGATGGTACTGCTTGTCACACTCTCACCAGTGCCTGAATGTGAATTACAAGTTCAAGACGAAAAAAAGCTACATTGGCACAGCATTTCTGACGGTCTCGGGGGGGAAGGGTCGCAGGAACTACTCCTCCATGAGCCTTTTCCACCACATGCCCCTCAGAATACTCCACCATGGCCACCACTGGAGAAGAGGTTGTAGGAATTGGAGAACAACCGCCTCCTCTAGAAGAGTCGGGACCAACTTGGGCAACACCGACTGGCCCTGGGGGTTTGGGTGCAGCCGGATGTTTAACCAAGAGAGGCCAAGCCTCCATCTGATGCCAAAGTCTCTCCCAGTCAGGCTCCTGCTTCCATTTTTCAAAGTCATTGTCGGTGGCAACCTGACGTATCATGACTTGCTGCCCATTACCTTCATGAAGGTGACCTCCTCCAAAACATAGATTGTGCAGAGTCTTTTGGGAAGATTATCATTTAGCAGGGTGGACCAGTTGACATCGAACTGATGACCAGTACCTTATTTGACTTTGAAGCCAAGCTCCCTATCCTGGAAGAATGCCACTACCTTGCTTCGGGAACATTGGTTGTTGAAGTGATCAGACTTATGGCTATGCATCCACTCTTGGGCAATGTCATCCGCGAGCTGAATCTCCTCAAGGAAAGAGATAGGATGGGTGGTTCATGCTGTATTGGATAGTTGCTTGGAGGAGGTAGGGATCCCCACATGGTATTCTCCCAGTTGAAGGCCTCTGGCGGGGTTGATACACATGGCTGTGAAAAAGGGCTTTCTGCCTCTACTACCTCTTCCTCTTTCTCATCTCTTCATCATGCTCCTGGATTTGCAGATCCAGCAGCTGTGGCACCTGCTGCATGTGAAATAAATCCAGGCATGCTGCAAAATCCTCTAGAGGGTGACATTTGGTGCTCCCAGCTGGGATGGAGTATGGCTCACCTCCTGACTGTGAACTCCTTCAGACCTTCTTTGGAATGCAAATCCAGCACCAAGTCCTGACCTCTCTGCATATGAGGCCCAACTTCGATAGCGCGGTTGAACTCCAGGTCTCATATGTGTTATCTGCAGGCCACTACTTTTCTGCTGCTGAAGCACAGTCTTCCCACGAGGTGATGAGGAAAATGACTTCCTCAAGAGCAGGCATAATTTGAAAACAAAAAAGTTTATTCAGCTCACCACCAATTCATGTGGAATGCTAAATAAGGTTAGTGGGCAGCAATGTAAGGATAAGTTCAATAATAATGATACATATAAGATACTTACCGTACATACTCGTGTATAAGCCGAGTTTTTCAGCCCAAAAATTGGGCTGAAAAGTCCCCCCCTCGGCTTATACACGAGTCACTATACAGGGGTGAGTGGGGTGGGGGCTGTGTCGGGCTGGGGAGGCAGGAGGAGGCGGGGGGAGGCTGCTGTATGAGCGGCCCCGTCACGTGGGGCCGCTCATTACATATGCACTGCATCCCCCTGTCAATCAGCGCCAGGGGGAGCAGTGCATATAGGTAGATAATGCCCCACATAAATGCTGGCACACGTCCCCCCCCTGTTGTAAGGCCCCCCCCTGCTGAATACTTACCATCCCTGGTCTTCAGCAGCACCCCGGCGCCGGTCCTCTGTGCTCCGGTCCTCCTCGATCCCGTCCTCTGTGCTCCGTTCCCCGGCTGTATCATGTGACCGGCCGGGTCGCAGAAGCGATGACGTCATCGCTTCTGCGACGCGCGGGGACCCCGGATGCAGCCGTGGAGCGGAGCACATAGGACGGGATCGCGGAGGACCGGAGCACAGAGGACCGGCGCCGGGGTGCTGCTGAAGACCAGGGATGGTAAGTAATCAGCAGGGGGGGGCCTTACAACAGGGGGGGACGTGTGCCAGCATTTGTGTGGGGCTGCTGTATATAGGGGCTGCAATACCACTGGGGCTGCTGTATATAGGGGCTGCTGTATACACCACTGGGGCTGCAATACCACTGGGGCTGCTGTATATAGGGGCTGTATACACCACTGGGGCTGCAATACCACTGGGGCTGCTGTATATAGGGGCTGTATACACCACTGGGGCTGCAATACCACTGGGGCTGCTGTATATAGGGGCTGTATACACCACTGGGGCTGCAATACCACTGGGGCTGCTGTATATAGGGGCTGCTGTATACACCACTGGGGCTGCAATACCACTGGGGCTGCTGTATATAGGGGCTGCTGTATACACCACTGGGGCTGCAATACCACTGGGGCTGCTGTATACAGGGGCTGTATACACCACTGGGGCTGCAATACCACTGGGGCTGCTGTATATAGGGGCTGCTGTATACACCACTGGGGCTGCAATACCACTGGGGCTGCTGTATATAGGGGCTGCAATACCACTGGGGCTGCAATACCACTGGGGCTGCTGTATATAGGGGCTGCTGTATACACCACTGGGGCTGCAATACCACTGGGGCTGCTGTATATAGGGGCTGCTGTATACACCACTGGGGCTGCAATACCACTGGGGCTGCTGTATAGGGGCTGCAATACCACTGGGGCTGCAATACCACTGGGGCTGCTGTATATAGGGGCTGCTGTATACACCACTGGGGCTGCAATACCACTGGGGCTGCTGTATATAGGGGCTGCAATACCACTGGGGCTGCTGTATATAGGGGCTGCAATACCACTGGGGCTGCAATACCACTGGGGCTGCTGTATATAAGGGCTGCTGTATACACCACTGGGGCTGCTGTATATAGGGGCTGCAATACCACTGGGGCTGCTGTATATACCACTGGGGGCTGCTGTATATACCAATGGGGCTGCTGTATATACCACTGTGGCTGCTGTATATACCACTGGGAGCTGCTGTATATACCACTGGGGGCTGCTGTATATCATACTGCTGGGGCCTGTATACCACTGCTGGGGGCTGTATACCTGTGCTGGGGTCCACCCTCGGCTTATACGCGAGTCAATAGATTTTCCCAGGTTTTGGGGGCAAAAGTAGGGGGGTCGGCTTATACACGGGTCGGCTTATACACGAGTATATACGGTACTTACTTGTGCAATGCAAAAAATTTGTATTCTAAATGCATGGAATGAAATTAAATAAAGTGATTGCAAATTTTCAAGACGCAATATCCATAGTATGATGTTTCATGAGTGTAAAGAGACCTACAAGTCCATATGTGCAAAGCCATAGAAGAGATGACCTTGCACACTGCTGACCCTCTGCAATAATAAATGTTTGGTCTCTAAAAAAAATAGTTAAAAAATAATAATAAAAAAATAAATAATAAAATAAAAAAAATCCAAAAATTATATAAAAAAAAGCTAAGCTCTCTTAAACAGATGTTTTAAGGACATTGTAAGATTCCTGGACTTCACAGCTTCTGCCAGATCTGGTACTGTTTTCAAAATTCATAGTCAAAAACACTTGCAAACTTCAGTAAACTTAAAAAAATTAATTTCAAAATGCAAACCATTCTACAGGTTGAAAAAAAACTGTAGACCCAATGGCTGGGAACACTTCTGACCACAATAGGTGTTGTTCCCAGCCACCGGGTCTTCCGGTGAGCATTTTGGACCCAAAAAATTATGGAAAGTTTTAGGGTAATTTTATATTTAAAACATTTCTCCCACACAAAGGCATGTTTGGCAAATTTTTGATAAATTGCTAGGGTTTCTGATCACGAATAGAATCTGCAATGTTCATGCCGAATTTGAAATTAGCAAACATGTTTGGGAATAGTTTGCTCATCGATAGTGATTAAATCAAAATCAATAGACTAGATTCTGATAGGTGCAAATGGATCAGGAAGAAACAAGGGAGAAAGGGGCTGACGGACTGAGAAATTGAGGGGACTGTCAAGTTCAATGGAGGATGGCTAATGATATAGGGTTGTTTCACTGCCAAAGGTGCTGGCTGCTTGACCAGAATCGATTGTGGTCTTAATGCTAGCCAATATTTTAATATCCTACAAGTTGAGTTACTTTGTACACTCAAAAATATGACTATGAAAAGGTGAAAAGGACAGCATTTACCAACATTTGGAAACATGTAGAAGAGACCTGAGATGATCAGATTTAGGTCAAGACATGCTTAAATCTGATCAAGTGCATGCCCAGAAGGGTAGAAATGGGTGATTGGCGAATCCAGCTGGACTTTTTTTAAAGTTCGGGTTTGGGACTTCACCTGACCCGAACTGGAGATAAACCCCTATCCTGGACTTTACTGTTATAAAATGGTGGCAGTAAGGGCTGTGGGGCTGCAAAAGAAAGCAAAATAGTGATTAAATCAGCAATTTTATTCTTACCAAGGACCGCACACTTTTAACTCTACTTCCAGGTCCCGCTCATTAGCCTCCAGTTTATTCACTGGATTCAACCTCCAACTGCCAATCCCAAATGCCCACTGTGTGTGACAGCTTCTATTATTGGTTGGGTTGAGTTAATCGAAGGACACAGCTAGTGCGGCTAGCTATATAGGGTCTATAAACAGATCACATCAACATATCATTTTCACCTTTAAGAGTGCATTGGGTGCTACTGTAGAAGTTTTTATTGCCCATAATGTTTCAGTGAACAGGACAGTGTTGTAAATAATAGTGTAATTATACAGTTCTAGCAGCAGCATATCTTATCCTTACCACAATATAGTTTTCAAAGCATCCTCCATCATTCAGAGAAAACAAAGAAGGAATAGAACCAAAGACGGATACATGCTTGCAACTTTTTTTTTCAAGCACAGTTGCTTGAGTACAGTTCTTTCTTGTGAAACAGTCTTTGCATCTGCTTGCATTCTTCACATTTTGCTTCCTAAGTGACCTGGATATTGTTCCACATTAAAGAATTCTTTGACTTAGTGCATTAAAAATTGTTCCTCTTTGTCACATAATATTTTTGCTTTCCTCAACAAATACAACCTTATAGGTCAAAACCCAGACAATTTCTGTACAATAAAAAATGAAAAAGTTGGAAAGGGTACAGAGAGAAATGATATGTGTTGAAGGAGGACTTGTCTGCTACACTTGTAAGTGATGATAGATCTGTTTGTAATATAATCCTAATTAAAAATACATGTGTGAAACACTGTAAATAAGGGGATGTCCATATAGAACATTAGATATCCTTCCATTAGGTCACCAATGTACTGACAGCAGTCAGTCTGAACTCCTGAAGCAATGTTGGTTTAGGGAACAGAACATTTAGGGAAGTATTTGTAGAGTGCACCGAGTGATAGCTGTGGTGTACATTTAGATTAAAAGTATAACCATTGTTTAAGATCATATAAGTTTCATGTAAGAGCACATAGTGTATTATCCACTGTGACACTGGGTTTCATTTTTGGCTTCCAAGATAGGCTCAATTCACACTGTACGTTTTTGGTCTGTTTTTGCTCATCAGTTAATGTAGCCAAAACCAGGAGAGGGTGATAAATACAGAAGTGGTGACATGTTTCTATTATACTTTTCCTCTGATTGTTCCACTCCTGGTTTTGGCTACAGAAACTGACGAGCAAAACCAGAGCAAAAACGCAGAGTGTGAATGGAGCCATACCTAAGTCTGAGGACCCAACCAGCATCTATGTTGAACATGTGTATGGCCTGTTCCACATATAAGGATGGTGTGTGTTTTGCTTAATTTGCGTTTTTACCGCTAGAAATGCACAAAAAACGCTAGCGTTTTTTGCCCCCATTGATTTCAATGGGAACGCATGTAAAAACGCATGCAAAATGTATGTGCATTTTCAAAACCACAAAATGCATGCATTTTTGCCAACGCAGCTCAAAACGCCTTCCCCGACGTTTTGGGCAGCGTTGGCAAAAAAGCATGTGCTTTGCATTTTTGAAAATGCACATGCGTTTTGCATGCGTTTTTACATGCGTTTTTACATGCGTTCCCATTGAAATCATTGGGGGCAAAAACGCTAGCGTTTTTTATGCATTTTTAGTGGTAAAAACACCTAAAACCCAAAACGCACACCAATCTTAGATGTGAAACCACCCTTTGTTTCAATCAAATCATTTATGTTCTTTTCATTATACACAGAAAGATGAATCATCAACAAAGTTTACAATAATAGGCTTTTTGTGAATCGTTCCATCAGGCTGGGGCAAAACAGTGTCTTTGGCCATGATACAGGTTCACACAGGCAATAATTGCTAATTGTAGATGCTACATTGTAGCCTCAGTGGAGCCGTAAACACTTTTACTTTCTACATAATGCACTTTCTAGGTGATTCTTCCACCACCCTCACTCACATTCTCTATTTTTGAGGTCCACAACATCAGATTATTCCCCTGATAGTTAGAAACATAGATACATCGAATGGATAGATAGATAGATAGATAGATAGATAGATAGATAGATAGATAGATAGATAGATAGCAGAAAAAAAGGCAGCACTCCAAAAAGTAAGGTGAAAAAGTAGACTTTAATTGCCCATATAGTGTGGCAATGTTTCGGCTGCTAACAGCCTAAGGCTGTGTTCCCACATGCCAGCGGTTTTTACTCTTGATCCGTTTTTGGGAAATTTTTTCCCTTCTTTTTTCCAAGTCCAAAAAACGGTCTGTTAACGGATGGGGCACCTAATGGGTCATTCCGTTTTTGAAGACCTCTTCCCAGGGTCCAAAAAACATTGCAAGCAACGTTTTTGGTCGCTGGAAAATAACAGACCGTTTTTTGGTAAAATTGGGCCCTATGGGAAACGGACCTGTTAATGGATGGCACATATAGGCACCTCCATTAACGGATCTGTTTTTACTAGCCAAAAAATGCAGAGCAGCGCAGGAGGCTCAAAAAGCACCCAAAAAACAACAGATTTGATAGACGGAACACTATGAAAAATGGATTGGCATGTGTGACCACAGCCTTTGTCAAGCAGTGTTTGTAAATGTCCAGATATATTTATAGGGATAGTACATCAATGTAGTGTTCTGCATAATTAGTACAATTAACCATGTCATCCCTAGGCGATTTTTTACTTTTCATGTTCATTTTTTCCTCTGCTGCTTCAAGAGCCATAACATTTTGATTTTTACAGCAATATAGCCATATGAGCATTTTTTTTTACGCGACGAGTTGTACTCTTGAATGACATATTTCCTTTTACCATATAGTGCTGACTTTTTCTCTTTCTGTTATATATTGTAGCTAGCAGAGTTGAGCATATTGGAGGGCCGTGTACCCATTATTTTCATTTATTATCTGTCAGTGCTGTTCTATTTTTTCTGCAGAAACATAGATAGAATAGATAATTTTAGTTATTAACGAAAAACATAATGATTAAATAAAAATTATGCAATTTTCCAGTGGCTAAACCTTATTCAATTGATAGTAATTGGTGATTAATGATATGCACCTTATATTTCTGCCTCATGTACAATTATATTGATATCTATTGATTTTCCTGGGTCAGTGATTTACTGTACATATAATCTTCATAAATCTTCATATCTTTACATTTGGTGACAATTACCTATGTATTTTCAGTGTATATTATAGTTTTATAAGGTGGTATACTCATTGCTTACTCTGGAAATTTCATGTACTAATTTAATACATGTACTGGTTTAATACATAGCGCATGAACTTACCTTATATATCGCATGAACTTACCTAACAGATACAAGGAGGATTCAGTATATTTTTTTATTTTGTTTTTTATTCTGTAGTGATGTCTCTTTTTATGCACAATGTGTCACTGTCTGTTTATTTTATTTTAATTAACATTCCGTCAGGTGCACCTCTGGCACTCTCAAGTTTAAGCACAGTGTGCCTGACAGGCACAGGTTAGAAAACTACCCATGATATCTAATTACGGTAGCTGAATTTCAGGCCTCTAAAAGTAATCAGTGACCTTAATATGGATGAATTAAAAGATAATACACTATCAGATGCCAAAAAGTGTAATAACCAAAACTATATGTAAAGAAAGTACTAAAATTCTCAAATACTACAAATATCCTTCAGTTTTCATGAAATAACTATTAATAAAAATTAAAATGAGGAAAAATAGCATTGGTAACTACTTCATTACTATTCCCTCAGATTCGAAGGTTACATGTTCATCAAAAGAAATACAGTACAGTTACACTTAGAGAAGCCAGGCGCAGTGAGCCTGAGAAGCCCAAAAATGTCAGAACTGCTCTCTATAAGGTCTAACGTAACACTGTGCAATCAGGTTTCAAAGAACATGTAAAGACAGGAAATAACTGGGAGGGGTAGATTTTCTGATACTTTGGAGAGGAGAGAGAAACAAAACTAATTGAGCTGTACCTGCTAAATCAGCTGCGCCTGATGGTGAGTCAACAAAGTATTTTCATTATTTGACCTTCTATTCATTTTTTGTTTTGTTTAGTTTAATAATCTATATAAATAAAGATTATTCTTATTAATAATAATAATGATAATAATGATAATAATAATAATAATAATAATAATAATAATAATAATAAAAAAGATGTTTAACCCTGCTGTTGTCTTCGGTCAAAAATGACCGATTTTGAACTTTAATATTTTTTAAAATATTCAAGATGCGGTTCTGAAACTTGTGGTTGATTGACCTTTCCTCATTTGAGGGGTTCTTACTATGCGTATTTTTATATATATTTTTTTATGTTTACTTTTTGCTCCACAATTTTTTATACACTTGTACTCTTCGGTCAAAAATGACTGATAGGCTTTTATAGTGATCTCCAGCCATTTTATGAGTAAAATAAAAGAGCTATAATCTCATTTTGGACTATATATTACATCTACTACTGTTTATCAATTTATTTAGGTCCTTTTGGTCCATACAGATTTACACATACATACATTTTCTCATTACAATACTGCTGATGGATTACTTTCCAGTATAGTTATGTGCCAAATATTTTTAGCCTGCTGTTCCTGCAAAATAGTTCAATTCAGTTCTGCATTCATGCTATTGAAGGAAATAGACCCAAATTGGAACAAAAATAAACTATATAAGAGAAGACTTTTTATAGAGGAGTTGGGAAAATCACTGGTTAGCCCATATATTGAAGAACGAAAGGTAACACCCAGAGCTGATGGAGCGGCAGCCATTGTCCACAGGATCCAACAGCAAGATAAAGAAAGTGCACCAACAGCTTACACCAGCACTGTTAGGGTATGTGCACATTGGAAGTTTTGTGAGCTGTTTTTTAGCGTTTTCTGCCGGCGTTTTACGCTGGGTTTTATGTAAATTTATGTTAATCCTGACCACCGGTTGGATTAACATGCTAGTCTATGGATTTCAGAAAACGCTGTTTACATTAGTACGTTTTTTTTTTTCTCCTTTCCACTTTCTTCACCGGTTTTCCACCGGATTTCAAAGATTGAGCTTGTGACTTCTTTTGAGCGTTTAGCCGGCGTATCTAGCAAGATTAGAAACCGCCAGAAAACCGCCGAGAAAACCGCTGTATAAATGCTAATAAACCGCACACAAAACGTTTAAAAAAAACGCTAAAAAACGATGGACACTGCTGAGGTCAGGAATTTCAGGTCCTGAAATTCTACACCGGTTTACTGACGGTCTGCAATGATGCAGAACTGTCCAATGTGCACATACCCTTACAATACCCACGGGCGCCACCAGCAACGCAACCAGCCTAAAACGGAAACAATGCGACTTCTGTCCAACATCAAGCAATCACAAATCAAATGTGATATGTTACAGATGTGAAAAATATTTATGCAAAAGACATGTCAATTATACCTGTGACAATTGCAAACAGTAAATTTTGCACCGTGTGACTTATTTATCATTTTACATAAACAAAACTGAACTGTTAATTTTTTTTGTTGGAAAATAATATAATTACATTTAGTTTATTGTTATTAGTTATAGTTTACAGTTGGATGAATAATTATTTTTGTATGTGCAAATATGACAATATTAATAAATATTCCATGTTAAATGTTTTGACACAAAAAAAATAAAAATTAAGTTTTTCTTTCCATTTTTCATCTGTTTATAAACAACCAGGTTTACATACAATATAATACTGCAAAAATTATTCAATTAAAACACTTAAGTTAGCTAAAAATCAAGACTTTATCAGGTCCGGTCAAAAATGACCAGAGGATAACAAGTGTATAGTGGTAACGAGGAGAATAGCAGGGTTAAGAATATAAAATTATATTTCTCCAGAAACAAGATTTCATATTGGTTAGAAGGTTAGATAACTAAAGGTCCTTATGAGAGAGAGTAGCCAACATAATTGTAGCTTTGGTGCCAGAACAAGATCCATAAGGCTAGGGTCTCATATAGAGGGTGGCATGCAGGCTGCAAATGATCTGCTTTTCCTAAATGGACAAACTGCTCCACAGCAGAAATCTTGCAATCAATAAAGGGATCCTGTCAGGTCCCCCGTGCATGCAAAACCACTGGGTGCATATCTCAAATTCTGGGTGCATATCTCAAATCCCTGCCTGATAGTTCCAGCATCTAGCATAAAAAGATCTTTAGAAAAAATATTTCTAAAATTAATTTATTAGATGCTAATTAGGGCTTGGACTAGTTGAGGGGATGATAGTTGTCCCAACTAGTCGGCCTTCAAAGCAACTTTATCACACCCCTTTAGGTGCAATAACATGCTTTGATATCATCATCATCTCAGTCATTATATTAAGTTGCACATACTTGTGGCTGTGTATCCCCTCACCATTCAGCATCTCTGTCACGGCGGAGTGTATGCACCCCCGGCTCCAGGAGGCTCACCATGCATGATCAAAAGTCATCCGTACTTACGGTCATGAGCATTACTATAAAGCATGGTGTATGTATCAGCTTCAGAGAGGCATAGTGCGCATGACTGGAAAGACAGTGATTTCCGATCATGCGACGTGAGTCTCTCTGAAGCCGTGATGCATACACCTGACTTTAGAGTAGTGCTCATGACCAGAAGTACAGATAACTTTTGATCATGTACAGTGAACCTCTCTGGAGTTGGGGGTGCATACACTCAGTGACAGAGATGCTCAATGGTGAGGGGATACACAGTTATCCTCAAATATATGTTAATATAGCGAGTGTAATGGCAATGCTATGCAAAGCATGTTATAACGTCCACAGGAGCGAAATAACATGCTATGTGGCCGGCGAGCCAAGGACATAACGCCCCCTTGACTAGTCAAAGCCCTAATTAGCATCTTATAAATGATCTTTATAAATGTTTTTTTTAATGAACAGTTTATAGATGCAACAACATGCTGACACAATCAGGTGGGGATTTCAGATATGAACCCAGAACTGCCTGTGGCTCTCAGTTAGATTCACCAAGTAAAATAACTTTTTTCATGTGTCTTTAAAAATTACCGCTTTCTTCCCCTGTTTTTCCTTAGTTTTCCTCATCACCATTAATACATTTCTGCAGGATGTGGAATATATAAAATAGTCCATTTCCCACCACCAGTTATAATGCATGAAATAAATCTATGATTGATATAAATAGAACATGTTTTGTGCGGCTATCGCAGGAGTGGGCAAACTCGTGTTTTCCCGTTTGGTTTCTTCTTGCATTTGAGTGTCATTAAAGGGAACCTGACCTCTAAAAATGAGCCCTCAGGCTCTTTTAACCTGTCCTGCACCATTGCAATCCATTTCTATCCCTCCATTTGTGTCCATAAAGCGCTATTGTAAAGTTTATAAAAGTTCTTTTTTTACCTGTGGATCTGCAGCTTCTCATTATATGAGAAGCCGCAAAAGGCGGTCTTTGTGCTTCTCCCCGCCGCCGGCGTGTTAATTATGCACCCCATATGGGCGTGCTATAGAGCAGAGGCTGTGCTTGTGCTGCAAGGGGGCGGTACAGGCGATATGACGCGATTTTCGTCATATCGCCTTTACGCCCCCTTGCAGCACAAACACAGCCTCTGCTCTATAGCACGCCCATATGGAAATGGAAATGGATTACCATGGTGCAGGGACAAGTTAAAAGAGCCTGGGGCCTCATTTTTAGAGGTCAGATTCCTTTTAAGAAACACATAAGGTGCATCTCAAAAAGAGCATCTTTTTATTGATTCTCCTAACCAAAGCTTCTTTAAAGGAAACCAACCAAGTGACGACTATAAGCTGTTAATACATGTCCCTGCACCCTACCTACACCATTCCACCTATAGTTTTTCTCAGAATTGATAAATGTAAACCGAAATATACACTTTTAAAATTACATGCCTGCGTACTTCTGGGCGTCTCTCTGGGTCAGTGACTAGAGGCTGTGTCTCAGCAGCATGACTGGCTTCTCTAGCCCTCCCTCTTACTTTGCAGGACGTCACATGAAGGGACGGAGCTGCCTTGCGTGCCCCCCCACTGATAGATAACATCACGCCCTCTCACTTTCTAAGAGCCTGGCCGCGTCATGAAAGGGGTGGGGCTAAATCGAGAGTGAGCCACGCCCCTTTCAATGCCACGATTTAGCCCCACCCCTTTCATGACGCGCCAGGCTCTTAGAAAGTGATGAGGGCGTGATGTTATCTATCATGGGCGGGCACGCAAGGCAGCTCCGTCCCTTCATGTGACGTCCTGCAAAGTAAGAGGGAGGGCTAGAGAAGCCAGTCATGCTGCTGGAGACACAGCCCTCTAGTAACTGACCCAGAAGGAGACGCCCAGAAGTACACAGGCATGTAATTTTATAAAGTGTATATTTCGGTTTACATTTATCAATATTCTTAAGAAAAACATAGGTGGAATGGTGTAGGTAGGGTGCAGGGACATGTATTAACAGCTTATAGTCGTCATCTGAGGTGATTGGTTCCCTTTAAGAATACACCAAGTATATTACTGTGACGAGCGCAGTTGTAGAATACTGTCTCATCTTTCTTCAGTCCCTGAGCACAGGTTCGAATTACCGGCACATGACGTCATTTCTTTGACAAATCATTTTCACGTTCCATCATACCACGTGTATTATTATTGATCAAATTTAAATATATCCCTTCTTTCTATTTCATTTTTTCTTTACCTATGATATCTTTTTCTTAATCACACTATATATGTTTGTTCCTTTTCTTTCTTTTTCACTGAATTGTCTCCTTTAAATAATAGGTTCTGGAATAATGAGCACAATATTATTCTTTTTTCAATGATGTACACCTTCTTTATCATGTTGCTCATTTTCTATTGGCACTAGTATATAAGATTGTTTTCATGTTTTATGATCCTCCCTTTCACTTTATCATACACATATGAATACTTTGATCCAGAAGACATATGGCTCACTTAAATGATCACATACATATCTGACTTAGGCGGCCGTCACACGCAACGATTTCTTGCCCGATATCGTTTAAGCGATCTCCTTTTTGATCGCTTAAGCGATTCGGGCAAGAAAACGTTGCATGTAATCAACGATTTACGATGTGAAATCGCTTGATCTGTGACATCGCTGATCTGAGCTCCGGAGCTCAGATCTAGCGATGAACGATGTCACGATCTGCTTCATCGTGGTGTGTGACACCACGATGAGCGATCTCCCAGCGCAGAGTCTATGCTGGGAGATGGTAACTATTGGTACCGTCGGGTAACTAAGCGACGCGCGCACCTAGTTTACCCGATGTGTACCATAGTTACCAGCGAGATCGCGGATCCACATCGCTGGTGACTGTCTGTGTGACAGCTCACCAGCGATGTGAGGATATTGTAAGCGATGCGCGTGACGTGATCGCTTACAATATTGCTAGAGATATCTCAGCGTGTGACGCGCCTTAGTGTGTATTCACGGTTCTTTTTCACCAGTGGGTTCGTATCCGGGTACACTAAATGAAACACATACTAAAGAAAACTGTAATATACACTTATAAATTGTGATATTTTTCTTTGTCACTTAATTATAAACTGAATTAAACAATAACACCACAAGACAAAAGTGAAATTTAATCATGTAAATATGATGATGAGCGTTTTTCATGATTTTAGTCATCTTGGATTTCAAATATGACTGCTTTTCATTTAATGACAGTAAATCTTTTTGCATACCCTTTTTATTAAGCCCTGGGGATGTTTTGTAGTGTAAATAATATCAAGCTTCTTTTTGATGGGTGTTATTTATCTGTCAAACATGGCACTATCTATTAAAACCATCTTACAATTTCTGTCATTTATAAATCATTGAACTGCATCTCCATTACACTCTCAAGTTTCAGGCTGTACATATACATTGGTTTCAGTTATTAATAATTAGAGTCATTAATGTGAAAGAAGATAGGGCAATGAGGGAAATGACATATATGTACTGGTTAAGTGGATAATATATGTAAGTACACGGCAGAATACAAAAAATCATGGAACATGATTCAAAAATTTTATTTAGATAATATACATGTAATTGAATTGTAATGTTTGTAAGTAAAACAATCTCTTTCAATATCTTCTACTAGGCCATATGGAGATCATAGTAGATGTCCCCAGCTTAGAAAACAAATTAGGTAGATTGAGAACTGATAGCAAAGGAAACTCACTCAGGTACACCTAGTGCATATATTCATTACATTGGCTGGGTCACATTTAAAACATGAATTGCATTCACCGCATCCGGATCCGGATGCGGTGAACGCAATACCGGTCACACACATTTTTTTACAAAAATGTGTGCAGAATACCGCACTGCAGTAACCGGATGGCTCAGGATGTGTAATCCTGAGCCATCCGGCAACTGCATAGTTTGCTGATAGCCGGGATCAGCAAACTATGCAGTTGCCGGATGGCTCAGGATTACACATCCTGAGCCATCCGGTTACTGCACAGCGGATCATAGAACCGCTCCGAAAACTGCAGCCTGCATGATTTTTAACGCAGGCTGCAGTGCCGGAAACGCACACCGGATGGCTTGTGAAGCCATCCGGTGTTTAGCATAGGCTCCTATGAGGAGCATTTCCTGGTCTGGTTTTGAGCTTTTTGAAAGCTCGAAACCGGATCAGGATTCTAAAAAAAAAACATAGATGTGACCCTGGCCAGTGACAACAATTAATTTCATTTGACCATTGTGTAGTGTAATACTACATTAAAATCTGGAGCAGACAGAAGAGGGCCCCTGTGCAAGAAGAGGCACTTTGTATTTCAGTAACTCTTAGGCCGCTTTTCACACACCAACTTCTGTGTCCAACTTCTGAACAGATCTCTGGTTGCAGTGAAATCATGGACACATTGTTCCATTTTGTGGCTGTGTACAAATGGAGCAATGTATCCATGATTTCACTGCAACCAGAAATCTGTTCAGAAGTTGGTCACAGAAGTTGGGGTGTGTAAAGCGGCCCTTAATAATGTACAATTTCATCTGCTTAGAAGGTGGGTGTCATCCTTTTACTCTTTGGCCCATATGCAGCTTCAAAGGTTGCACCACTGGTGTGTCTGCCCCTGATTAAAAATGTCTGTCTGCCAATATATGTATGTGTGAAAGAAAGAATGCGCATATAGGGTCTTATCTCAATTAAAAACTCTCACTTGTCGATGTGGAATTGCTCACCTTAGTCAGTTGTGAAACCCACAACTGGTAGAATAGCGTACAGGCAGCTGCTGCAGGGACCGCACTCTCAACGGTGACCGTGGTCGTAATACAGAATCCTGGACAAAGTGCTTCGGTGTCCGCGCTGCTGCTCCAAAGCCAAAGAAACACAGACACGGGAATGTCTGGTACAGCTACAGCCTTTATTTTCCTCCTACGCGTTTCGGAGCCTCCTCCCGAGCTCCTTCCTCAGGGAACATGTTCCCTGAGGAAGGAGCTCGGGAGGAGGCTCCGAAACGCGTAGGAGGAAAATAAAGGCTGTAGCTGTACCAGACATTCCCGTGTCTGTGTTTCTTTGGCTTTGGAGCAGCAGCGCGGACACCGAAGCACTTTGTCCAGGATTCTGTAATATATGTATGTGTCTTCAGAATCTGTGTCATTATCAGCCTCACGAAGGGGCCATAGTGTCCTGAAAGCTTGCTATGTTTACCATGTATTCAGTTAGCCATTAAAAGGTATCAACCACTGAGGACTCTCAGATTGCAATATATTTTTCTATCTCCTGGCTAACACGGTATAAATATTCTTTGTCTGCCAATGTCTGTCTGCCTTTATCTACTTTCTGATAAGAGCTATTTTCTTGGGTTTCTTAAAAGAGTTGTCCAGGTTTATCACAAAAGTATGCAGGTCACATTCCAAAAAGATTGTAACAAACAAGACAACTGCACTCTGAATATTTAGGCTGGTTTCACACTGCAGTTTTTTCCCTGATCAGTTCTGTGTGTCAAAACCAGGAGTGTCTCCAAAACTCAGAACAGGTGTCAATCTTTCAATTATATTTTTTCTCTGCAAGATCCTCTCCTGGTTCCTCTCCTGGTTTTGACAAACAAACCTGATCGAACCTGATCAGGGAAAAAAACTGCAGTGTGAAACCAGCCTAAGCTATGCAGTAATGAATCTACAGGAAAATGGACTAGCACTGTAGCTAAGGAAATATATATAAAAATTGAAACACTTAGCATATAAATATTGTCATAGCCATAACCACCTGGTAGCCATGATGAGGCTCCCATTTAGGAGACACTCCTCATCATGGTTACTGGGTGGTTATGGATATGGCCATATCTATATGCTAAATGTCTCAATTTTTATTTATATTTCCATAGCTATAATGCTAATCCATTTTCCTGTAGATTAATTATTGCATAACTTAGTATTCAGATGTATTTTTTTGTTACAATGTGTCATATTCGTCTTTGCATCTGTACACATTACATGCTGGCGAGTGCTGTAGTTTTTCTATTGTTTGCATTCCAAATTGACACACACAGATTCACTCATTTCACATAAATTGAGTGAAGCCATGATTGTATATTTGTAATCTGATCAGAAGTATGAATTTCACAAGCTTATGGTCACAGGACTACTTGGTATTGCTGCTGACACCAGAGAATCCTCACAGTGTGCACTGTGCACTTTTTCTGCAGTCACATACAGTGACTAAATACTTTTTTGAATAACCTTGACAATCCCATTAAAATGAAAGTGCATTGATTAGTATTTTCAAAAATAATTCTTTACCTTAAGCAACCTAACTATAATTATTTTTCAGCTTATAAATGTCATTTCTAGCATATTCCCTTGAATGATTTTTTATATATAAAAGTTGTGTTGCATGTATATATATATATACATTTTGCCTACAAATATATATCCACATATTTTTCTATCTACACTACTCACAAAAATGGTCAACGGACATTCTGAACTGAAACATATTCACATTCTTTGTCGTTCAATTAGAATTGGTATTTAAACAGTCCTCCACATCATGCTGTTCACATTTTGATATCATGAGACCAAGACAACACTTGACAGTTGATCAACAGTTTTCTTGCCATTGTGAAGCTTTAAGCAGTATGTTCCTCAGAAGGAGATGGTCTCTAAGCTTAGAGTGTCACAGAGTGTCATCAGCAAGTTACAATAGAGATACATAGAGACTGGACGAGTCTCAGAAGGTATACAAGTGGATGTCCTTTGGCCACATCCCACCGCTCTGTGGAACCGGATGATAAATTCCACACAACTCTAGCCACATATAAGAGAGGTAAGAGGCACACAAGTGTCATGTCAGACCATTCAAAAACCATTTTCATCAATGAGGTCTGTAAGCTATATGGCCTTCAAGGGTACCTGACCACACCACAAAGCACAGGTGGTAGGTGCATGAGTCAAGGAGCATTTATGCTGGACGAGTTACCAGTTGGCCTCAGTGCTGTTCACTGACGCAAGAGAATTCACGCTGAGTAGAAATGATGAAAAAAAGGGGGGTTGGTGCTGCACAGCTCTCAAATAAATAAGGGGTGCAAGACTGCATATATAATCATATATCATGAGAGGGAAGAAAAAAAGATTATGCAGAACAAACTTGCACACCCAAGATCAAAACATGGAGTTTATTGTAGAAAATAACTAAGGCAAACAACACATGAGACACAAAATTAAAACCACTTAAAACAAAGTAGGTCCCAGTAGTAGAAGTAGGAGTAGAAATGATGAATGTCAATAATGTTGGAGACATCAAGGAGAGTGCTATTCATTAGCCACTGTTGTCACCAGATGAGCCTTTGGTGGTGGTGTTATTACAGTGAGGACAGGTGTGTCTAGTCAATACAGAACTGCCCTATATTTTGTGAATGGTGCAGTGAAAAAACATTATTACTAGAAAAACATAATTAATCCAGTTAATGCGCAGCATGAACTATACAGGCCTAATTTAATCTTCATGGATGACAATGCTCCAACTCATCAAGATCACATCATTAGGGAACTGCTGCTAGGGACTTGGGTATCTCAAGTGGAGTTTTCTGCACTTTCTACAGACTTGAATTCAAGAATAAACCTATGGGATCAGGTTTGTTGCCATGGAGAATTTCATAACTTTCCACCCCAGAACCTCAATGACCTAAGTGTTGTCCTTCAAGAAGAATGGGATGCCATGCCTCAGCAGACAATAACTTGACTTGTGAACAGAATGAGATTTCTTTGTCAAGCTGTAATTCATGCTCGAGGCCACATGACAAGTTACAGGGACATTGATATTTTTGTTAAGGTCTTCTTACACTGTTGTTGGCTTTAGTTTCAATTGTTTGAGATGAGGAAATCTCCATTGTATGCTACTAAATGCCCTAGTTGTATGATAAACTATTACAGAAGTTTGAACTTTTTAAGTGTCACATAAATTTCGTTCTAGATGGTGTCCGCCCACTTAGTAGTGGGGTAGGGTGGACAAGGAGGACTTGGGTGTCAGCATTAGGATTCATCGGACCTGAAGTCACTTTGTTGCAGTCGATGAGCAAACAGACGTTGGCCAATGTGTGTACTAAGAACTTCAGATTTTTTTAAAAAAAATATAAGAATTTTGAGTTTTTTGAAAAAAACGTACGTTTTTAAATTTTTTCTCATATATATATAGCTTGTCAGCATTTGTACATTATTGGTGGTAACTGAGTGCTGCAGAGGACTTTTTTCTAGTTATCTATCTATCTATCTATCTATCTATCTATCTATCTATCTAGAGCAGTTCAGAAAAAATACAAGAAGAAAAAAACACAAAGCGGGTGCAATAAATCCTCCCAAGCAATTTCAGTAGCTAGTTTCCATAGAATAAAAAAATAAAGTAGGCAGCATTCTTAGATAGTTGAACAAATCTGTTTATTTGGCACTGCTTGAGGAAGTTTCAATTGTGGTATTTATGGGCCAATAAAAAGATTTGTCCTACTTTACAATATATGGAGGGCTATGGCGAAGTGCCTTAAACTATATGGAAGAATATAGGTGGTTGCATAATATTATATTAATGACTGTGGGGTGTATTATAATATATGGAGGACTATAGGATCTATTATTATACTATATGGAGGAGCATGGCGCACATTATAATGCTATAGGAAAGGCAATATGTGGCCCACTATACTATATTGAAGACTATGTGAGTAAAATTTTATTATATTGAATGCAACATGTGAGCCCTTATCATATTTGGAGGGCTATGAGAGAGCTTATATTTTTATATGAAGTGCTATTTGAGAGCCATTGAATGCAAGCAATTATATAGTGTTAAGGTTTGTGTAGGGTCCATCATACCTTGAGAAGGGCTGTGTAGGGCCATTATACTGTTTTGAGGGCTAGTGGGGCTATTATACAAAGCGAAGAAGTGTAGGAGCCATTGTACTGTCTATAGACTCATTGTATTGCATTAAGGCCCGTGTGGGGGTCACAGCTGGGGATCATACTCTGGTAAGGTCACCATACTTTGCCGGGGTAGTTGAGGGTGGGTACAGTAGGGTCATCATACTGAGCGTGTGGAGTCTCCTGTAGAGGAATTCACTGTGGAGTATCATATTGTATTTTGGGGTCACTTTTGTTGGTATCAAACTTTATGGCTGCATTGAAATCTAAGGGCTTCAATAGGAGTAAGAATACTTTGTAAAAGCTATAAAGCTGTGAGGTATGTTCTTATGTGACCCAACCAAATATTAATTATTTTGTGCCAGTGTGTGTGTTTTTTTTATTGGGGAGGGAGGGGAAAATGTAAACTTCTGCTGTGGGGTGCCATGATTTCCATGTAAGTTCCTGATCTTGTGCATTGTTCTAAAATGAAATCTACAATCTTTCATGCATATCAGACTATCCATATCCAATATTAACAATGTCATACACACATTAATAATATAAATCAATAATTGAATCCAAACCATAAAATGTACATATGCAGATAAATATATTGTAGTATGTGAAATTCTGAAAATATTTTACATCTTTCCATACACAGTTTTATCATGTCCACATTATCATTATTGCATATATCTTGTAGGACTAAATAGCGACATAGTTTCATAGTTTTAAGACTGAAGGTAGACTTAAGCACATCGAGTTCAGCCTCTAGCCTGACATGTTGATCCAAAGAAAGACAAAAAAAAAACACGGAGCAGACACCAAGCTCTATATTAAGGGAAAAAATCATTCCTAACTTTACAGCAATCAGTCTATTTCCCTGGATCAACCCATTATCACTGTATCTAGTATATATAACCGGTAATATTATACTTTTAACGAAAGTCATCCAGGCCCTTCTTAAATGTTAGTAGTCAGTCACTCATTACAACATCATGTGGCAGAGAGTTCCATAGTCTCACTGCTCTTACATTAAACAATCTGCGTCTGTCATTAGGCTTAAACCTTCTTTTCAGCAGATGTAGAAGATGCCCCTTTGTCCCTGTCACAGGCCTAGGTGTTAATAGATCATTAGAAAGGTCTGTGTACTGTTCCCTCATGTATTTGTACATTGTAATAAAATCATCCCAAATGGCCACTTTACACGCGGCAACAGGAAGATAGAAAACGGCAGGTGTCGGAGACAATTGTACCTTTTACCTTCAAAACACCTTGCAGATACCTGAATTACACGCAGCCACTTCAAGATGTTTTGAAGGTAAAAGGTACAATTATCTCCAACACCTGCCGTTTTCTATCTTCCTGTTGCCGCGTGTAAAGTGGCCATAAGCCCTAATTTTTCCAAACTGAAAAACCACAAGTTTAATAACCTGTCTTGGTATTTCAATCCACCCAGTCCTCTAATAATCATGGCTGCTATTCTCTGCATCTGCTCTATTTCAGCTACAATTGGGAAAATAAGCATTTGGAGAGATCTGTAATTTTTATCAATGGTATACCAACAGTGAGAGACAGAATCTAAATCACATAGTATGATTTTTAAATAATTAAATTGCATTTTACTGCATGAAAAAAGTATCTGATTACCTACTATCCAGCAAGAATTCTGGCTCTCACAGACCAGTTGGTTTCTCTTTAGGAAGCCCTCTTACTCTCAACTCGTGTTATTACCTGTATAAAAGACACCTGTCCACACACTCAATCACACTCAAACCTCTCCACTATGGCCAAGACCAAAGAGCTGTCTAAAGACACCAGGGGCAAAAATGTAGATCCACACAAGGCTGGGTCACAGGCAAGCAATATGGTGAGAAGGCAATAACTGTTGGAGCAATTATTAGAAAATGGAAGAAACACAGGATGACTGTCAATCTTCCTTGGTCTGGGGATCCATGCAAGTTCTTGTTTCATAGTATATGGATGATTCGGAGAAAGGTCGGGAATCAGTTGAGAATTACATGGTCAATGACCTGAAGAGAGCAGGGTCCCAAGTCTCAAAAATTACAGATAGTAGCACATTACACTGTCATGTATCCTGCAGTACACACAAGGTGCCCCTGCTCACACAAGCACATGTTGGAATACGTTTGAAGTTTACCAATGACCATCTGGGTGATCCAGAGGAAGCTTCAGAGAAGGTCGTGTGGCCACATGAGACAAAAATAAAACATTTTGGATTCAACTAAATCTGGCATATTTGGAGGAAGAAGAAGGATGAATACAACACCAAGAACACCATCTCAACCATGAAGCATGAGGGTAGAAACATCATACTTTGGGGGTGTTTTTCTACAAAGGGGACAGTATGACTAAATCATATTGCAGAGGGGGATGAATGGGGTCATGTATTACAAGATTTTGGCCAACAATCTCCTTCACTCAGTAAGAGCATTGGAGATTGTGGATGGGTTTTATAGCATGACAACAGCCTGAAATACACCGCCAGGGCAACTAAGGAGTGGCTGCATAAGAAATATTTCAAGGTTCTAGATTGGCCTAGCCAGTCTCCAGACTTGAACCCAATAGAACACCTTTGCAGAGAGCTTAAACTCAATGTTGCCCAGCAACAGACCTGAAACCTAAAAATCTGGAGAAGATTTATATGGAGGAGTTGTCCATAATCCCTGCTGCAATGTGTGCAAACGTGGAACAAATTGTGGGGTATTGGTTTGTCTTTTGGTCTAAAACACTTACGTTTGTGAGCCACTACAGGGCTTCCCACATCTCACAAATCCTATCCAATAAATTCATATCTAAAGTGAGCAAAAGACACAAATAGAAAATTACTTTTCTTATCATAGCAGATTCAGGTCTGGAGACCATTACACTCGGTGCTGTGTGCAGCTTTGCTCAGGTTATAGATGAAGGCATCATGAATGCAGGACACCAGCCCCAATCACTAGCAAACTCCTTTATCACAGAGGGAGAGACCACTGGTTGTCCTGCAAACAGAATGGGATTCATATGGGTCGCCATTCACACAGGGTTGCATAGTGCATACCCAGCCTCTTACATTAACCCCTATCTCAGAAGGCGGGCTGTTATGGCATTCATCACTACTACCTGCTGGAACAACCGCACCCATATGGCCCAGCCACACACAGCAACAAAAAGAGTGCAAAAAACACAATGACAGGTGCTGAAATTGTGGAAATGTAGTTTTTAACATACAACAAATTGTGGGGTATTGGTTTGCCTTTTGGTCCAAAACACTTAAGCTTGTGAGCCACTACACGGCTCCCCACATCTCACAAGTCCTATCCACTAAATTCATATCTAAAGTGAGCAAAGGACACAAATAGAAAATTACTTTTCTTACCACAGCAGATTCAGGTCTGGAGACCATTACTCTCAGTGCTGTGTGCAGCTTTGCCCAGGTTATAAATGAAGGCATCATGAATGCAGGACACCAGCCCCAATCACTAACAACCTCCTTTCTCACAGAGGGAGTGACCACTGGTTGTCCTGCAAACAGAATGGGATTAATGGGGTTAATGTAAGAGGCTGGGCATGCACTATGCAAACCTGTGTGAATGGCACCCTATATGAATCCCATTCTGTTTGCAGGACAACCAGTGGTCACTCCCACTGTGAGAAAGGAGGTTGTTAGTGATTGGGGCTGGTGTCCCGCATTCATGATGCCTTCATTTATAACCTGGGCAAAGCTGCACATAGCACTGAGTGTAATGGTCTCCAGACCTGAATCTGAAGAGTGCAAACTTGGTCAAGAACTACTGGAAAATCTGTCCTCATTAATTGCAAATAAATGTTTTTGTACCAAATATCAGGTTAAAAGATGAGCAAACCCACAGATGTTCAGGTTTGGTGGACCTAGCTGGACTTTTTTTTTTTAAGTCCGGGTTTGGGACTAGACTTAAACCTGAACTTGAGCCCAAACCCTTAACCCAGACTTTAAAGCTATAAAATGTTGGCTAGGCCTTAAAAAAATGCAAAACAGTGATCAAAGCAGCAACAGTATTATACGTACCAAGGACTGCTCTTGTAACACCACTTTATTCACTGAACTTTGACTCCGACAGCCAATCGCAGATGCCCACTCTCTGTGACAATGTCTGTGATTTCAGAATGATGATGGGAATAAAGGTGTGTCACGGTCCGCGCTGCTCCAAGCAGATATAGAATATCCCTGAGGAAGGCGCCAGGTGGGGCGCCGAAACGCGTTGCAGGAAGGTGAATAAAAGGATGAAAATCTGCTTGATGAAATTCTGACTCATTGGTGAGTTTTTTTGAGCTTGGAGCAGCGCGGACCGTGACACACCTTTATTCCCATCATCATTCTGGATCAGTGGATCACTGGTCAGTGGTTGGTGGAGGTCCTGCAGCAGCTTGGAGTAATATACGCCTTCAAACCAGTTGTGGGTTTCACAACTGCATCAGGTGAGTGGTTCCACAGCACCACCTTGACATACAGTGCCTACAAGTAGTATTCAACCCCATGCAGATTTAGGTGGTTTGATAAGATGCAAATAAGTTAGAGCCTTCAAACTGCAAACGAGAGTAGGATTTATTAACAGAAGCATAAATCTTACAAACCAAAAAGTTATGTTGCTCAGTTGAATTTTAATAAATTTTAAACATAAAAGTGTGGGTCAATTATTATTCAACCCCTAGGTTTAATATTTTGTGGAATAACCCTTGTTTGCAATTACAGCTAATAATCGTCTTTTATAAGACCTGATCAGGCCGGCACAGGTCTCTGGAGTTATCTTGGCCCACTCCTCCATGCAGATCTTCTCCAAGTTATCTAGGTTCTTTGGGTGTCTCATGTGGACTTTAATCTTGAGCTCCTTCCACAAGTTTTCAATTGGGTTAAGGTCAGGAGACTGACTAGGCCACTCCATCACCTTGATTTTTTCCCTCTTGAACCAGGCCTTGGTTTTCTTGGCTGTGTGCTTTGGGTCGTTGTCTTGTTGGAAGATGAAATTACGACCCATCTTAAGATCCTTGATGGAGGAGCGGAGGTTCTTGGCCAAAATCTCCAGGTAGGCCGTGCTATCCATCTTCCCATGGATGCGGACCAGATGGCCAGGCCCCTTGGCTGAGAAACAGCCCACAGCATGATGCTGCCACCACCATGCATGACTGTAGGGATGGTATTCTTGGGGTCGTATGCAGTGCCATCCAGTCTCCAAACGTCACGTGTGTGGTTGGCACCAAAGATCTCGATCTTGGTCTCATCAGACCATAGAACCTTGAACCAGTCTGTCTCAGAGTCCTCCAAGTGATCATGAGCAAACTGTAGACGAGCCTTGACGAGACGCTTTGAAAGTAAAGGTACCTTACGGGCTCGTCTGGAACGGAGACCATTGCGGTGGAGTACGTTACTTATGGTATTGACTGAAACCAATGTCCCCACTGCCATGAGATCTTCCCGGAGCTCCTTCCTTGTTGTCCTTGGGTTAGCCTTGACTCTTCGGACAAGCCTGGCCTCGGCACGGGAGGAAACTTTCAAAGACTGTCCAGGCAATGGAAGGCTAACAGTAGTTCCATAAGCCTTCCACTTCCGGATGATGCTCCCAACAGTGGAGACAGGTAGGCCCAACTCCTTGGAAAGGGTTTTGTACCCCTTGCCAGCCTTGTGACCCTCCACGATCTTGTCTCTGATGGCCTTAGAATGCTCCTTTGTCTTTCCCATGTTGACAATGTATGAGTGCTGTTCACAAGTTTGGGGAGGGTCTTAAATAGTCAGAAAAGGCTGGCAAAAGAGATAATTAATCCACACATGTGAAGCTCATTGTTCTTTGTGCCTGAACTACTTCTTAATACTTTTGGGGGACCAAACAGAATGCTGGTGGTTTGAGGGGTTGAATAATAATTGACCCACACTTTTATGTTTAAAATTTATTAAAATTCAACTGAGCAACATAACTTTTTGGTTTGTAAGATTTATGCTTCTGTTAATAAATCCTACTCTCGTTTGCAGTTTGAAGGCTCTAACTTATTTGCATCTTAACAAACCACCTAAATCTGCAGGGGGTTGAATACTACTTGTAGGCACTGTACTGTAGTGTCACCAGTGATAGGGCACTATTGCGCCTCTTGTCCCCCACCCTTTAATATTTTTACAATGTCTGTGATTGGCTGTTCTCCCCCACCCATTGTGCTGGCATCTGTGATTGGTTGCCAATGGTAATTAACCTACCATCATAGGGGTGTAAAAAGAAATTAATAATTTTAAAATATTTGCGTATTAGAGATTTGCTGTATTTTTTATTCGCAGTGCAGATAAAGCAGATACCTACGGACAGCCATCTCCAGCTGCCTGCCTTTACCTTAGCTGGAAATGAAAAATACAGTGAAGCCCTTTTTTTAAAAAAATTAATTAAATAAATAATTTAAAAAGAATGCGTGAGTTCCGCCGTATTTTTGATTGGCAGTGAAGGAAAAACCAGGCAACTGTGGGCTAGTATTCTCAGAGTGCTGAAACCCAATAGTTTATGGGCGAATATTTTGCCCCCTTTTTGAAAATTGGCAAGACATTTGCTGTGCACTAGTCCTGTAGTACAGACAGTTATTATGGAATCTGTGAAGATTAAATTTAATGATGTGTCTATCATGATACTTAAAGTGAACCTGTCACCTGACTTGGGCCTTTTAAACTAAAATCGGCACCTTCAGCAGTATGCTGCATTTTAAGAAGGTGACTGTTATGCCCTGACTCCCCCTAAGCACTTAATTAATACATTTTAAAAACTTCCTGCTCTGTATGATAAATACCTGTTTCCGGTACAATGGGTTTGATTGCAGTTTGGTCCGTCCCGCCTCTCCTTGCCATCCAATAGGCCCTTCTTTTAAATGACATCCGAATTACATGCCAGCACAAAGGTTTCTCAGGAATGCGTAGGGACACCGTGCTCTGATGCAAAGACCTTTGCAGTTCGCACATGCACATAAAATTTTTGGGCTCTGCCCGCAGTACGACAGATCATTGTGTACATGCGTGATTCCGAGAAGCCTCTGCACAGGCACGCGATTCGGATGTCATTTAGAAGAAGACACTGTTGGTCGGCGAGGAGAGGTGAGACAGACGGCGAGGAGAAGCGGGACGGACTGAGCAATAATCAAGCACATTGGACTGGAAACAGGTAATTATCATACAGGATGGGAAATTTTTAAAGCTTATTTATTAAGTTACATAGGGAGTCATGGCATAATAGCCACCTTGTTAAAAGGCAGCATAGGTGCTGTTGAAGGTGGAATTTTTAGTTTCAAATGCCCAAATCAGTTACAGGTACCCTTTCATTCCTGCAGATCTCAGGGGAGCATGCCATCCGGGCCCAGGGATTTATCAACTTCAGTGATTTTGAGGTGGCATGTGGCACCCCAGAGTCCAGTTGCCACAATGTCCTTACCTCCCTCGTGGGGTTGGGTCATGCTTGGAAGCAAGGTAAGGTATCCACACCAGGTAACCCACAGAAAGCAACACCTTCCTGACTCCAGACCAGAAGGGGGAGCGCAAACCTGGTTTCAGGGAGTCTCCCCTAAAAATTCTGGCTGGAGGTGGGGTTAGCTAGTTCAGTGCCTCTGCCTAGGAGGACTGTGGAAGACATCCTGCGGACTGGAGCCATGCCATGTTTGTCCAAGGATACTCACTAGCTAGTGTGAGGGACCCGTGAGCAAGGGTCTTAATAGAGGAGAGGAGTAGGCCTGGGGAGAGGAGCTTGTTAACAGTTCACCCCAGAGCGGAGTGCCAGAACCAGACACTGCTGTCCGAGGTAGCAAGGGTACTTTAGGTCCAGCAGCAAAAACCGGAGGACAGGAGATTCCAAGTCTCGTGGCCAACACGGCACTTAGGGCACATCAGCGTAGAAGAGCCCAGGACAGTGGTCATAGAAGAGGCACCCGAAAATGGCTCGAGCTGCTTGCCATACTAGTGCAGGACTGTCTAGCTTGAGCAGTGGGTCACAGCTTAGCTACAGGCAGCCAAGACCAGCAGCCAGAGGCACAGCAAGGAGGTCTCAGAATCTGGCGGGTGAGGAGAACCCTGACGTGCTTCCAAGCTGCCCAAATTCCTGTCATAAACTATGGACTGTACCCTGAGGTTTGCCACTACAGTAAAGGTAAAGCAAACCAGCTTGTGTGTCTGTCAGTCATTCAGCTCCCTGAATCCTGCTCCCCAATGGCCTACCATCATCATAGACTGTTACAGTTGCCCCGGGGAACCGCTTCACCTGTGGGGAGCGATAACACCTCAGCAGCCTGTCCATCATTCCCAGAGATCCCACACTGCAGCATTGGCCCAATACCTGGATACCACAGGTGGCGTCACGACACCTATCCCCTAAATCCTATCCCCAAAACACTCTTCTTTTTGAAAGCCTAACCCCAGGGTCACAGAAGTTGGGTCTCGACCCCTGTGACATCCCGGACGAGCTCCCAAAGCCTGGTTCCGAGCACCCCATGGCCCTGGGGCGAGACAGGCACCATACTTCCTGCTGGGTTAAGCAGGTGACATTTAATGAAAATTTATAGTATCACTGATCATGTCATCTCTGTCATGGGAATACTGTAGAGAAAAAGGAATTTAGCAGATTCACTTTTTCCTCATCTAGTCATGAGCGACTGAATCTGTCCAACCCAGGCCCGGGGGGTACTCGGATCACTCAGGCGCGGTCTCTGGGGGTAGTCACGGGTAGCGATGCCTGAGGCCGTGGACGCAGATAAAAGGAAGAGATGGCAATAAAATAATAAAATGTCTGTCGTGACGCCACCTGTAAGGGTCCGGTGATGGCACCGGCGCTGCTGGGGCCTCCAGGGTGATGGCAACAGCAAGGTGGCACCGCTCCCTACAGGACGAGCGGGGGTTCCCGGGGCTGTAAGTTGTAGTGAGGGTAATAGGTTAGCGCGGTCAGTGTGGTGTAGATGGAAGGAGGGACATGCACACATAAAGTCTTTTGGTACCTTTACTGGTGTTCTGTACGGGTACACTCGACCGGAGATGGGGTAAACAGTTCAGGACTTCCACAGCGAGTAGGGTTGTTGGCCTACTGGTTTCAGTTACTTTGTCAGAGTCTGGCAGGCTTGGAACCCGACCAGACCGTTACTTCTCTTTCTGTGTGACTCTCCACACCCGGGTTTGCTGCACTGAGGGCACTTCTACGGGACTTCCTGTCTGGCCTAGACTCCGGGCTCTCATTTGGTGGTGCTTCGGGTGTCCTGGAAGTTAAACCTCCTTGTAGTGCTGGTTTCTCTGCAGGGCCTATTCTCTGTGTCTCTGTAGCTCGGACCCAGTGACCGGAACTCTGCTGGGGTGAGTCGGTATGACTCCTCTGCCCCCTTCTTGTAGAACACTTCTCTCCTCTGCCTGCGATCCCTACTCTGCGGGTCTAACACTCTCTCAGGTGGATGCTGGTATGGGCCTAGCACGGCTCCAGTACCAGCTCAGCTCACTCAGCTCTTTACAGTTCTGTAGTGACTGCACACTCTGGTGTTTCTCCCTCCAGAACCCGTATTTATAAGGTGAACTGGCTTACGGCAACCAGTAGAGCTCCCCCTACAGGCCTGGGGTGAAAGGGAGTTGTGTGTTTAGTGGATTACTCGCTGTGTTATGTCCTTCCATGTCCCAAGGGAGTCTGTGGGGACCTGGCACAGGGTGCCACATATTCATTACTATTGATTACTTGCATAGATAGTACAGTATTCATGATACTTGTTACTCAGATAGAATCACTGGTGCTCGCGAGTGATGTGTCAATCATGAATGATCTCACACAAATCGTCAGTTCCTTTCAGTACACAAAGGGAGCTGGCACCCCAATGAGAGCAGATTGAATGTTAGGCTCTCTTTCAGGGGCACAGCATTAAAAATGCAAAAAATCCCACCCTACCGCCCTGTCCCGGAAATGATCATTTTATGGCCAGATGTGTGTTTGAGTGGAGCAAATTACTATTTGATTAACATTGAAATCACTATTTAGACAAGTACACGAGTATCACAATGTACTCGTTATGATTATAGTGAGTATGAATATTTCGGTACTCGCTCATCACTACCATCATCCCATTCCACTCTTCACTCAGAATACCTTTGAGGGAGAAAGCATTATCATTCTATCAACTTTCTGTTTATGTATGTGAAATATATTTTTGGCTTATTTTTACTTTCTCTGTCACTGAGTTTCTCTGTCTCAATCTTTGCTACCTTACTTTGCTTTTTACATAATTTATTTAATTTGCAATAATTATTTAATGCTTCATCACTACTTTCTTGCTTTAAGTCACTAAATGATTTCTTTTTGACACTTATTGCACCCCTTACAACTCTATGTAGCCATTGTGGTTTACTCCTATTTCTAGCTTGTTTATTCCCATATTATATATTGTGCACAGGTCATATTCAGGATGCTAATAAATTTCTCCCTCTTTGTGTACTTTTATATCTCAGGACATCGGCCCAGTTCATGGCATTAATATAATCTCTTAACTGTTGGAAATTCACCTTCCTGAAGTTTAGTGTCTTTGTATCCCCTCTGCTATACATCTTATTAAAGGATATATGAAAACTTGTTTTCTTATAATCACTATTTCCCAAGTGACCCCAACCCATATATTTGACATGCGGTCTGGCCTGTTGGTTAATATTAAAAATCACTAAAGTTGACAAATCCCAGGGCCCGGATGGGATACACCTCAAAGTACTGCAAGAATTAAGTACTGTCATAGATAGACCATTATTTTTAATATTTAAAGATTCCATGATAAGAGGGTCTGTACCACAGGACTAGCGTATAGCAAATGTGGTGCCAATATTCAAAAAGTGGACAAAAACGGAACTTGGAAATTATAGGCCAGTAAGCTTAACCTCTACTGTGGTTAAAATTCTAGAGGTTTTTCTAAGAGATGCTATACTGGAGTATCTTAAAAAAAATAACCGCATTATCCAATATCAACATGGGTTTACGAGGGACCGTTCCTGTCAAACTAATCTGATAAGCTTCTATGAAGAAGTAAGCTCTGGACTGGACCAAAAAATGCAGTATACGTGGTGTATTTGGACTTTTCAAAAGCTTTTGATACGGTGCCACACAAAAGGTTGATACATAAATTGAGAGCAATGGGGATAGCAGAAAATATATGTAAGTGGTTTAAGAACTGGGTCAGTGAGAGGAAGCAAAGGTTGGTTTGTTAATGGAACACACTCACAATGGGTCACAGTTAACAGTGGAGTACCACAGGGGTCAGTATTGGGCCCTTTTTTTTAACATATTTATTAATGACCTTGTAGGGGGCATACAGAGTAGAATCTCAATATTTGCAGACGACACCAAACTCTGCAGGGTAATCAATACAGAGGAGGATAATTTTATATTATAGTAGGATTTATGTAAACTAGAAACTTGGGTTGATAAATGGCAAATGAGCTTTAATGGGGATAAATGTAAGGTCATGCACTTGGGCAGAGGAAACAAAAGGTATAATTATGTGCTTAATTGTAAAGCACTGGGCAAAACTATCACTGAAAAAGACCTGAGTGTATGGGTAGACAACAAACTCACATTTAGTGGCCAGTGTCAGGCAGCTGCTGCAAAGGCAAATGAAATAATGGGATGCATTAAATGAGGCATAGATGCTCATGAGGAGAACATAATTTTTACCGCGGCACGGTGGCTCAAGTCGTTAGCACTGCAGCCTTTGCAGCACTGAGGTCCCAAGGTCCTGGGTTCAATTTCCAACAAGGACACCAAGGACAACATCTGCAAGGAGTTTGTATGTTCTCCCTGTGTTTGCATGAGTTTCCTCCGGGCACTCCAGTTTCCTCCCACATTGCAAATACATACTGATAGGATGTTCAGATTGTGAGCCTCAATAGGGACAGCATTACTGATGTATGTAAAGTGCTATGGAATTAATAGCGCTTTATAATTGAACAAATATTATTATTTTATTATTATTATTATTATTATCTATACAAGTCACTAGTGCGACCACACAGAATACTGTGTACAATTCTGGCCTCCGGTGTATAAGAAAGACATAGCTGAACTAGAGCGGGTGCAAAGAAGAGCAACCAAGGTTATTAGAGGACTGAGGGGTCTGCAATACCAAGACAGGTTATTAAACTTGGGGTTATTTAGTTTGGAAAAATGAAGGCTTAGGGGTGATCTTATAATAATGTATAAATATATGAGAGGACAGTATAGAGACCTTTGTAAGGATCTTTGGCCTGAGATGGGGACAAGGGGGCATTCTCTACATCTGGAGGAAAGAAGGTTTAATCATAATCACAGACGCGGATTCTTTACTGTAAGAGCAGTGAGACTATGGAACTCTATGCCACATGATGTTGTAATGAGTGACTCACTACTAACATTTGATAAGGGCCTAGATGCCTTTTTTGAAAAGTATAATATACTAGATTCTTGATAGGGCATTAATGCAGGGAACTAGTCTGATTGCCGTATGTGGAGTCAGGAAGGAATTTTTTCCCCAATGTGGAGCTCAGTGTTGCCACATGTTTTTTTTGTCTTCCTCTGGATCAACATGTTAGGCTATGGGTTGAACTAGATGGACTTAAAGTATTCCTTCAACCTTAAAAACTATGTTACTATATAATATTAAGTCAAGCAGTGCCCCCCTTCTTGTTGGGTTCTGAACTGGTGGTGAAAAGTAATTGTCTCTCATAGTTGTCAGAAACCTGTTTCCTTTACTTGAACTGCAAGTTTCTGTTCCCCAATGTATTTCAGGGTAGTTGAAGTCCCCCATAATAATGACTTTTCCATGAGTCGCTGCTTCATCTATTTGCTTTATCAGGATATTCTACGCCGCTTCCATTATATTTGGAGACTTATAACAAACCCCTATCAGTATTTTAGCATTTTTTCCCCCTCCCATTATCTCCACCTATCGGGACTCTACATTTTTATTAGCCTTACATATATTATCATGCAGGATGGGTTTTAATGATGATTTTACATATAAGCACACACCTTGCCCTTGCTTTTTTGTGTGGTCATTCCGGAACAGACTATAGACCTTTAAATTAGCAGCCCAATCATAGCTTGTGTCCAATCATGTCTCCGTCATCCCCTCCTCCGTTATACAATATTAATTTGAATTTCTTCACCTTATTGGTGAGGCTCCTGGCATTTGTGTACATTCACTTTATGTACAGTATTTCTCTGAAAATCTATATTTGCTTCGAGTATTGGCTGTTCTAACCCTTCCCCCATGCAACCCCCCATTACTTACTAAGAATTATCTAATGTCTAATCTTTTCTGGACTTCACCTGTAACCGCTTCATTCCCAATCATCATAATTATCGTAATGTTTTGTAATGATACATTTCCGTTCTCAGGTTTAACTGTGCTCCTTTATTATCAAACATATTAAAAGATTTTTACTTTTCCCAGTTACACAGAAACACGCCACAGCTTGTGAAAATGATTCACACAAAGGGGCATGCTGAAACCATCCAATCTATAATTACATGCTGTCACTGATATCCTAGATCTTTTTATGAAGGGTTGCGATGATAAAATGACTCTATGCAAGCACTGAATGTTGTGGCAACAAAACAACGGTACTTGTGACTTAAAAAAGCAAGAATATAATGACTTGAAGAGTATATCTCAAATAAGAAACACAGGGAACTTATACCAAATTACAACTCATGAGAATTTTGACAAGGCTGAGTTTCAAGATTAATAATACTGTATAATTTTCATTACTAAATCTTCAGCTTCACTCAAATTAGTTGATGCAAAAATGAATGCACCCCATATAAAAACTACTGCATCTAGTATTTTGTATGATCTCTATGATATTTAAGGACAGCACCAAGTTTTCTAGGCAAAGATTGAACAGGTTGGTGACATATTATAACATCTATCTGTTTCAATTCTTCAAAAACGACCTCTTTTAGAGCCTGGATGCTGGATGGATAGTGATGCTAAACTTGTCTCTTCAGAATTTCCTGTAGGTGTTTAAATGGGTTCAGGAGACATACTTGGATATGTGTTTTTGATAATTATTATATTGGAAAAATTAACGTCTACCACGGGAACAGAGGATGGTAGCATCTTTCCTTTCAATATATAGCAGTGCATCTATGAATTCATAATATCATCAATAAAATAGGGTGAAAAGGTTCAAATGCCAAGAATGTCTCCTTATCTAAACCTAATCGAACACCTTAATGGAATTCTGAAGAGACAAGTTTAGCATCTTCATCCAGCTTCTAGGGTCTAACAGACCTTGAGGAAGCCGGCTGCCACCACGCAGAGCCGGCGAAACGCAGCATCGGGATTGTCCCTCTCTCTTTCTGGTGAGCTTTGGACTGGGACCTTTACCCACTGACCTTAAAGCGGATAGGAATAACTTATGACGAAATATTAACATTCCCATGTCTCTTGTATGCACTTTACAGAACGTATGGGGACCAGTGTTAATATATGTCATTTGATTTCACATGGCCAATTGGCAGTGAATTATGATGATATGCACATGTACTTTATTGTAACTGACGTTTCCATTGTTCATTTGTAAATGAATTGTGTACAATGTATATGTTCCTTGATCATGCTGAAATAGATGTTATATTGGCACATATTAATCTATTGTAGATGACCGAAAGGTCTGTGTGACTTAGAAATTAGATATTTACTGCCTAGCATCTATCTAGGGCATTTTGGCTCAATTTACTGTTTTGGAATATATATGAGACTTTCCATGTTGTAATTATAGACTATTATTCATGCTCATTGTATGTTTACGGATTAATGAGGTATGTGGTGTCCGCACTATTTTGCAACTAACCAAGGTAAAACTATCATCTGGGGGCTGACCTCTGGCTAAGAAGGGGCTAATATCCATGGATCTTCCAACTCTGACCTTACAGCGTGCTGCTATCTGCTTTACCTGTGCTGGATATCAAAATAGTGGAGCATCCATGTCTTCAATAAATAAATATTTTAAAAGAAACGATGTAGGTTACCGCCTGTTTTTGATATCCAGCAGAGACAAAGTAGACAGTTGCAAGCTGATATTATCAGGGTGGTATGACCCATGGTTATTGACCCATTCCAGTTAATCAGGGTAATATATGGGGTTAATGACAGCTGTGATTTGTCAAAAACCACAGCTGACATCAAGTACTGGATTAGTAATGAAGATGTGTAATTCTTTCAGTGAAAAATAAAAAAAAAAACACCAAAAATCGTTTGTGTGAAATAAAAAAACACACATACCCTTTTTCTCCAGTTTATTAACCACCAAAACACTCCTGCAGTTATGACGTAATCCACATGATGTTTCATATTGATCCTCTGCTCTGCGATATCCAGAGTTTGTGGTGAGCTGTAACATCATAAGATGTGACTGTTCACCATAGCGTCCAGAATGCACTGGCAGCACTGTGGGAGCCATTGCTGAAAGCAGTGATGTCAGTGAGTTCATTGACAGTCACAGCAAAGAAAGTTCCCATGGTAAAATTTGTGCCCACCAGTGAACTCACTGCTGGACTGTGTGACACGGCGACAGAGCCGTTCATCAGTGAGTTCACTGGTGGTCACAGTTGGTACCATGGGAACCACTTAGCTATGACAGCTGGTGAACTAATTGATGTCACCACCCTCACAGCTTCCTGACATGCTGGCTGTTAAACAGCATTGCATCAATAGTGATGCCCTGTCAACAAAGCAGAGCAGAAGAGCAAAAGATTCTCAGATGATGAAAAATGAAATTAGGTGGAGAAATCACCAATTGAGCTGACAGAGATTATCTATGATCAGAATAGGCAGGTATGTAGCAACTATCATGTGCAAATGAAAGAAACAACCTGGGCACCACTGATATGCGCTTTCTGAATTACCACTTTAACATCATAATAAGTGCAAAGGCTTACACATGCGGCAACTTTTCACAAGAGTCCATGATAATAGTGCAAAAAAAAGAAGAAAAACTCAAATGGCATTTACTATCCTTCAAAAAAACTTGAATACTTTATTAGACAAATGTGTTAAAACATTTCCTAAAGGTAGCAGCTTAGAACAGATCAGACGACAGCTGTTTCATGTTACACACACTTCAACAGGTCCCTTTTGGGATTGTGACGGATTACACATCTAGTGAAGGATTTCATTACTTGTAAAATAAAGTTTGTTGGGTATGCAATTATATGCATATGTGGCATCTTTTTTATTAGCAAGACCATAAGAAATACATTTATTAAGTTCCGAGAGTTTTGCCATTCCATACTGACAGGGAGAGGGTCACCAAAATTGATCCAACATATAGAAAAGTTGCATAAGCAGTGATTGCCAAAATCTTCACACTCCCCCATAAAGACGGTATTTAGCCTTAAACCCATGATTGCTAAATCCTTCAGTTTCCCCTAAAAAAGCTTTTTTGGGCCTAAAAGCAGTAATTGCCAAATACTTCATTTTCCCCTAAAAGGGCTGTGTTTGGTCTCAAACCAGTGATTGCAAAATCCTTCACTTGGAGGAGTGGCCTGAGCTTGCCAGTCACACCTTGGAGTTTTTGTCATGCCTTGCAGTTGATGCTCTCTCTGAATGGGTCTTCTGCACCGCTGGTGGTGTCCTGACGGATAAGTGCATCCGGCTGTCCCTGAAAGTGTAGACCACTTAACTTTCATCAAGATGAGCAAGTCATAGATCTCTAAAGACTTTTCCACACAATGGCAGACTGGACAGACTATGCGATGTTGTACTTTTCAGTGTGTTGCATTCATCTCTCCATTATACAATTTTAATTTTGTTCTGGGTCAGTTGATGCCACTATTGTGGTATTTGGCCCTAATTTTTTGAAATGTGGTGATTCTTCTTGGGGTCTCCTTCTCGTCCATTTCCTGAATTTAGCAGTGATCTGTGAGCACAACACCTACACATGTCATTTATTTCCCTGTTACTTATGAAGGTTTAACTTTGAATTGCTAGGCAGGCCCTGTTCCAGATCTTGTACCATACATGCATTCTGTGCCATTATACAATTTTTATTCTGCGTCAATTGATGCGACTTTGGCAGTATCTGGCCCTAATTATGTGGAGACTCTTCTTGGTGTTTCTCTGTTGTGTATTTTGTGAATTTAGCAGAACTCTATGAGCAGCATGCCTATACGTGTCACTGACCAAGGTGACTAATTCTTACGCTACTAATTTGTGAACTTACTATTTGTCCCAACTGTGTGTGGCAAAGCATAATATTGATTGGAACATTGCATTAGGTATGAGGCCCTCTGTTCATTAGGCTAATACATGACCCCATTGACTAATTCTTTCAGTATTACTCTGTGAACCTACTACTTGTGCCACCTGAGTGAAACAGAGTATAACATTTATTGGAGCAGTTGCATGAAGTATGACGGTCTCCTGCCCAACAGTCATAAACCTGTCACTCATCCCCCTGTTCCTAATCATTGTTTAACCTTGAAATGTTAAGCCAAGCTCTGTTCCAGATCTTGCACCATGCATACTGGCTGTGCCATTATACATTTTTTATTGTTAGTCAATTGATGTCATTTTGGTAGTATCTTACCCTAATTTTATGAAATGTGCAGACTCTTCTTTGGGGTCTCTTTCTTTTCTGTTTCCTGAATTTAGCACGGCTCTCTCAGCAGGGTGCCTTCATGTGTCACCCATACCCCTGTTACTAATCAATATTTACCCTTGAATTGGTAGGTCAGGCCCTGTTCCAGACCCTCTAACATGCATGCAGGCTGCGCTATTATATAATTTTAATTTTAGGTCAATTGATGTTACTTTGGTGATATCTTACCCTAACTTTTTTTATTTTTTACTGTTCTGGAGGTGTCAATGTTGTGTGTTTTGATCATTTAACAGGGCTCTCTGAGCATCATGCCTACACCTCTCACTCATCTCAATGCTCCTGTTGAATGTTAAAGCTTGAAATACTTGTCCAGGCCTTGACGCTTGCATCCATAATGCACAGTGATAAACAGTTTAACTCAGGTAAATAGATGACACTTTTCCTGTGTCTGTTCCTAATTTGAAT
Organism: Allobates femoralis; assembly: GCA_033576535.1. Lineage (NCBI taxonomy): Eukaryota > Metazoa > Chordata > Amphibia > Anura > Aromobatidae > Allobates > Allobates femoralis. The sequence continues at coordinate 249,139,611 of JARQOC010000003.1, forward strand.
AGGTTTTGGCAGCTTTTCTACCACTAATAAGGTATTTTCTATGCCCTTAATTTTGCCTCTCATTGATTTTAATGGGTTTCGGAATTTGATGAACTGTTCGTCAAACAGTGAACATATGCCCATTTGGTGAACCGAACAACACCCGAACTTTAAAAGGATTGATAATCTCTAGTCATTAGCACTGCCCCTTTGCAGTAAAAAAATCAGATAGCATTCATCCGAGTCATATGGCGGGGTAAACAAGCCTTAAGGGGCACATTTTAATTGTCCAGGATACTGTATGGCATTTTATTAATTCAGGGGTATAGTTATGTTTTGGTGCACAGTGTGTGGCATATATAGTGGGTACGGAAAGTATTCAGACCCCTTTAATTATTTCACTATTTGTTTCATTGCAGCCATTTGGAATATTCAATAAGTTCATTTTTTTCTCATTAATGTACACTCTGCAACCTATCGTGACTGAAAAAAACAAAAATTTAGAATTTTTTGCAAATTTATGAAAAAGAAAAACTGAAATATTATATGGTCATAAGTATTCAGACCCTTTACTCAGATACTCATATTTAAGTCACATGCTGTCCGTTTCCTTGTAATCTTCCTTAATAAGGTTATACTCCTTCATTGGTGTCCAGCTGATAGGACTTGATTTGGAAAGGCACACCACGGTCTATATAAGACCTCACAGCCCACAGTGAATGTGAGACCAAATGAGAATCATGAGGTCAAAGGAACTGCCCAAGGAGCTCAGAGACAGAATTATGGCCAGGCACAGATCTGGCTAAGGTTACAAAAAAAATTCTGCAGTACACAAGATTCCTAAGAGCACATTATCCTTAAATGGAAGAAGTTTGGGACCACTAGAAGTCTCCCTAGACCTGGCTGTCCGGCCAAACTGAACATTCGTAGGAGAAGAGCTTTGGTGAAAGAACCCGAAGTAAAGAAGAACCTCAAGATCACCGTGGCTGAGCTCCAGAGATGCAGTAGAGAGATGAGAGAAAGTTCCAGAAAGTCAACTATCACTGCAGCCCTCCACCAGTTGGGCCTTTATGGCAGAGTGGCCTGACGTAAGCCTCTCTTCATTGCAAGACACATGAAAGCCTGCATAGATTGCAAAAAACACATGAAGGACTCGCAGACTATGAGAAACAAGATTTTCTGGTCTGATGAGATGAAGATAGAATTTTTTGGTGATATTTCTAAGTGGTATGTGTGGAGAAAGCCAGGCACTGATCATCAACAGTAATACATTCATGATGGCAGCATCATGCTTTGGGGGTGTTTTTCAGCTGCAGGGACAGGACAACTGGTTGCAATTTATGGAAACATGAATGCGGCCAAGTAAAGAGATATCCTGGAGGAAAACCTCTTCCAGACTGCTCTGGACCTCAAACTTGGCTGAAGGTTTACCTTCCAGCAAGACAAGAACCCTAAGGTATAGGAGTAGCCCCGTCACACTAATATCATGAAAATTAGAGTCTTTGCAACAACAGTCTTTTTTGTTGTGATTTTATTTTTGTGAACAAGGTGGTGTTACAATCCAACGTTTCAGCTCTACATCTCGAGGTTTCATCAGGGATATGACTTGGTCCTTGGTTTCGGGGTGTATGTATAGGTGGTATAGGTTTACTTATGTCGTCCTGCTAGGGTGAGGTCATCCCTGTCAAGGGTTGTCCTGCTGGTCTGGACTCAATTGAAGTCACAGACGTCACAGGAGAGAATGAGGGGTTATTGTATTAGCACAGGTGGAGTACCTTATTCTAGAAGGATAAATGAGAAGGAGACATCAGGTGTGTATCGTTGGAGCGGTACCTATAGTGACCACGATGTAGTAGATATAGTGACTCCCGGCCTCATCTACACCTGACCAGACTTAAGACACAAGGACGGGAGTCACGTGCTGACCCTATACTTCATGGTCACTATAGGTGTGGCCTGCTACTTCATGTAAAGACATATGAACTTGGTGCTCCTGATCCTATCTTCAAGCACAGAGATTTTAGCACTTTTAAAGGCTTATCTCCCTACTAAAGTGGCAGGACAGAGCTTAGGAGTGTCTAAGGATTACTTTGACCCCATTTGGGGCAACAACGGATATGGATTTATTCAAATTTTGACTGGGGCCTGAGCTCTGAGGTAACTCTAAGGACCCATTATGATCTGGGTCTCCTCCTCCCCCCTTCCCTATTTTTCCTCAGAGATAACCATCATAAGAATTCCTGACAAGCCATCAAGTTTTTGACAAGGAAAAATAAAATCTTTTAACTCCTGTGACACCAGGTGAGCTTTATTCATAATTTTTTTCTGGACTGGTACTTTTTATCTAATTTGACTACGGTAGATTCTGCATAATAGAGTCCTCACAGACCGCTGCTTATCCTCTGGTTCAACCACCTATAATAACAACATACATGGAGAAAATTGTCTAGGTGAACTCCCTGTGACAAGAGAGAACCCATTATTACAAAGGTTTAAGCCTAAGTATCAGTTTATACTGAGCAGTGGATTATTTTTTCACCGCTGCTGATTGTGAGGAGCTGAGGCAGAGTGATCTGTAAGCATAGAAAGAAGTCCCCGCTGTCGAGGCAGCATTCGCTGGCTTTGGAATAGTGTCTGACATAAGCTGACGTCAGAGGAGAAGAGGTCTTGCCCTCTGTCCCAGAGAGGGAAGAAAGTACTGTGAGGAGTGGCACAGCAGCAATTACCATCTGTGGGCGGGCCGCTCCGCTGGGTGGACGGACCCGCACTGCACACGAGCTGCGCAGAGCGGAGCCTTAAGCAATCTGCAGCTCTCACCTTGGACATCGCTCCAAGCATTGGTGGTAATTGCGGTCCCTCTGCCTGAATCTGGGATCAGCCTGGGCAGAGGAGCCTACACCGCACATGAGCGACATGGTCTGGGGGAGCTGAGGAGCAGTACTGAATCTACAATCAAGCGAATCCGGTGGTTTTCCTATGCTCCCGAGCCCCAAAGACCTTGGATAAGCCTGCATTGTGTGTTATGTAAGGTTGCTATAGTATCAGTGGCAGCTAGGATCGGCAGGCGACTAGGAGACTCTTATGGTGCCGTCACACCTGCCGACGTCGCTAGCGACATCGCTGAAAAAGTGACGTATCAGCGATGTCGCTAGCGACGTCGCGCTGTGTAAACGAGCAGCGCGACCGCGTTTTATCGCTGGTCGCAGGTTGACAGGTTTACGGGAAGAACCGTAAACCTGTCAACCGGCGACCTGCGATAAGGCTGGATCGCGCCGTGTGACATCGCCAGAGCGATGTCGGCGGCGATCCAGCCTATACTGCAGCGTTGCTGCGGATCGCTCGCTGGGCTGAGCCCAGCCCAGCGAGCGATGTCACCGCTCGCATCTCTGCGGTGTCGCCGGCCGCAGCGATGCTGTGTGACAGCTGGCCAGCGATGTCGGAACCGAGCGGGCACCCGCGCATCGCTTCCGACATCGCTGGCCAGATCGTGCTGTGTAACGGCACCATTACGGAGTTTCCTGCGGCAACAAACAAAGCTGCTAAGATAGGAGGTGTTTTATTATGCTGTCTCTCTCTGAATGTCTCCTCTCTTGACACTTTCTTGGAAAATGTTAATATTTTTAATTAGCCCCATAGATCTGGGGAAAAATAGACAATAAGATATTTACTGTTTTATCTTAATAGTGGTTCTTTGATCCCTTTCTTGTTGTTAGTTCTGAATGTTTAACGGGTACTCATAATAAGGGTACTTGAATGATCTAATTATCACTAGCATCTCCCTTATTGGTAAATCAATAACAGTAAATAGATATTGAATCAACATCAAGGGAATAACAACATAAATTTAGTATTGGTTCCATTCTTAATAGGATACCAATAGTTGTTTATCCTCCAGAATAGCAGTCCTTTGACTGTAATTCACCAAACATTTTACTGTTGATTACAGTGGTTATCTTTTATATCTTTTAAGTAACCCACATTATTATTATCACTATACTGTTTTTAGAACACTTCCGGTGATAGGTGTAGAGTTATCACTCTACACCTATCACCGGAAGTGTTCTAAAAACAGTATAGTGATAATAATAATCAAATAATCATCAGCAGTCTTTTGGGCTCAAATTCAACATTGAATCCTATGCTGATAGAGAGAATATACTAGGCAATTACAATTGTTGTTGTTTGGTGTTGTGCTTACCATTTGAGTTACATTTTCTACTTGTTTTAACCTTTTCTTTATATGATCAATATATTGTTTGTGGTAATTTCAGGATTTCAGAGTGAAAATACAGCTTGTAACACTAAACAGGCATATATTCTCCTACATATTAATATATATTACTATGTGCACTATAAATAACTTTCTCTTGTAAAGCATACTACCTGACTAGGAAAACCTTAAAAACTGCATGATATACATTGCAATTTTAGACTCAGCTAAGCTAAATAATTAAAATACAAACCAGTGGACAAGAAAGACAACTTGGGAGATTAATAAACTGAGAGATGAAGTGGAGTAGATAGAGAGAGGTGATAACTACCCACAACAAATTAATTCCCCCAAAAGTAATAGACACAATTTATAAAACACTCACCAATATAAAATGTCACCTAAAAACCAAAACATTGCCAAAACTGAATCCAATAATGCTAAGAGGGAGGAAGACATGGACCAAACCGCTCTATCAGCCCAAACCCACACACAACCGTCAAAGAGAAACACTGGAGGAAATACTTAAGACATGTTGGCACATGATGCAACTTCACAAATAGAAGATACAAATGTCATGGACAAAAAAAGGAAAACATTAGGAAGTGGCCACAGTTCTAGCCTTGCCTCAAGATTGTCCGATGACTCAGAATCAGAGGGAAATGTCTCATCATCCGAAAGCCCAGTTAAGAAGGGAGCCAGGAGAGACTCAAGTGGTGAAGAATTTCTGGTAAACTATAATGTGGGTCAACCACTGGATCAGGAATTCTTCCATAAACTGTTTAAAACCTACAATAAGTTACTTAAGGCTGATTTGGAAGATATGAAGAATTCCATGGCAATGATAGCTACTAGATTAGAAAGAACTGAAAGACAAGTAGAAGATCTATCAAAGAACTCAAAAAACATGCAAAGGTAACAAGATAAGCTAAAGGAAGAGGTGAAATTTCTGAGACAGAAACTGACAGACGGACAAGACAGAGATAAAAGAAGCAATTTAAAATTACGAGGAATACTGCTAAAGGTTAAAGTTGCTGACCTCATGACATATGTTACCAAAATATTCAAGAAAACACTACCTGATTTTCCTGAATTTGAATATTCATTTGAACGAGTACATAGGTTATCAAAGCCCACATTTCTGGGAGATGAAATCCCCAGGGATATGATCGTGAGATTTACGTTTTATCATACAAAAGAAAAAATGATGGATTTCCTGCGTAAGAATAAAACTTTTCCAACCCCATACGAAAATTTTTTAATTTTCATAGACCTTTCAAAAGAAACTTTGAAAAAGAGGAAAGATCTAAAACCAGTCACAGAAGTATTGAGAAGACATGATGTCTTTTATCATTGGGGACACCCTAATTACAACTTAATCTTTTCTTTCAAAGACAAAACCCTCACGATAGATGATCCAGAAGAAGGCCTAAAGATGCTAACGGATTTGAAGCTCACAGTTCCACAACCTGGGAAAGAAAGAAGAGATGAATCTAAGAGATGAGATTCAGGATGCTTCTGCTTATGTCCTACAATAAAATTAGGGACACCATGGTAGGCTAAAAACACTTGTTTCACAAGAAGTTGTAATGACATATCTTCTACTACTAAACCTACACTTTACATGTATTATGCTTTTATTTGAAAAAGTTATTTCTGGTTTATCTGGCACAATAAATAATAATATGGAAAATAACTCTAACAGGAAGATTGTCAAACGTCTAGACACCACAGGTGTAAATGCCACGAAGAAAGCATTTAACCAGAAAGATGACTATAAAGTTCTTGTCCATCAATGTCAATGGGCTAAATTACCCACAAATAGGTACCTTGTATGGAGGGATTCCCAAAAATTTAAGGCAAACATTATTGGATTGCAGGAGACAAAATTTGCCCAAGAAAAAAACCCAAAATTTGATCATTAATTATTCCCAATGATTATTCTCGTCTCTAACAAAAAGAAAAAGTCAGGAGTGGTCCTACTAATTAAAGACTCTGTAAGATACAAGGAGATAAAAATAACAAAAGACCCGGAAGGTAGATACCTAATAGTCATCTGCAGCATAAATAATGAAATATACACACTAGCTAACATTTACGCCCCTAATAAAGGCCAAATTACATTCTTAAAAAAAGTATTATCCCTGATTAGATCACAACAAAAAGGCTTTCTTCTACTCTTCGGAGACTTTAATGCCATCCCTAGTTCTATACTCGATTCATCCAGCAAGAGAAGAGCCCTTAATGTCACTCTTGATCCATGGCTGAATCAAGAAGAACTATATGACGTTTTCAGATGTATGAATACAAGTTCAGTTGAATTTTCCCACTACTCAGATTCTCATGGAACATTTTCTAGGATCGATTTGGTCCTATCTGACATCAAAACATTACAAAAAATCCAAGAAATATCCATACTTCCCAGAGTCTGGTCAGACCAATCCCCTATCATATTTGATATAATTAACAACCACAACCCAAATAAAATATGGAGAGCGAATTCCTTTCTATTTTCTCACCTGGTTTATAGTCAAAAAATCCAAGAAGACTTACAAAACTATTTTAAACATAATGCCACAGGGGAGATCTCCATAACAACTCTATGGCAAGCCCATAAGGCAGTAATTAGGGGCACCCTGATCCAACTGAATGCCAGAAATAATAAAAGTAAACAAAGAAAACTGAATACATCACAACAAAAATCAGCAATTTGGAAAATAAATAAGCAAATAACCCTACATTAGATACCCAAAAAGAAATTCTACAACTTAGACTTGAACTAAAAAAAATTTTATCGAACGAATATGAAAAATGTATCCTAACCTCAAAATCAAATTTTCACAACCTGATGAACAAACCATCTGGATTCTTATCTAAGAGAACTAGAATTATGAGGACAAAGACAAAAATACTAGCAATGAACGACAGTGAAAACAGAATACACAAAAACACAAAGGAAATTTCAACACAATTTGAAAAATTCTATCAAAATTTACATAACTTGAAATATAACAAACTAGAGAGTAAACCCACTGTTGAAGCAAAAAATTAATTACTAGACTCTGTTCAGCTATCATGTTTGTCATCTGATGATTAAAATTTCCTGAACGCACTATACAAGAATAGTGACACTTTGACCACAATAAATTCTTTAAAAAATAACAAAGCCCCAGGTCCAGGTGGTATCCCAAATGACTATTATAAAAAGTATGCTACATCCCTGTCCCCCTACTTAACCACTCTAATTAATTCAATATCGGCAGGTGTGAAATTACCTGATGAAATGCAAGAAGCCACAATCTCTGTGTCTATAAAGGGAAGGGAGTCAGAGAACTAGATGGGAAGTACAGGCCCATTTCATTATTAAATTCAGATATTAAAATAATGGGAAAAACCCTGGCCACCAGATTGCAAAAAGTACTACCAAAACTTATCCATAAAGATAAAGTCGGATTTATAACTATTAGAGGAGTGGAGCACGCCACCAGAAGAACTCTAAACTTGATACATCACTCTGAAAAAAAATAAAACCCCCACTGTATTCATAGCAATAGATGCAGAAAATGCATTTGACCGAGTTCAGTGGGGTTACTTAATGGAAACCTTGAAAAGATTTGGTTTTGGCGGAAGGGTTCTTGACCTAATAGGTGCATTTTACTCCAATCCATCCGCAAAAGTACTATCCAATGGTATCCTTACGAATAAAATAGGTTTTTCAAATGGAACAAGACAGGGGTGTCCACTGTCCCCGTCGTTGTTCAATCTCTTTATCGAGTCATTAGCAGAGAGAATCCGGATTGATGGCGGGATCAGGGGCATTCCTAGTAATAATAGACAATTCATGATATCGCTCTTTGCGGTCGACATACTTTTGTCCTTTGTCGACCCACTGAGCACGGTCAAAGGAGCCATGGAGATATTTAGAGAATTTTCTAGGGTATCTCTATATAAAATTAATATAAATAAAACCCAAGACATACATCTTAATGTGAAGCAGGAGCTCTTAAGACTCTTAGAGTCAGAATTCAAGTGGTCTCTGGACAGCCTATCCTATTTAGGAATTGAATTAACAAAGAATCTAAAAGAATATATGGATCAAAACATGGCCGATATATATAAAATTTTAGAAAAATACCTACAACATCAATCAAAAATAGAACTTTAATGGTTGGGCAGAATTAGCGCATACAAAATGCTAGAATTACCTAAGGTCCTATATCTCTTTAGAACCATCCCACTGTCAATCAAAATGAAGACCCTACAAAAATTACAAACTCAATTAAATGTCTTTGTGTGGGTTAACATTACATGACCTCGAGTCAGTGAAACCGTACTTAATAAAAATAAATTTTCTTTCAGCTTACCACCAAGCAATAATTATTAAAAGTAGCCAGAAATATTGAATCAAAGAAGATAAACCTGCATGGGTTGGCCTCGAAGATACATGTTGCTCAAACGCTGAAGTGGGAGACTTGGTGGTGGTCTACCTATGCAACTTCAAAAAGCGACTCCCTAAGGGGGTCCTCACCAAGCACTCCATAACAATATGGAAAAACTAGAGGCTCATTTGAGAAAAAGCTTCAGTATACAATCAATAGATTGGATGAGAACTGAAACTTTGAATGCATTCTCACTTAGGTTAAAATTCAACATTTGGAAAACATCGGGCATGAACCTTATCGCAGATATCCTGGACAACGACACTCTTAAAACCTTCCACACGCTAGAGAAATAATTTAAATTACCAAAGTCACAAAAGAAAACATGGAAAATGCTTGAAAAATTATTTAAAAAACAAACCATACCACTCTCTCTTCCAAGTAATATTGTAGATCTCCTAAAGAACCCAAGTAATTCCAATAAATGGAGAACTAAAAATATATACCAAAAACTTAATGATGACAGGGATTTCCACTCTTCTAAACCATTAGAATCATGGAAAAAAGAGTTAAAAATTGCAGACACTGCAGTGGAAGAAAAATTACAAAAAGCAATAACTTCCATCTACAAAAATATACCCTGTGTATCACTCACAGAGACGTTCTATAAATTGTTCACACGATGGTACCTAACACCGACAAACTAAACTTAATAAATCCAGAAATTCCAAACAGCTGTTGGAGAAACTGCACAAAGGTGGTCAACATAACACACATATTTTGGGCATGTCCCAAAATCAGAAAATTTTGGGGAGACGTTCAATCTGTAATAATTTAAATCACTTATCTGAACATAACTTTAACGCCAGAATTAACACTGTTATTGCTTAACATTGACATAGTACCAAAACAATTTAGGCCCATAGTCATACATATTATTTTAATTTCCAACAAACTGCTAGCTTCCAATTGTAAGAGTAAAAATGTTCCAAAAATACAAGATATCACAGAGACACTATCACTTCATAACACATTGGAATACTACTACTCAATCAAAAACAACACCCAAATAAAATTTTATAATAAGTAGAATTCATGGCAGGCTGTGGCGTAACTTCAGATCCAGGGTCCCCAATGCGAAAGCTTCAACGGGGCCCCCAATTATTGCAAATCTTTAATAGTATTAGTCTTTTTCTATAGGCTAGACGGAGTTTTGGGGCCCCCGTAGGCTGCAGGGCCCGGGTGCGATCACAACCCCTGCACCTATTGTAGTTACGCCCCTGGTGGCAGGAATTTACTGATAATTAGCTGGACTAGCCCTAATGACATTGACAACATTTTAGCTGAGTTTCTAATCAGCTATCTATATAAACAATTAATCTTATGGTTCTGAACCTTGATGGTCTTTTTAAAAAAAACTTAATTTAGACATTTAAAGAGAACTATTTTCCTGCAAATTCAGCTTAGCAACCTGTGCCAGAAAATTGTTATTGTTTATATGTTCATTATATGTTATTTCTTTTAAACAATTTATTGTGTATATAGGATGTTGAAGATTCTATACAGCGAATTTATAAACAATGTATAGTAATTAAGCAAATTAAGCAAAATGTATAATATAATGATTGTATAACATTTTAATTCTTAACATATGACTATTGATTGATAATTGTTTGGATTATTAAGAAAATCAATAAACATTATTTGAATTCATAATGATACGCCCCTAGGAAGCGTGTCATTAACAACTGCGTCCTGTGCATGTGCATTTCTTTCATCATAGCCCAGAAGTTGGATCCACCGGTATCCGTACTGTCCATGGTTTTCCGTGTTCGTAGGCTGCTGTTCTTAATTTTCACATGGTGATGCGGATCCATGTGAATCACGTTTCTTTTCCAAAAATGTATCAAGATGGATTTTTAGTCTCTGTGTTTTGCCGCAGTTCCATATGGATCCGCGGCAAAATAGTGACACCAGTATGCCCATGGAAGTGTTTTCCATCCCCATTTAAAGATAATGGAGCTGAAAACCGATCTGTGGTCATCCTGTTTGTCACGGATGCAAACTGATGCAATACTTTGCCAGTGTGAAAGCAGCCTTACTTACCAAGCTTCAGTGCCACTGTCTCCCTGCTTCCAGGCCTGCTCATGAACCTCAGACTTATTTACTGCTCCCCCAATTGATTGTTTAAAGTCAAACATAGCCCTCCCACCCCTCTGCCGGTGTCTGTGCTTGGATGCCAGTGTTGTCACAAACTGAAGTCCCATTATTGTAAAACTAAGTAAATGATTGTGAAAGTCGGTGTGCACTTTGCAGTATTTTTGATTGCCAGCCAAGGTAACCCAGGCAGCTGGAGGCTGGAATTCTCAGCATGCTGAAGCCCAAGGGTTCTATGTCCCCCCATGCTAAAAATTGCAGCCCACTGCCACCCCAGTATTGTTGCCTCCATGAGGGATGCCAAAGCTGACGGTTACCATGCTTTTCCAGTTGGTCTGGTGTTGTTGGGAGACTGGGAAATAATGGGTTAATGTCAGCTGACAGCAAGCCCAGAGTTTATTAATGATCATGGCATCAATCAGATGCCCAATATTACTAACCATGTCAGTAATGATGCAAATAACTAAAACAATAAATATTTTATTTGAAAAATAACCCTAATACATTCCTCTTTCACCATTTTGTTTTTGAATTAAACTCCAATTTTTTAAAGTCTCCCATTTCACTTAAATCCTAAACCCAGAAATTGACCCCCGTATCTTTAGACTTGTCCCTGCACCCCCTCTTATCATTTCTAGCCATCCCTTTTGCAGAAAAAAAATCGCTTTTGTAAAGTAAGAGAAAAGGTAATAATACTTTGTCCTGTGTGAGTTCTCTCTTTCTGTGGAAGCCGAGATGGGCGGGGCCTGTCTGCTGCTGCCTGGTAATTATGCACGCCCCTCTCTGCTTCTAAGAGCCTGGCCGCGTCATGAAAGGGGGTGGGGCTCCGGCATGACGCGATTTAGCCCTGCTCCTTTCATGATGCGGCCAGGCTCTTAGACGCAGAGAGGGGCGTGCATAATTACCAGGCAGCAGCAGACAGGCCCCGCCCATCTCGGCTTCCACAGAAAGAGAGAACTCACACAGGACAAAGTATTATTCCCTTTTCTCTTACTTTACAAAAGCGATTTTTTCTGCAAAAGGGATGGCTAGAAATGATAAGAGGGGGTGCAGGGACAGGTCTAAAGATACGGGGGGGGGGTCAATTTCTGGGTTTAGGATCACTTTAACCTCTATATAAAAGGATGTAAAAAATAATTAGAAATAAACTAAATAAATGCTGAAGTAGTCCCAGCATATGGGGGGGAAGAAGATTCCCCATATGGGTAATGCAACAAGCCGTGACTTTGGTTGTCTCTGGCTACAGAGCGGGTATCATGCAGCAGGCAATTCCACTGTGTAACTTGAGATAACCTCAGTTACATCAGCACTCATAACACATGCTGTCTTGTGAGAATCACGATATCACATGAGATGGTATATCTTGCTGGGATCGCGAGACAGCGAGCATGAGGAGAAATGATGTCAGGGAGTGCAGTGCAGTTCAAACTTGCAGGATACCCCAGTTTAACTCATCGAGTTTGAACTAAAGTAATGGTTGTGATGGCACTGCTTGCCACACTCTTACCAGTGCCTTTGTGCCTGCTATCACAACATATGGGGGATGCTTTCTGTGAATGTGATGCCCTCATAAGCTCATAAGGCCCTGTTTCCATGGTACATTGTTTGATGCCATATTTGAAGCTGATTTTAAGAATCTGCATCAAAATCTGCATGTCTATCCTAAAGCCAGCAAACTTTATGACAGTTCAGAAGTGATGTGGCAGGTTGGGTGCAGATTTTGGGGCAGAAAAAATAAATCTGCACCATCTCTGCAAGGAAAAAAAGCAATGCTAGCACAACACTCAAAATCTGCTTAAAAAAAGCATCAAACAACACACCTTGGGCACAGGGACTAAGAGGGTCCAGGGAGAGTTGCAGTTGTAGTGAAAGGGTTTGAGGATTCCTCTTACCCCCTGGCTACCTTCACAGAGACTTCTAGGGCACGGCTGACCAACTACAGTCCTCAAGGGCTGCACTAGGGCATGGGTGACCAACTACAGTCCTCAAGGGCTGCAAACATTGCAAAATTTAGGATTTCATTAGCAGCGGACAGGTGGCATTTCCAACACCTTGGCAATGCCAAGGAATTCCTGAAAACATGCATTGTTTTCTGCCCTTGAGGACTGCAGTTGTCTAACCCTGAACTACAGGAGTGTGTGTAGTGTCATGCATTTCCATACCTTATACCTTCAGGCCTGTGGTTTGTTCACCATCATGTGTAGTGCAATATCAAAGAACCTCTTAATTTGCAGAAACAGTCCAGCACACAAGGAGTGAAGTAAAAAAGCTTTACTATTTCAACTTTTTAAACAAGCACATGTTGGTACATGATTAATTGTTCACATTTATAATACTCAGTGAAAAGTTGAAAAATGGCAATTAGGACAGACTATAATAAGTCTAAAAGACACATATAAATATACAAATATATAGGTAAGTGTTCCACAATGATCAGCAGACATTAACATGAGGAACAGGCCATCAGAATAATAGGGCTAAGTCCAATAAGGGCACAGTCCATTAAGGGCTTGGGGTGTAGCCGGGTAAACTAATCTAGCAGGTGTGAAGCGCAAATGGCATTAAACTTAGGAAGGGGACAACACTGTACCTTTGAATATAGCTAAACTCCTGCCTGACCACTTGGCAGATCACTGTTCTGCAGACAGCCCCCCTGCACGCTGTGTGGACGGTGTCTGCAGGGTCACACTGCCACCAGGTGCTTCATCCTCCTGGAGTGGAGAGCAGCTTGTGGGAGGACCGGAGACCTCAGTGGATGCAGGTAAGAATGAGGTCATTAATTATGGTGATGGGGCAGGAGGGCTGCAGAGAGTCAGCAGGATGCTGCTCAGGTCAGATGCAGCTCTGCTTGGGCTCTCGGTGAGTTATTACAGGAGTTTGTGGCAGATCAGGTCGGGCTGTCAGTGCCTGGTCATCGGCTCCAGCATAACCTGACCTACAGGAAAGCTCAGATTCCTACAATAAATCACTCTGAGCCCCAGCAGAGATCGAATACATCACTATACAGAATCCTGACTGATTGATCACATCTAAACCTACAGGACTTCACACATTATTTTAAATGGCTCCATATATATGTGCTGTCCTGTAAGCAGGTCCATGTGTAATCACTACAGTGCATTATATATCCAGGTACATAATATACTCTATCCAGTGTAAAGATGGGGGCATATACTAGGAAGGGCCTATTTATATCAGAATGGGGACCATATATACCAGTATGAGGGAGTTATAAACCAGGGTTGCAACTGCGATGAGGCCCAGAGGTACAGGGGCCCATGCCAGCCAGCCACCGACCTCAGCGCATGCTTCACATGTGTGTCCCTGAGGATGCACGTCCATGTCACTGTGCGCAGGCATGCCCGGGCCGGTCCCAGGCGACTGTTCATGGCCACCTGGGTCTGGCACTGTAACTTTAATAGCAGCCAGGAAACTCAGTCATCCCGCCAGCAGCTGCATGCAGCACTGTGAAGAGGTCATCACACTGCGACCTCATCACAGGATACAGCAGTCGGCGGGTATTTTAAGCATGCGCTCCATGTAGAGGCTGTAGAGTCTAAATCCTGACATTTCCTGGGGGGTATGGGGCAGTACATGTGTGTGTGTGTGTGTGGAGGGGTATAGAGCAGTATGTATGTCTGTGTGTAAGGAATGAATATGGGCAGTATGTGTGTTCGTGTGTGTGTGGGGGGGGGTATGAGGCAGTATGTATGTCTGTGTGTGTGTGAGGGGGAGGGAGTATTAGGCAGTAGGTGTGTGTGTGTGTGGAGGGGGTATGAGGCGGTATGTATGTATGTCTGTGTGTGGGGGGGAGGGGGTATGAGGCAGTATGTATCTCTGTGTTTGTGTGGGGAGGGGGTATGAGGCAGTATGTATGTCTGTGTGTGTGTGTGTGTGTGAGTGTGTGGGGGGAGGGGGTATGAGGCAGTATATATGTTTGTGTGTGTGGGGAAGGGGTATGGGGCAGTATGTGTGTCTGTGTGTGTGTGTGTGGGAGGGAAGGGGATATGAGGCAGTATGTCTGTTTGTGGGGGGAGTTATACAGGGGGCAGTGTGTCTGTGTGTGGGGGTATCATACAGAAGCAGTATGTCTGTATTTGTGTGGTCGGGGGGGGTTATACAGGGACAGAATGTCTGTGCTTGGGAGGATTAGACAGGGAGCAGTATGTCTGTGTGTGTGGGGGATTTACACAGGGGTAGTGTGTCTGTGTGTGTAAGGTTATACAGTGGGCAGTGTGTCTGTGTTTGGGGGAATTTATGCAATCTGGAGGGCTATTAGGCTGCATTATTTTATATGGAAGGTTATGAGGCTGTATTATGCTATATGGAGGGCTATAAGGCTGTATTATGCTATATAGACAGCTATGAGGCTGCATTATACTTAACAGAGGGATATGAAGCTACATTATACTATAATGGAGGACCATGTATTCCAGGATGGGGATATATATACCATGATAAGGACATATTCCAGGAAGAGGACCATATACAGCAGGATGAGGGACATTAATACATAATGAAGCGGGAGAGGGGGCAATTTATGAGTCTCTATAGGATTTAGAATATTACATGGGGCCCATATGTGACCACCTTGTGTGTGTGTGCGTGGGGGGCCCAGGTCCAAATGGTGGTCTTATAACCTTTACCTTTAACATGCATGTCTATAATTTTCTTTCTAATCTCCTGAGACAACCTTTTTCATCGCTTCCTCTTGTCCATGTTGAGTGTGGTACACACCATTGTACAAAAACTACTAAGAAAAAAAGAGAATTTTGTTTACGTACCGTAAATTCTTTTTTCTTTAATCATCAATGGGAGACCCAGACAATGGGGTTTAGGGCTCTGCCCTCCGGAGGTCACACTAGGTACTACAAGTTTGTAGACACCGCCTCCTCCGCTTATAAACCCCCACCGTAGGAGACATCCTCAGTTTAGTCCATAAGCTGCGAGGAGAAAATAAACCACACCCGAAACATCGGGAAGAATGCCGTGCACAGACGGTGTAACAACCCGGAAAACACTGTCTCAACAGAGAACAGATCAAATGCAAAACATGCAACGGAACAACTGGGTGGGTGCTGGGTCTCCCATTGATGATTAAAGAAAAAAGAATTTACGGTACGTAAACAAAATTCTCTTTTTTCTGGTCATCATAATGGGAGACCCAGACAATGGGGATGTCCTAAAGCAATACCCCAGGGCGGGAAGAGTTCCTCAACAAGACGGATAATACATGGTTCCCTTTAAAGGTGGGCAACCGCCGCCTGGAGAACCCGCCTGCCCAAACTCGCATCCGCAGAGGCATGGGCATGCACCATATAGTGCTTAGAGAAAGTGTGCAGGCTGGACCAAGTGGCCGCTGACACACCTGTAGAGCAGACGCTCTATGTCGCAAGGCCCAGGAGGCACCTACGGCTCTAGTAGAGTGTGCCTTCAAACCCACCGGGAGAGGCAAACCAGAAGACCGGTAAGCCTCCTGAATGGGAGCCTTGATCCATCTGGCCAAGGTCGACTTCGAAGCCGCGGACCCCTTACAGCGACCCATCGTGAGGACAAATAAGGAATCCGAACTCCTAAAGGAGGCGGTCCTGGACACATAAATGCGTACAGCCCTCACGAGATCCAGAGTATGGAGGTCGCGCTCAACCTGATGAACGGGAGCGGGACAAAATGATGGGAGAACAATCTCCTGGTTTAGGTGAAACGTTGAAACCACCTTCGGCAAGAATTCTGGCCGTGGGCGCAACACCACCTTGTCTTGGTGAACCACCAGAAAGGGTGATTTGCACGAAAGTGCAGCCATTTCTGAGACCCTTCTCAGAGACGTAATTGCCACCAGAAAGACCACTTTCTGGGACAGACGAGAGAGAGAGATGTCTCTCAGTGGCTCAAACGGCGGTTTCTGCAGAGCCGCCAGGACCATGTTGAGGTCCCAAGGGTCCAGAGGTCGCCTGTAAGGCGGAACCACCCGAGATACCCCCTGCAGAAATTGACGGACCTTCGGGAGGAGCGCCAAGCGCCTGTCAAACAGCACTGAAAGTGCTGACACTTGACCTTTCAGAGAGCCAAGGGATAATCCCAACTCCAACCCCGACTGTAGGAAGGCCAACAATGTCGGGATGGACAATGGCCACGGTGAGCGTCCACCAGAGGCACACCAGGAGAAAAAGATTTTCCACGTTCTGTGGTATATCTTCCTGGAAACAGGTTTCCTAGCCCTATTCATAGTGGCAACCACTGTAGGAGAGAAGCCTCTGGATGTCAGCAGCCAGGCCTCAAGAGCCATGCAGTCAATCTGAGGGCCCTGGAATTGAGGTGGAAGAATGGGCCTTGCGCGAGTAGATCTGCGCGTTCTGGAAGAGCCCACCGGTGTCCGCCTGACATTTGCCACAGGTCCGGGTACCAGGACCTCCTGGGCCAATCTGGAGCCACTAGAATGGCTACTCTGCATTCCGTCCTGATTTTCCACAGGACCCTGGGAATCAGAGCCAGAGGCGGGAACACATATGGCAGCTGGAAGCTGGACCAACTCAGGATCAGGGCATCCGCCCCCAGAGACTGAGGATCCCACGATCTTGCCATGTATAGGGGCACCTGATGATTCAGCCGTGAGGCCATCAGATCCACGTCCGGAGTGCCCCATCTGCCGCAGATGTCCCGGAAGACGTCTGGATGTAGAGACCACTCTCCGGCGTCCATCCCCTGTCGGCTCAGGTAGTCGGCCTCCCAGTTCTCGACCCCTGGGATGTGAACTGCGGAGATCAGGCAGCCGTTTTCCTCCACCCAAGCTAGAATGCGGTGGACTTCGGCGAGGGCCTGAGCACTTCTGGTCCCTCCCTGATGATTTATGTAGGCGACGGCCGTCGCATTGTCGGACTGCACCCGAATGGGTTGTCCTGACAGGAATTTCTGAAACGCCAGGAGCGCCAGATAGACCGCCTTGATCTCCAGCACATTGATCTGCAATGCCGACTCCGACTGAGTCCAGAGGCCTTGAGCCCTGTGGTGCAAGAACACCGCACCCCAGCCCTTCAGACTAACGTCTGTGGTCACCACTAACCATGACGGTTTTAGAAAGGACCGGCCTCGTGACAGGTGACGTGGCTGGAGCCACCACTGTAGGGAGTCCCTGGTCGGTTGTGACAGCGTCACCAGCCGATTCAGCGAGATCGACCTCTTGTCCCATCTGCGAAGAATCTCCAGCTGGAGAGGACGGAGGCGAAACTGTGCGAACGGCACCGCCTCTATCGCCGCTACCATGCGTCCCACCAGTCTCATCAATACCCGTAGGGATGATTGTGGTGACAGGAGGACATTCTGCACTCCTGAGTGGATCGCTAACTGTTTGGCTTGAGGTAGGGACACCAGGGCTGAGTCCGTGTGGAAGTCCATGCCCAGATACGTCAATGACTGGGTCGGAACCAGGGTCGACTTTTGAATGTTGAGAAGCCACCCGAACTGTTCCAGAGACTTCATGGTCACCTCCAGGCTCACCCGACAAAGGTCTTCCGATGGCGCCCTGACCAGCAGGTCGTCCAAATAGGGTATGACGGCGTGTCCCTGCACATGCAGGAGAGCCATCATGGAGGCCATCACCTTTGTGAACACCCGCGGTGCCGAGGCTAGCCCGAATGGCAGTGCCACAAATTGGAAGTGCTCTTCTCCCACTGCGAATCTCAACCAGCGCTGATGAGCTGGTGCAATGGGCACGTGAAGGTAAGCGTCCCTGATATCGATGGACGCTAGGAAGTCTCCCTGCGACACAGCCGCGATCACGGAGCGCAGGGATTCCATGCGGAACTTCCGAACCAACACGTGACGGTTGAACAACTTGAGGTCCAAAACCGGGCGAAAAGAGCCGTCCTTCTTTGGGACAATAAAGAGGTTGGAGTAAAAACCCCTGAACCTCTCTTCCGTGGGCACTGGGACCACCACTCCGTCTCTGCGGAGTCCCTCCAACACCAGGTGAAAAGCCTGAGCCTTTTCTGGAGATGGAACCGACCGATGGAATCGGGGTATTGGTTTTGACGTCAGCTCTATCCTGTAACCTCGTGAGACTACGTCTCGAACCCACTGGTCTTGAACGTGAAGGAGCCACCTGTCCTGAAATCGAGACAGGCGTCCCCCCACCTGTGGGGAGGCAGGACGAGAGAGCGAGTCATGTCGAGGCGGGCTTGGGGGTGGCAGACGCTGCCCCCGCCGGCTTCTTCTGACGACTCTTGGAACGCCACTGAGTAGCAGGCTTGCCCCCTCGGTCCGAGCGAGTGGACGTCGTTGATGACTGGGAGCTGGATCGAAAGGACCACTGCTTAGGGTTCCTTTTCACGGTGTACCGTGGCTTAGGCTTATTCTGCGGGATCTTAGACTCAGCAGAATCCTTTATCAATTTGTCCAGCTCGGTGCCAAAAAGCCTGTCACCAGCGAATGGAAGATTCTGCAAAATCTTCTTAGATGTGGTATCTGAGTCCCAAAGACGCAGCCACAACAGCCTGCGGATCGCAATTGCATTGGCAGAGGCCACAGCAGAGCGAGTGGCAGTTTCCAAAGTTGCCGTCCTGGCGTAATCCGCATAAGCCCTTGCTCTGTCGGTAAGCGCCAGGACCTCTGGACTGGACCTAGCTAGTTCAGTGATACCATCCAAGCAGGTGGTAATCGCTTGTAGGGTCCAGACCGCGGCAAAATTAGGGGCAAAGGAAGACCCCACAGCCTCATAGGAAGACTTGGCGAGTTGCTCGACCTGTCTATCAGTAGCATCCTTCAATGAGGAGCTATCAGAGGCAGAAAACAAGGAGCGTGCAGCAATCCTGGTCATGGAAGCGTCCACCTTTGGAGACTGCGACCATTCCTGAAGCACCTCCTGGGGAAAGGGAAAGCGATTGTCCTTGGGTTTACGGACATAACGCCGCCCAGGATGTAACCTGGGTGCTCTAATCACCCTTCCAAAATTAGTGTGGTCCATGAAGGATCCACTTGGTCTAGCCTCCGGCCGCAGCCATTGATAGACCTCCTTGGGGTGCACAGTCACCTCCTCAGGAGGGGTGACAAGACGTAATGTCTCATTGATGGAGGACACCAGATCCTCCACCCCATCTGGAGGTTCAGACATAGACCCGAGAGTAGAACCCCCATCATCTTCCTCACCATCAGAGGAACGCTCCTCCTCAGAAGGAGCCTGGAGCTCGGGAGAAGGCTCACGTGCTCGCTTAGGGGGTCTCACAGTAGAAGTAAGAGCCACCCGGGGGTAACTGGGAGGAGTAGCTGGGTTTTCCAGTCTCCTATGAAGTGCCTCCAGGGATTGCGACATGGAGGACATCTGGGACAGCAGGGATTCATTGATCCTATTCTGCGTTTCCCATGGCCCTGGGATCACCTGAACCTCAGGGTATAATCCCGGATTTGCAGACTCAGTAGTGGCAGTCCGGGTCTCTGGGCGTCCACAGTTATTGCAGGACCCCTCCACCAGTGTCCCGTTGCATGTAGCACAGGTAATGGTGACCACCGCCGCCTTAGCAGCATGCTTCCCAACTGAGGACATCGCCACAGTGGGGAGAATATAAGCCAATTTGCAGTTCACAAAACAAACCGGGAATCCCGGTGGCTTACCGACCGCAGTAAAGCGGTAGGAGGAAGCAGTGTGTGTGTGTGACCTTCGCGAGTTCCGGTCTCCCCTGAAGTGCAGACACGTGCTGTCCGATAGATCCCAGCCGGGAGTGAGGAAGAAGATGGCCGCCGAGAGCACAGTCGTGGGCGGCGCCGAGAACACGCGGGAAGTACACACACACGCCCATCGGTGACGTCACCGCAAGGGCTGCTTCCCATCCTCCAGGCAGCCTCATTAATGGAGGTGACTAGAGCCCGCAGCGCAGGAAAGTGTGAATACAACATACACACACAGACTGTCAGTACATACAAACACCTGCAGTCCGCAGCCGCAGCCCCTGTGACACACAGGGCGGTCAGCCAGGGTGACCCCAGCACAGGGTACACCGACAGAACCGCGGACCCGAGGGTACGCGCGGTCTGAGTGTCAGGACACATAAAGTAACCGACACTACCCCCAGGCACACCGGAGACGCACGGGCCTCAGTGCCTGTCCGGTCTGTAAGCACCATTTAGGGAGGCCTCGGACGGGGGTGCAGCACCAGTCCGGAGTGTAAGCACCATAATGGGAGGCCTCGGACTGGGCTGGCTCCAGTCCGGTCTGTAAGCACCATTTAGGGAGGCCTCGGACGGAGCGGAGCTGTGCAAGGCTCCCAACTCCCATTCTCCAGAGCCCCCAGGAAGGGATGGAAAAGGGAGTGCGACAGCGTACCGGGAGAACACAGAGTGTCCAGGCATTTTGCCCTCCGATACCTCCACCTGCGTGTTCCACAAAGGGTGAGCGGGGAGACTGTCGAGGGTCCCCGACGGGGACCATTTTACCTTGTCTTCAGACGCCATCACGTAAGTTGTGAGAATGCAGTGAAGTGCAAGCAAAGCGTGATCCTCCGAGCACACTAAGTTAAAAACTGAGGATGTCTCCTACGGTGGGGGTTTATAAGCGGAGGAGGCGGTGTCTACAAACTTGTAGTACCTAGTGTGACCTCCGGAGGGCAGAGCCCTAAACCCCATTGTCTGGGTCTCCCATTATGATGACCAGAAAAGCAGCATCAGAAAGACTTACCATCGATGCCAAAAACAAAAACGAACATTGAACTTTCAGGATGCAGTCAGACCCCACTATGTGAAGCAAGCCCAGGTGCAGGCTAATAAATCACCTCAATGTACAACAAGGTGTGGGATGCGACTTGCCATGCACACAATGGGCTTGCATAGGACACCATTCACACTGATACAAATGATGCAGAGTTTTTTGCAAAAAACGTATCAACTAAATACCCTGTTTTTTATCACTTTTTTATGCAGCACTTGCTTTTTACTGTTTTTATCTTTTAACAGAGTATTTTTTGCACGTTTTTCTGATTGTTTTTTGTGATTCAGTCTTTTGGTGGTGTGAACAGTGTCCTACAGATCTGTTCACTGTGTGCATGGCCCATTAGTGTCTTTCTAGTTTGTTTCTTGTTTCTGCAAGATAAGGGAGCCGCCCACCACTCCCTTTGGGTCCTGCACATGGAAGCTGCCTTCTGCAGTCAGTCCGTGTCAGATACTGGACCTGTCTGGACCCGGCTCATGTAGGTAACTATTCACATGGTCAGGTTTTTTGAACACACAGATAGGGACTGCTCTGATACGGGTTACCTTGACGTTCGGTAGCAGCATCAGAAAGACTTACCATCGATGCCAAAAACAAAAACCAACATTGCACTTGCAGGATGCAGTCAGACCCCACTATGTGAAGCAAGACCAGGTGCAGGCTAATAAATCACCTCAACCAACAACAAGATGTGGGAGGCGACTTGCCATGCACACAATGGTCCTGCATAGGACACCATTCTAGGACACCATTCACACTGATACATATGATGCAGAGTGTCTGAAAGCTACCCAACTGCTCTGTCAAACATGGCCTCTCACGCCACTGTACAGAGATACATGGGGGAGGGTATCTCTGAGAGTGACTCCCATCGATCATGTAACAGCAAATGACCCCAATAGAATAATAAATTTAAATATAAAAGAAACATATTGGATATATAAATTATAAAATAGACTACAGGTGGTCTAGGGTCGAGATGGTGTTCGCACACTGAGAAGTGGGGGGGTGGACAAGGAGGACAGGGATGTTAGTGTTAGGACTCATCGGACCTGAAGTCACTTTGTCGCAGTTGATGAGCAAGCAGACATTGGCCTATGTGTGTACCAAGAACTTCAGTAATAAAAAATAAAATTTTTGAGTTTTTTGAAAAAATTTCTCTCATCTAAACTTTTTTCTCAAATATATATAGCTTGTTAGCATTTGTACATCATTGGTAGTAACTGAGTTCTGCCGAGAATTTTTTCTGGTTGGATATATTAATTAGGTACATTACAACCATTTGGCCTAAATGAAGTCAGCGATCTATTCTAAAAAGGTTTTGGCGCTTTTCCGTATTCTCTGTAAACCTGATATTCGTCCTTGCTATTCCAGAAAATTAAAACTGGGATATACAATCCTCCTGATAAACAGTAAAGAAATCCCAGGGGAGAATGACTGTTGACGATATGATTCAATGGACAAGTGGTGGATAATGTAGATCTTTCCACCTGACGCAGGCGTGCGTGGTTGTGGTGGTGTTTTGTTTTTTCTGGATGGTCCACCTTGATTTTCTCTGTGGCTTATGCAGTATAGAAAGGGAGGTTATCTCTTAAAGTATAAAGGTATTATGGTGAGCAAATGGCGTGGGTCTAATTTCAGATGGGGAGAATATTTCCCTTTTTGCCGCATGGATTAGACCAGGGGTCTCAAACTCGCATGCGGCCCCCGGGGCCCCTCAGTGCGGCCCCCGACACAGTGGAGCGTGAATCATGTCGGCGGTCCTGTGCGGGGGCCGCCGCGATACTGCTTTATTATCACTTCCGGCCCCTTCATTGATACTTTACTGCTGCTCGCTCTGCAACTTGCTCTGTGCCCTGCAAGTTCAATACAAGCCGCCAGCCGATGAGAGGTGCATGACGTCATCTGCGGGCCTCTCATTGGTTGGCAGCTTGCATAGGGCGCAGAGCGAGCGGCAGAGCGTGCGGCAGTGAAGAGTCAATGAAGGGGCTGGAAGTGATAATAAAGCAGTATCGCGGCGGCCCCCGCACAGGACCGCCGGCTTACCTGCATAGGGAGCAGAGCGAGCGGCAGAGCGTGTGGCAGTGAAGAGTCAGTGAAGGTGTCGGAAGTTATTATACAGCAGTATTGCGGCGGCCCCTGCACAGGACCGCCGGCTAGGTTAGTTTTACAAAAGAGACTGTGTCTGTGAGTTAATGTGAGTGTGTGTATGTGTGAGCCTGAGTGTGTGAACCTGAGTGTGTGAGCCTGAGTGTGTGAGCCTGAGCCTGAGTGTGTGAGCCTGAGTGTGAGTGTGTGAGCCTAAGTGTGAGTGTGTGAGCCTGAGTGTGTGAGCCTGTGTGAGTGTGTGAGCCTGAGTGTGTGAGCCTGAGTGTGTGAGCCTGAGTGTGTGAGCCTGAGTGTGTGAGCCAGCATGAGCGCGTCTGAGCGTGAGTGCGTCTGCGTCTGAGCCTGTGAGTCCGTCTGAGCCTGTGAGTGCGTCTGAGCCTGTGAGTGCGTCTGTGCCTGTGAGTGCGTCTGAGCCTGTGAGTGCTTCTGAGCCTGTGAGTGCGTCTGAGCCTGTGAGTGCGTCTGTGCCTGTGAGTGCGTCTGTGCCTGTGAGTGCGTCTGAGCCTGTGAGTGCGTCTGAGCCTGTGAGTGCGTCTGAGCCTGTGAGTGCGTCTGTGCCTGTGAGTGCGTCTGAGCCTGTGAGTGGTTCTGAGCCTGTGAGTGCGTCTGAGCGAGAGTGCGTCTGAGCCTGTGCCTGCGAGTGCGTCTGAGCCTGTGCCTGCGAGTGCGTCTGAGCCTGTGCCTGCGAGTGCGTCTGCGTCTGAGCCTGTGCCTGTGAGTGCGTCTGAGCCTGTGAGTGCGTCTGAGCCTGTGAGTGCGTCTGAGCCTGTGAGTGCGTCTGAGCCTGAGCGAGAGTGCGTCTGAGCCTGTGAGTGCGTCTGAGCCTGTGAGTGCGTCTGAGCCTGTGAGTGCGTCTGAGCCTGAGCGAGAGTGCGTCTGAGCCTGTGAGTGCGTCTGAGCCTGAGAGTGCGTCTGAGCCTGAGAGTGCGTCTGAGCCTGTGAGTGCGTCTGAACCTGTGAGTGCGTCTGAGCCTGAGCGAGAGTGCATCTGAGCCTGTGAGTGCGTCTGAGCCTGTGAGTGCGTCTGAGCCTGAGCGAGAGTGCGTCTGAGCCTGAGAGAGAGTGCATCTGAGCCTGAGCGAGAGTGCGTCTGAGCCTGAGCGAGAGTGCGTCTGAACCTGTGAGTGCGTCTGAGCCTGTGAGTGCGTCTGAGCCTGAGAGTGCGTCTGAGCCTGTGAGTGCGTCTGAGCCTGAGCGAGAGTGCGTCTGAGCCTGTGAGTGCGTCTGAGCCTGAGAGTGCGTATGAGCCTGTGAGTGCGTCTGAGCCTGTGAGTGCGTCTGAGCCTGTGAGTGCGTCTGAACCTGTGAGTGCGTCTGAGCCTGAGCGAGAGTGCATCTGAGCCTGTGAGTGCGTCTGAGCCTGTGAGTGCGTCTGAGCCTGTGAGTGCGTCTGAGCCTGAGCGAGAGTGCGTCTGAGCCTGAGCGAGAGTGCGTCTGAGCCTGAGCGAGAGTGCGTCTGAACCTGTGAGTGCGTCTGAGCCTGTGAGTGCGTCTGAGCCTGAGCGAGAGTGCGTCTGAGCCTGTGAGTGCGTCTGAGCCTGTGCCTGTGAGTGCGTCTGAGCCTGAGCGAGAGTGCATCTGAGCCTGTGAGTGCGTCTGAGCCTGAGCGAGAGTGCGTCTGAGCTTGTGAGTGCGTCTGAGCCTGTGCCTGTGAGTGCGTCTGAGCCTGAGCGAGAGTGCATCTGAGCCTGTGAGTGCGTCTGAGCCTGTGCCTGTGAGTGAGTGAATGTGTGTGTGTAAAAAGAATGTAGACTAGGTTGGGGACATCAGTACAAAAAGGGATCAGGATGGGGATATTAGTACAAGAAAGGGACCAAGATGGGGATATTACTACAAGAAGGGGATAAGGATTTGGACAGTACTACATTGAGCAAAAAATTCTGGCATTACTAAAAATGTCACTTATTCCTACAAGCAATGCGGCCCCCCGATAAAAAATTTTTTCTATGTGCGGCCCACCAACCCAGCCGAGTTTGAGACCCCTGGATTAGACTTTGGGTCTGGAGGTGATCCTGTGGCATCAAGTTCTTTACCGGTTTGAGATAAGAATAAAAGAGTGAGTGAGTGATAACAGGAGTATAATTGCTGTCTCAATTCATATAATAATGGAGATAAATGTAAAGTAAAAAAAGACTCAGAGAGGAAGAAGATGATTGTTATTACGGGACTAGTCGCATTTATGTATAATTGTTGATAGAATGGAACTATAGATAATTAAACACATTTATAAAAATCTTCAAGTAAATTTGTAATAGTTCCAATTACCAATATGACTGTTAATTCATACCAACATTGATAGTTATATAAAAACACTGAACATCCCAGACTAACCAGTTCAGCTTTAAGGAGATTCCATAATCTGGTGGGTCAATATGATGACATGAGAGAACATTTTTCAATTCACTCATAGGTTCGATTCCTCATCCAAGCAAACACGAATTTCAATAGATTTTAACAAATTGTTAATTTTGTATTGCTTTTCTAATAAACAATGGATGCAAAGATTTTTATGTAATCCTACGGATACATTTTTAGAGATATTTATTACCTTTCGTCAGGTAAGGGTGGAACCACCGGGTTTAATGTAAGTGTATATATAAATTCTTGTAACTTGATGTACTTGATAGCCCTGATGAAGTGGCAAGTGTAGCCACGAAACGCGTAGGAAAAAAGAAATAAAACAGTTATTCTGACAACAATCAGACTGTTCTATTCTGGTCTGCGCAGAGTAAAACCCCAGCTCTGTTTCTTGGATTGTATATCTTTTTCCAGCGAGGCATCTGCAGCGGCCAGCTTCCTACAGGCTCATTCCAGCTTGTTGTGACACATACAACTAATAAAGGTGAGTCGCACCATATTGGGGGGGAAGAGAGGCGGGCTGTTTCTACATTTTATAAAAGATAAAACCCTATGTGTGCATCCTTCTCTTTTATAATACACAACTGAAACATACCCAAGAAATCAGCCAAGATATCAGGAAGAAAATTGTGGGCTTGCACAAGTCATGTGCCCTGATGCGAAAACTCCTACGAGGCCCCTAATTATTGAAAATCTTTAATAGCAATAGTCTTTTTTATAGGCCACAGGGACTTTTGGACTTTTTGACCCCCAGACACCAGGGCCCAGGTGCCATCGCAACCCCTGCACCTGTTGTAGTTACGCTTTGGTGCAATTTCCAGATACCTGAAGGTGCCTCATTTATCTATACAAACAATTATACACAAATACAAACAAGATGGGAATGTCTAGCCAACATACTGATCAAGAAGAAGATGAGTTCAATGTCCCAGAGATGAAAATGCTTTGGTCTGACATGTGCATATCAATCCAAAAACAAAAGAAAAACACTTTGTGAAGATGATGGCAGATACTGGTAAGATTGTGTCATTATCCACAGTTAAACAAGTAATGCATCAACATATGCTGAAAGGTCACCCTGTCAGGAAGAAACCTTTACATTACACACAGACCTACACTTTTGGAGACATGTCCTATGGTCTGATGAAACTAAAATTAAGCTATTTGGACATAATGACCATTGTTACAGTACATTTGGAGGAAAAAGGGAGAAGCTTGGAAGTATAAGAACACCATCCCAACTGTGAAACAGGGGGATGGCAGCATCATGTTGAGGGGTTGTTTGGCTGCAGGATGGACTGGTGCATTTCACAAAATAGATAGAAAGAAGATTACGTAGCAATACTGAAGCAACATCTCAAGACATCAGCCAAGAAGGTAAAGTTTGGAAGGAAATGGGTCTTCAAAATTGACAATGACCTGAAGCATACTGCCAAACTCCTTACAAAGTGGCTTAAGTATAATGAAGCAATGTTTTGGAATGACCATCACAAAGTCCTGATCTCAATCCTATTGCAAATGTATGGGCAAAGATAAAAAGAGAGGTGTAAGCAAGGTGACCTAGAAACATGGCACTGTTACATCAGTTCTGTCAGGAGGAATGGCCCCAAATTCCTACCAACTATTGTGAGAAGCTTGTGGAAGTATATCCAAAATGCTTGACCCAAGTCATAAAGTTTGAGGGTAATTGTACAAAATACTAATTAAAATCTATGTAAACTTGTGACTTTTCACAAAGTACTAAAATAATTTAAGGGTACCTTTACACGCCGCAACCACACATGCACTGAAATCAAGAGACCGGAGCGAGGTGACATATCGCCGCCAAATTCCCAAATTACACGCCGCAATTGGGAGGCAATTTGGCGGCGATGGTTCCCGGGCGACATATCGCCGTCAATATTTATCACTGTGGTTGCTGCGTGTAAAGGTACCCTAAAACATATTTTTTTTATTATTCTGCCATTTGGCAAATATAAATAATAATTATTATTAATATTTATTATTATAGCTCCATTTATTCTATGGCGGTTTACATGTGAAAAGGGTATAAATACACAAGTACAATAATCATAAACAATACAAGGCAAAGGCAGGTACAAGAGGGGAGAGGACCCTGCCCGTGAGGGCTCACACTCTACAAAGTATGGGTGAGGATACACTAGGAGGGGGTACAGGCTGGTTGCGCAGTGGTTTGGTGGACTGAGAGTCACGGCAGGTTATAAGCTTGTTGGAAGAGGTGAGATTTTTCTTGAAGGTTTGCATGGTAGGCGAGAGTCTGATGTGTTGGGACAGAGAGTTCCAAACTAAGGGGAGGCATGGGAGAAATCTTGTATGTGGTTATGGAAAGAAGAGATAATGGAAGGAGAGAAGGAGACATAGAGAGGATCGCTGGTTGCGTGTAAGTAGGTACTGAGAGATCATGTCACAGATGTATCAAAGGGACAGGTTTTGTATGGCTTTGTATGTTATGGTTAGGGTTTTGAACTGGAGCCTCTGGACAATGGGAAGCCAGTGAAGGGCTTGGCAAAAAGGAGAGGCTGGGAAATACCTGGGAGACAGGTGGATCAGTCGGGCAGCAGAGTTTAGGATAGATTGGAGGGTTGCAAGAGTGCTAAAGGGGAGGCCAGAGAGTAGGAGATTGCAGTAGTTGAGGCGGGAGATGATGAAGGCATGCACGAGTGTTTTTTCAGTTTCTTGGTCAAGGAATGTATGGACCTGGGAAATGTTTTTGAGTTGGAGTCGGCAGGAGGTGGAAAGGGCTTGGATTTGTGGCTTGAAGGAGAGGGCAGAGTTGAGGATTACGCATAGAGCTGCGGATAATTATAATAATAATAAAGTAATATTAATTGTCCTAAAACAAGAAATGTTAATTCTGATTTATTGTCAGATAGTGAGAAAAACATGCATTTGTGTTTTTTTATATAGTGTAGGTAAACTGGTCTCAATTGTATATATATAACATTTTGGTCGATAGATCTTGTTCACGGCCACAGAGGACAGACAGATTAGTGCATGTGATACAATCCTTAGACCTGCATGGACTAAACTGTCTGTCCTCTGTCACCGTGAACAAGGTTTATGGACAAAAATGTTGGCCTTTCTACTTGCACAGATATATTATTGTTGCATTGTTAATAAATTTCACGTCAACCTTTTCTGAGTGCCATGGTATTCTACTATTCACAAAGAATTCCTCTATCACTGATCACCTGCATTCAACAGATTGGTTTTCCCGGCATTATATTTTATAGCATATATATTGTGAGGTAGCACCCGGGGAACCCGCTTGCATAACGACAAAAACACATGTTTATGATTTAACCAATGTCTACCCGTTTATTTTTCACATATTAATAACATAATCCGGGTAGCATGTTTGACACATTGCACATTGATTATAAACACCATACATAAATACATCATACATTTACATAGAACATTGCATAGCACATATATTGCACATAACATCATATTGTTACCCAGGACCTGTAACCATCTCTCTGTCCCCATTGTAGCTCTACTGACAGCTCCCGTGGTGATCACAGCCTCCGGCCTATCTACACTTTACACATACATTTATAGGTTTACCATATATATACATATCAACGGGCCCTGTGGGTCCCAATGGCGGTACCCGCCGCCTGGCTTTAGTCACCCAGCTCAATGACTCCATATTTACCCTGTAGTCAGGATTCCTGCCTGACTGGGACCTTACATACCACATGTGATCCATCCTACAATATTCATGGATCCCATGCATCCTCACATCAGCTCACAGTCCACCATAATACATGCATGGACTGTGGCTCCTCCTTGACTATAACAGGGACCTGGTCAACCGTAGAATCCGGGCTAACCACGTGTCACCCTGGCCTACTCACCACGGTACGGGCCGCCAGTCGCCACCAAACCTCCATCTCATGGCAGGTCTCCAGGTCGACGACTGCACCCTGCGTCTGAGTAGCACCCTTCCGGATCAACCATGGTTACCTTTCTAGGAGCCTTTGTGACCCCTGTGTCTGGCCACAGGCACAGCCACACCATTAGAGGCCGTGGTTGAGGGACAGGTACCCGCTGCAAGCAGCAGGGCAAGCCTCCCTCTCGTCCCACGAGGACGGAACGCCTCCAATGCCATCCACCCCAGCTGGGGCTCTCCCATAGACTCCGCACATGGCCTTTCTATCTAAGCCATAACATGTACACATAGTTCAACAGGTTCCTTACTGACTATCTAGTCGGACCTAAGGGCGGCTATGCCCGCCTGGCACATTTCACGCACAAAGTGCACAGTTCACTCAAGCATTCGGGAACTGCTTTTTTTTACCGGGCATGGATCTGGGTCTCACTGCCTGGGTCACGGGTCCACCAAGCGTCCTCAAGGGCTCCTTTACCGGACGT
This sequence comes from Allobates femoralis, assembly GCA_033576535.1. Taxonomy (NCBI): domain Eukaryota; kingdom Metazoa; phylum Chordata; class Amphibia; order Anura; family Aromobatidae; genus Allobates; species Allobates femoralis. The sequence goes on from JARQOC010000003.1 coordinate 249,169,897, forward strand.
GTCTCAACCACACGCCTGGACCAGTATCCACCTGGGTCAGCCCCGGCTTCCCCACTCCAGGAGTTGTAACGACACTGGTCCTAGCCAACGGTATGGAGCTAGCATGATCCCATCATGTTCTCACACAGAGCCCTGGACTGCTCTGCACTCTGGCTGAGGATCAAGCCCATACTTCTCTCTGGCTGATCTCTGGCCGATAATGAATCTCACCAGTCTCTCACTCAATCAGCTGGCAGGCTCTATATCGTGCCTGCCACTCCCACACTGACTCATCCAGCTGGGCTGCTATTACTCAGGACACACCCACCTGACACACCCACCTGGGCTGTCAGCAATCAGCACCCATTACATTCCTCAGGGCCTCATTGGTCTCATGAGCCACTCACAGCCGCTCATTAGTCTCATGAATGGCTCAGCTTTACAGCACACACTATCACATTTAACTCCTTGTGTGCCGGATAGGTTCACACAGCGTCATCAACTATAAAACTGGCCAGTGTGGACAGGATCATACCCTGATCCTGCATGTGATGCGCACCGACCATGGGGACCATGCCGACGGTGCCTCACAATATAAACATATCTTTCTTAACTAAATGTCTTGGAGAATTTTTTACTCTGCTTCTTGACTTTGATTTTTTTTTTTATTACAGTTTTAGTATATATAATCATAATCTATACATAACAGTGCATGAAATGTCAATACACAGATACAAAAATATCAAACAAGTTTATTGATATTTGCCTGCAGCCATATCTATATTTATACATGTAGAAAAGTTCAAAAATGGGGACTTTACAACTGCAATGCAAGAAATATTACCCAAAGAATTCCCTTAAGTGATAACAGACTATATAGAGATTGTTACTGCTTTGTGGCCGCTAGTTAATTCATCAATTTTTCTAAAGGTTGTTTGCAATCTTAACCATCCCTCTGGAATGAACTTCTTTAAACCAAAATGAAATAAAATAAAGGTAAGTAAAAATAAATAGATTTTCCTATTGAAAGTTATTACTTCAGGAATGAAGTAGATGGATATTGATCTGCGCCATCTCTTGCCATTACAGTCAGGTCCACAACGGGAGCTTCAGCACTTTATTCTAAGAGATATCTGCTATTCTGTAGTTTTCATTGAGAACAAAACAATTTTTTTGAAGGACAGGCTTCAGTTGAGATGCTCCGTGTACGTTAGATGTTCTTGAGCAATAGCGCCAAAGCTTGTTTACCGGACATAGGGATTGAGAATAATTTGCCTATTACTTTAGATTTTTTTATATTGATGAAATAAACACCTCATAAAAGATTTCATAATCATAAAAAAAGATACTAATAATAATTTGACTAATACTTTGTATTTTTTGTTATTGATGAAAGAAACCTCTCTTAAACATTTCATAATCTTAAAGGAAATCTGTCAGGTCAAAAATCCATATGCAACTGCTATCATCTTCTAATTCTTCACTCTAAACTCTATTTATGTATTTCTTTTATTTATATTCCCCCCTATCTTCTGTAAACTTCAAATAAAGAGATTCATTTCATCTGTCACTCACAGTGAGTGATCGAATTAGTTCTCTGCTGTCCACTCCCCATAGGATGAATATGCATGTCACATATTCACATCACATTACTGCACAGGACATCAGTGGGGGGGAGGGAGGCTGTATTCCCCCCTGCTCTCTTTGCCACAAAACCAAGAAATAAAACACAGAATCTCACACAGCAGGATGTCTGCTTACAGAATCAAATGGAGTCTAGATCAGATAAGACAGACCTGCAATAGCTCTCTCCCTCCATGTCCTCAGCAGAACAGAAGCTCTTAATGGAATCTGAAACCTGACACTGCACTTAGAGCAAAGGGAGGAGGAAGGAGGGAGGAGAGAGCTGCTGAGGAGTGCATAATTACATGACAGTTTATAAAACAGCAGGACTAATCCTCTGTCGGTATAATGGAGAGAACTAATCCAGGAGCTCTCTGCAGGGTCTGAGAATGTTGATAACATGGAAACTACAAAGGGTAGAATATTAGTAACATAGTAACATAGTTTTTAAGGTTGAAGGAAGACTTTAAGTCCATCTAGTTCAACCCATAGCCTAACATGTTGATCCAGAGGAAGGCAAAAAAAAAAACATGTGGCAACACTAAGCTCCACATTGGGGAAAAAATTCCTTCCTGACTCCAGATACGGCAATCAGACTAATTCCCTGGACCAACGCCCTATCAAAGAATCTAGTATATATAACTGGTAATATTATAGTTTTCAAGAAAGGCATCCAGGCCCTTCTTAAATGTTAGTAGTGATAATAATAATAATGATTTTACATGTTTTTAAAAGGTCTGCCACAGCACTATTGAAGGGTAATATTTGTATTATACTGAAAAATGACCTGACAGTGTCCCTTTCATAAAAATGTTTACCTCTATAACTTCAGTTGATTTGAAAAATTAAGTTTTACAAATATTATTCTGGAAAAAGTGCTACCGACATTCTGTGGATGATATGAAGACTTATATAAATATAATGTGATATTATTATCAAATAAATAAGGTACACTCTAAATCTTAGTGTCAGGACATGTACTTTCATATTGATATAATATTAGTATAGGAAATATTTTTCATAAGGCCCCATTCAGATGCTTTTCATACAGATATACCATTTATAATCTATGGTGCTGTTCACATGTTCGTATTTTTTTTTCAGACCATGTATCAAAAACATTTGTAGAGACAGCACATGAATGCTGACTATGTGAAATCTGTGTGCACATTTTTATTTTGTGTATGATAAAATTAGTGATAAACACTGATAATACAAATTTACCCACTGACCAAATATCTATACATGTCTGATCAATAACAATTCTGAAAATTGGTCCATTTTTTCACATACAAAAATGAAAAATGGACATTAAGAGAATAACTAAATCCTGAATTTTATATTGAGTTTCATTTCAGATGTATTGTTTGTCATACTCATCATCTCAGTTCTCATTGTGAGCGCTTTCTCATAATTTACAGTATTGACAAATGAGCTAAGTCTCCAGTTGTAGTAACAAGTTGTAATTGATTATAGAATTAGCAGCTTATCTACATATTGTACTTGATGGATAGCAGAGTGTCAGACAATAATGAATGCCCCATTTTCTTTAATGCAATGAGGATACCATGAAATATCAAACTATATTATAGAATGTATTTGCTTGTAAAAGAAAACACTTTTTTCTTTTTAAAGTTTAATACCAGACTTAACAATCAAAGTCAATGGTTTCTCACTTTCCCCAGTCCTGCAGGCTTGGTGCCTCAGGGTAATCCTCGACTATGCCCTCTCCTACAAACCACATATCCAAGCTCTTGACACGTCCTGCTGACTCCAAATCAAATATATTTCCCAGATATGTACATTCCTTGACCAAGAAACTGCAAAAACACTTGTGCATGCCCTCCTAATCTCCAGCCTCGACTACTGCCATCTCATGTTCTGTGACCTCTCCTCTACTACACTTGCACCCCTCCAATCTATACTAAACTTTGCTGCTGGCCTAATTCCACCTGTCTCCCCTCTGCTACCCAGCCTCTCCTCTCTGCTAAGTCTTTAACTGGCTCCCCATTTCTCAGAGGCTCCAGTTCAAAACCCTAAACATGACATACAAAACCATCCTCAACCTGTCAAATCCATATATTTGTGACATGGTCTCCTGGTACTTACCTACATGCAACCTGCAATCCTCACAAGATCTCCTTTTCTACTGCACTCTTATCTCCTCTTGCCACAACTGCATACAAGATTTCTCCTGTGCATCCCCCCATACTGTGGAACTCTCTGCTGCACTTTCGCCTGCTGTGGAAACCTTCATCAGGAACCTGAAGATCCACCTCTCCCAACAAGCATACAGCCTGCTGTAACCCTAAATTAATTATACATGTCACCAGCTCTACCCTCTCTTACTTTATTTCCACGTATAAATATTGTACTTTTCTATGTATGCCTCTTCACATGTAGAGCGCCATGGAATAAATGGTGCTATAATAATACATAATAATAATATGGAGTGAATAACAAAAAACAGTCAAACAAACGTGTAAAAATACTCTGTTTAAAAAAACACAGTTAAAAGCAAGTGCTGCTGAAAAAGTAAAATACAGGGTATTTAGTTGATACGTTTTTTGCAAAAAATGTATACTAAGCTGCTCTACCAACTTCAAGGTAACCTGTATCAGAGCAGTCCCTATCTGATGTATTTAAAACCTGACCATGTGTATTAGTACCTAAAATGAGCAGGATCCAGACAGGTCCTTGTTTCTGCAAGATTGGGGAGTCTCCCACCCCTCCCCTTTGAGCCCTGCACATAAAAAGCTGTCTTCTGCAGTCAGTCCAAGTCAGACATTGGACCTGTCTGGATCCTGCTCATTTTAGGTACCAATACTGCTCTGATATGGGTTACCTTGAAGTTGGTAGAGCAGCTTAGTATACATTTTTTGCAAAAAACGTATCAACTAAGTACCCTGTGTTTTACTTTTTCAGCAGCACTTGCTTTTTGCTGTGTTTTTTTACAACAGAGTATTTTTACACGTTTGTTTGATTTTTTTTATTATTCAGTCTTTTGGTGGCGTGAACATTGTCCTACAGACGTGTTCACTGTGTGCATGGTTCATTAGTTTTTGTCTACATAATAATAATATGCAGCACTTATCAACCAGCCATTGTCTTCACTGTAGTATGCAGAAAATACTGTATAGTAAGTAAGTAAATAAATTAATAAATAGTGTTAATACATGTTAACCATAGAGGGTGCATAGGGGACACTATATCATTCAAAAGAGTATAAAAGCCATGTCACAGTGACAAGGTGTATCCAAGCAGACTGGTCCATATCTCTAGTAGTTCACCTTGCTAAGTACAAGCAGGTCTCAAAAGAGACAGGGACAGAGCCAGACCTAACCCTGATGGTTTTGTTGCCTATCCATAGAAAGCTATATAGTTAAAATACACAGCCAAAAAACAAATAAGCAAATAACCTGTAGTAAGTAAATGAATAGATATTAATAGTATATGTGAATAATATGAGTACTTTGAGGCCATTACTTTGTTCTAAAGAGCATAAAAAACATCTTAATGTGACAAGGTGTACCCAAAGAGGATAGTCCCAGTCTCTAGTTCACCTAGCTATGTGCCAGCAGGAATCAAAGTGCAATAGCTTTTTGTTTCTGTTCTAGGTTTTGTGTTAAATACATACCCTATATAATTTACATGTACAATTACAATTTATTTACTGGCGTAAGGATATTTATTTTTTCCTAGGTATTGTCTGTTAATGGCCACAGTGTGGATTTGCATCTGCACATTGCATTTAAATCCACAGGTGTTCCTGCCCATTGTTTTGGTTTTGCTCCTTTTTTTGTACTTTCTCCATATAGGGGTGTGGCTCCCCTCTTTTCAGCTGTTTATTGTGTCTATGGAGCTTTCCATTGACAGGTGTTAAATCAGTCAGGCCTGGCTGCTGCTCTACCCCCATCAGTTTTGAGGCTACACATTGCCCTTATACCAACAGGTGTTTCAGATCATTTTGGATTTTTTTCCTTCAGATAGTTGAACTTTTATTTACATTCATAATGATAAAAAAATTAAGAATCTTAATCTTTCAAGTTATTAAGTAATTTGTTAAAGTGGACTACTCATAATGTATAAACACATGTAGAAATAATAGGATTATTTAAAAAAATATTACAAGAGTTGAGCAATTAAATTAGTAGGATCTGGGTGCAGGGGACTCATCAGTAGTTTTGTGGCCACCAGATCACTGAGGCATCGTCTATGTTTCTTTCGATTAGTACAGCCTGTGATGTCATTATATTGCAGCAATAATGTACGTTGACTTCTCGGGGCCTACTGGTCGACAAGACAATTGGAATGCTACGGATACTAGTAGTTTAGTAGTGCTGTGGTCTGGTTGCTATGCACCAATGACATGTACACTAGACTAAAGTTCTAAAAATCTATTTTCTCAAATTTTAATTATTACTTTACAGATCATTGGCATGGCATAACAACTAATTTTATGTAGCTCACTTAAAATAAAAAAGTGATAATGTTATTGATGATTACACTGAGTCTTCCAGTGTAAAAGCCACATTTTTTGAGACTGCCTATTATGACTAATAGATGGGCTCACAAGCAGCATACGCTACATATTGACTATTTTGTCTGTGGGGACCTTTGGAAAAAGTAGAGAAATACTCCTGTTTCTTTGGTGGCATAGTTAACCATCGTGTAGCATGGTTGACCCATGGTTAGTTATAAAATCTTAAAGGCAGTATGTCAGTAGGATCAATCCGTCAAAGTCAAAATGGAAAGTTGAATACAGTTATACCTTGATATCTGTGATCCAATGTTTGAGAAATCCACATTTTCTTATGCATGTAAATAGAAACAATAGGCAGGATATAGACCTCCCTGATAATTTGCCTCTAGGGCTAATTTTAAATGAAAGGGGCCATACTAGTGTGACATGTAGGTAAAACAATAGAGTATAACTGAACATTGTCTCCTTACAAACATGTTACCAACTGCACATGTTGGTGTACTTTTATTAAGAAAAGACTGGGACGGTCTTGAAACGCGAAGAGTAATAAAGGCACCAAAAATATTTTCTGGACGTCTGTTCTTTTTCCACATCCAGCAGAGCGGACCATATTATTTCTGTCCTTTGAGTACCACGTTGGCCACCCTCAAGTGGGGAGTTCTGCGTCGCTGGATTAATACGTGGATACCTGCTGTGGGTCACACAACCGACCAAGGTGAGCAGTTAGTGTACTGAATGTACCATATTAATAAGGAGATAAGACCCATTGTGCCCTTGTCTATCCATTCATAGGTACTTCATTTTAAGAGAAGCAAACATGAGAAGTAGTTTTACAATGTTTTTCGAACCCAGCTGTCACTTCATTCTGGCAATTGGAAGGGGCCAGACCACTGTTCCTAGTGATACACATCACATGTCCAAACAGGGACAACATCTTGGAGAACTGACGAGTACAGTATCTCTAACAAAATAATGTTAATCTGATGTTAATAACACAATACAAAGACATGAATTAAGACCTTATATACTGTATATTTTATGCTGAGATACGGAAGCTTGTTCTAAGATGGTAGAGATTCTTCTGTTGACAGTATTTCCAAGTATCAATTTATATTCACAAAAATATGCTAGTAAGGCTAATAATGTGCTTTATGCACACAACCTTTTTGTCTATTTGCATTGATATTTTGCATTTTGTTCCCAAACAGAAAGAAATCTATTAATAAGCTCTAATGCATTTAATATACTATTATTTCGAGACTTGTTACAAAAAAATGTATTACCAACTCTTTCTACTTTCATGCAATCATTATTTTTTACAATTCTATTTTTCTATTCTTTCCACTTTCCTACACTGCTGTATACCTTTAAAACTTGAAGGACAAAAAAACATGTTACAACACCATTGGATTATGTGACTATTACACCAATTAAATTGATCTCATTGTAACTAAGCGCATCTATTCTCCCGATGATCGCAGCTATTCCTTGCTTCTTATTCTGCATTCAGTTCATTCTGTGTAGAGTAAAAAGATAGAGAGGTGTATTTACTCATTTATGTGCATATTACTGTATAATTACCAAGATTAAGGGGATCATTTTTGGAGCCCTATAATTTTGCAACCAAAATCACTTAAATAATTACCTTTTCTGGCCAGTTTTATTGACTATGTAGTAGGATAAAAAGTAATCTTTTTTTTATTTTGAATGGCAATAAGCCGCCCTAACACCGTTAACTGCGTGTTACATTTCCTATTTCGCTAAGATTGTAGAAGCTTAGAGGAATACATCAAATAAATGTATGAATTCATAAACACTGGGTAGAAATATTCCAAATCATTGTCGGTTGACTCTTACTTCCCCTTGCCAAAATATGTGGAAGCATGCATGGATTGTACTAGATTAGTGCGAGGGGTTCGCTCCGGCAGCATTAGCCCGGTATCCTAGCAACAGGATCATGCCAGATTTTCCCAGGTTTCTATGGCGCTGTATGTAATATCCTGGACATAATCTATCTTTTAATTTTCTTTGGATTGTAGTGATATTACAGATACATGTGTTCAGTTACAGATCTTTATTTAATAAGAAGAATGCCTTAGCAGGAGATTTGTTCTATGTCAGAAGTGGGAAGCTAGCAATAAAGTTCTTTCAGGTTTAGTCCAGAAACATCCTTGTATCAGTTTTCAGATTGACAGGGAAACTTAGAGCCTTCATTAAGGAGTATTCGGTAGTTCATGTCTTGATGCTGTTAAAATGAAAATGCTGCCATAATTCATAACGACGCCAGCGTTATTTAATGTCAGACCGAATGCAAATTGCTAGCACAATTGAAATGTCATTGAAAACATGCCATCATATGCAAAACCACTTTATTAAAGTCACCTAGAGCAACATCTTACATTTTGGATTGCTTTAATCCCTCATCTGCTTTTTCTTTACCTTTGATCTTTTTTTTAGAGATGTTGAATTTACTTTCAGGCGGAATTTGCATGTTATGACTGCCGAACATCTGATACAATGTGGAATAATAAAGAGCGGCTTTCTTTGTTTTGCCAGATTCCTCTTTGTGTTATTAATTTTCATGCAAAGTTTTTTTTATTCTCTTTCCATTGGTATATTTTGTTTGGGAGTAGTGCGTCTGTAAAAGGGAGGCACGCCCATCAACTGAATATTTAATAATGCTTAAATCCATTCTCAAAGGAAAATCCAATATCCATAACCGGGAGCAAAATGGGAGGTCCCAAAGCACTAACTTGAAACAAAAACTTATATAGCAAAAAAGTGCAGGACCAAAATATTAACTAAGATACAAGCTAAGAAACTTAATCGGTATGTATAACACAGACACAAAAAAGTATTGGTGGATTAACCAACAGGGAAAACCACATAAAGAAAATAATAAAATATCAGGCACAGATTGCGAAGTGGGCTTAATATGTTCATACAGTGTGCAGAAGGGAAAATAATAATTGATAGAGCAATGTAAGTATACATGGCAAGCAGATCACATTGGACAGCAAGAAAATTGAGTCCATGTAACAATAAGTACCTCGAGTACATGCTAAATTTGCAGACTATGCCAGCTGACCTACCCAATACACTCGACATGCTTTTAACAAATGCTTAGTCAAGGGTTTAAAGGGAACCTGTCAGTTGATCTATAGCAGGCAGCATAACAGGGATCCTGAATGCATAATTGTAGCCAGCTATATTTTTCTATGGAAAACTCTAGCATTTCAGAGAACATAGAATATGAAGATCCAGCCAGGATCAATAGGCAGAAAAAATAATTTTCTGGTGCTGCTCCCAGACAGTTTCTCTGGTGCTGAAGGTGATTGACAGGTCTCTCGCATGTGTTCTTATCAAGAGACATGTCAATCACCTAAAGTGGTGCAGGGATAAGGTAGTCTGGGGTTGTCTGTATACTGTTTACTGCATCCTCCCCTGCCCAGGAAATTTGGTATGATAAGACCATGTCCCCATATGGATATGGCACAGTACACAGCAGGAAAAAATATATAAGATTATTTTGGAACATTTCTTTTTAACACATCCGATTTTGAAATTTTTATTATTCCAAGATCTATTGATTAAAATGACCTTTAAAATGAACTTTGTTCATGGTAAAAACCCCTTTAAGGCTAGGGTCACACTTGCATTTTTTTCATGCTTTTTTGGAGATCTGCGTTATTAAAAAAGCATGTAAAAACGCACCCATAGGCCCCCATGTTAAAGAACGCATGCCCTAATAGCAAAAATGCATGCATGCCCTAATAGCAAAAACGCATGTCTTAATAGCAAGAACGCATGTTTAAAGTGCCATGCGTTTTTGGCATGAGTTTTTGCACTTATGTGAGTGGCTGCCTTCAAAAACGCATGCAAAAACGCATGGTACATTAGTACCATTTAGTACCATCCAAAAATGCATGCGTTTTCCATAGGGGCCCATGTTAAAAAACGCATGCGTTTTTAAAACAGCACCAAAAAATAGTGCATGCACTTTTTCTGGGTGTTGACTTAGGGTAGGGTCACACCTGGCATGAGTTTTTTTAGTGCCTTAAAAAAAAAAGTTCTGCATGCTTTTTTCCATTTCTGCATGCGTTCTTTAAGGTGCCTGATGGCACCCTGCGTTTTTGCATGCATTTTTAAATCAGCACCCAAAAATAGTGCATGAAGTATTTTTTGGTGCTGTTTTAAAAACGCATGCGTTTTTGGATGGTACTAAATGGTACTAATGTACCATGCGTTTTTGCATGCGTTTTTGATGTCAGCTACTCACATAAGTGCAAAAACTCATGCCAAACATGCATGGCTCTTTAGGCATGCGTTTTTACTATTAAGACATGCATTTTTGCTATTAGGGCATGCGTTTTTTAACATGGGGGCCTATGGGTGCGTTTTTACATGCTTTTTTAAAAACGCAGGTCTCCAAAAAAGCATGAAAAAAACGCATGCAGAAATGGAAAAAAGCATGCAGAAATGCATGCTTTTTTTTAAGGCACTAAAAAAACTCATGCCAAGTGCGACCCTAGCCTAAGTGTGATTTTGTAAAGAAGACCTGGAACCGGGTCGAAACATGACCTGTGTCGCATAGATATACTGCACTTTATGCTTGTTCTGATCCACCTGCATAATTTCTTATTTTATAAAATAAAAAATAATTACATTTGCACCTAGAGTGTGTGGTGAATATTCCTCATTTAAGACAAAACTAAACAGAAATAACTACAACCAAGCAACACCCAAAGTCAGCTTCAGTAAAGGCCTGGCACAGCATTACAAAGGAGATAATACATAATTTGGTGATGTCCATGGCTTCCAGACTTCAGTCAGTCACTGCCTGCAAAGGATTCTCCACAAAGTATTAAAAATGAACGTTTTATTTAGTTATCCAATTACTGTTTTGAGCCTCTGAAATGAGGATGCGTTGTAGATAAATGGTTGTAAAATGTAAACTTTTCACAGGATATTTTTGTTCTATCCCTTTAACTAAACCTGAAAGTCTACATTTCAGTTGCACCTCAGTTGTTTCATTTGAAATCCAAAATATTGGCTTGCAGAGCCAAAATCACAAAGATTTTGTCACTATGAAAGTATTTCTGGACATATTTCAATTCAAAGAAACCAAAGGCACCACAGTGTTTAAAATGAGATCCGCGACAATATGTCGGGGAAATAGTGCAATATTCAAAGGAAAGATGACATGTAGAAGGGCGATCACCAGATTACCATGAATATATCACAAATTTTATTTAGATCACAAAACACACAAAACATATGCAAAGTACTTAAAAACAATTAAAAAGGCTCAAAGCCAGAAATGTCTGGTTCCCTACTGGGTGTTAGTACAGCTTAGGCTGCTTTCACATAACGATTTTCGGTCATCCGATTGTATCCGTTTCAAAACGGATACAATCGGATCCGAAATCGGACCCATGTTCCCCTATGGGAATCGGATGGGAACGGATGTGCCACTATTGGCATCCGATTTTGGCACCATCCGATCCCATCCGATGTAATCACGGGCACAAAATCGTAGCCTGCTACGATTTTGTGTCCGTGACTCACATCGGACAGCCTCGGATCACTGCTGATCCGAGGCTGATCCGTGGGTCCACAGCATGGGAGCCTATGGACATCGGATCTGAGTTCACCTCAGATCCGATGTCGGCTCCGTATCTCCCTGTCTTTCCCTACTCCTGCCTCCTCCATCTTCTTCCCTCTCCTACTCTATATGATGTGCCCCCGCTATTCTATCTGTGTCCCCCGCTCTTCTATCCTCATCTATCCCTATCCTGTCCCCTGTCCTCTCCCTGGGTGTAAAAAATAAAAAAAACTCCTCCGGGAGTATACATTACCTGTCACCGCTCCCACGCTGCCGCACGATCAGGGCTAAAGGACCTGTGATGATGTAAGAGCCCGGTCACATGACCCGGTCAGCTGACCGGGTCATATGACTCTGACATCATCACAGGTCCTTTAGCCCTGATCGTGCGGCAGCGTGGGAGCGGTGACAGGTAATGTATACTCCCGGAGGAGTTTTTTTTTATTTTTTTACACCCAGGGAGAGGACAGGGGACAGGATAGGGATAGATGAGGATAGAAGAGCGGGGGACACAGATAGAATAGCGGGGGCACATCATATAGAGTAGGAGAGGGAAGAAGATGGAGGAGGCAGGAGTAGGGAGAGGCAGGGGACCGCAGGATCCACACGGATCCTGCAGATCGGATGGCTATTTGCCATCCGATTGCAGGGATCTGTATGGATCCGTGCCTGTCCGTGGGATCCCCCTTCAAAGTCGGATCCCACGGACAGGCACAAAAAAGTTATGTGAAACCAGCCTTAGGGCACAGGAATCAAGGACCAGTTGACAATACAGAGTATTAGTTCAGTTATACCTAATAACAGTTTTCCAGGTCACTAGAGGTAAACAAGGAATGTATTCAGAACAGATACTAAAGTCACAATCTAGATAAACACCTCCAAACACTAGAGCCAGTATATAGACATCAGTTTCACTCCCTGAGGTAAATGTAAATAGGTAATATCTGTAAACCATGCGATATACCAATAACAAGTACAAGAAAGGAGAGTCCTATAATTAAGCACTGGTACTGAAGTCACAATCTAGATAAACACGTCCAAACACTAAAGCCAGTATAAGGACATCAGTTGAACTGATGTCCTTATAATGGTTCTAGTGTTTGGAGGTGTTTATCTAGATTGTGACTTCAGTACCAGTTCTTAATTATAGGACTCTCCTTTCTTGTACTTGTTATTGGTATATCGCACGGTTTACACATATTACCTATTTACATTTACCTCAGGGAGTGAAACTGATGTCTATATACTGGCTCTAGTGTTTGGAGGTGTTTATCTAGATTGTGACTTTAGTATCTGTTCTGAATACATTCCTTGTTTACCTCTAGTTTTTAATTGTTTTTAAGTACTTTGCATATGTTTCGTGATCTAAATAAAATTTATGATATATTCATGGTAATCTGGTGATCACCCTTCTTGTATATTTCTGGACATATCGGTATGTCTCATAATGCCATAGCAATGTAGATTTTATGGCATGCACAGATAATTTGCAGATTGATATACAGGGTGGGCCATTTATATGGATGCGCCTAAATAAGATAGGAATGGTTGGTGATATTAACTTCCTGTTTGTGGAACATTAGTATATGGGAGCAGGAAAACTTTTCCAGATGGGTGGTGCCCATGGAGGACATTTTGAAGATGGGCCTTTTGGATCCAACTTTATTTTCTCAATGGGAAGAGGGTCATGTGACACATACGTATTGAGAATTTCATAAGAAAAACAATGGTGTGCTTGGTTTTAACTAAACTTTATTCTTTCATGAGTTATTTACAAGTTTATGTTTTTGCAGGACAAAGTACCTCGTCGTCCGAGCTGCTGTCTTCGTATGATGCAAAAACTAGAGACACCGGTATGCCTGGATATGGTAGTAGCTAGTTTTAAATCTAGCTACTACCATATCCAGGCATACCGGTGTCTCTGGTTTTTACATCATATGAAGACAGTAGCTTGGACCACGAGGTACTTTGTCCTGCAGAAAATTATCGTGACCACAGTGACCTGTGAAGGTACGGTCCTTGTAGCACCTGTATTGTTCTGAGCGATCACGCCTGTTGTGTGCTACACAACCCTATCAGGTGAGCAGTTCCTAAATTCCACCTTAGTAATCCTGTCTCCTAAGGATAAGACCCTATATGCGCATTCTCACCCCTATTCTAGATTTACAAGTTTATGACCACTTATAAAATGTGTTCAAAGTGCTGCTCATTGTGTTGGAATATCAATGTAACCCTCTTCACCCACTCTTGACACACTGATAGCAACACTGCAGAAGAAATGGTAGCACAGGCTTCCAGTATCCATTGTTTCAGATGCTGCACATCTCGTATCTTCACAGCATAGACAATAGCCTTCAGATGAGTGATGAGGCAACCTTTTTTGAATGGTGACGTTAACAAACAAAACCACCGCTATTGGTCTGACACTAACCCAAAGTGGATAGATTCCTTCAAGACTGTTGGAACACAAAAATTGATGGTATGGTGTGGTATATGGGATACAAAGACAGTGGGGGCATTCTTCATCAATGGAAACCTCAATGCCACTGGATATCTGAAGTTGCTACATGATTCAGATATCCAGTGGCATTGAGGTTTCCATTGATGAAGAATGGCCCCACTATCTATGTACCCCATGTACCACACCATCTTGGAAGGATTTATCCACTGGGAGTTAGTGTAAGACCAATAGCGGAGGTTTTGTTTGTTAACTTCACCATTCAAATAAAAGGTTTCCCCATCACTCATTTGAAGGCAATTGTCTATGCTGTGAAGATACGAGATGTGCTGCATCTGAAACAATGGATACTGGAAGCCTGTGCTAGCATTTCTTCTGTGGTGTAGCTATCAGTGTGTCAAGAGTGGGAGAAGAGGGTTGCATTGACAATCCAACACAATGGGCAGCACTTTGAACACATTTTATAAGTGGTCATAAACTTGTAAATAACTCATGAAAGAATAAAGTTATGTTAAAACCAAGCACACCATTGTTTTTTCTTATGAAATTCTCAATAAGTATGGCCCTCTTCCCATTGAAAAAAATTAAGTTGGATCCAAAATGGCCAACTTTAACATGGCCGCCATGGTCACCACCCATCTGGAAAACTTTTCCTCCTCCCATACACTAATGTACCACAAACAGTAAGTTGATATCACCAACCATTCCCATTTTATTTAGGTGCATATAAATGGTCCACCCTGTATAAATGAGGATGTTGCATAAGTCCAGATGACAGGCACAGTTTAAAGGGAATCTGTCAGGTCATTTATGCTCCCAAACCTATCATTACCTGTCCCTGCAGCTTCCTACTATATCCCTAAGCATCCCTGTCTGGCTTACAAGTGTCCTGTAATCTCAATTAAAATCATTTTATCACTTACATGTTCCTATGCTAATAAGGGTGGTGTCTTCGTACAGACACTCTGGGCATTCATGTCCCTCCTCGTTCCATGTATCATGCCTCAGTGGGTGTGATAAGCTAATTCAAATGTGAAATCTCGGTGTCTAAAATCTATCTTCATCTTCCTGGTATGACACGCAGCAGTGCATTATTTCCAGTCCTGCGTAGTGTGGGGGATTATTGGTTATACTGGCTGGCTTCCGAATGTGCACTGCGCATGCTCCTGTTGCTCCTCCTCTCTGTCACGCTTCCGGGGGAAGGCGCCCTAGAGTGGACCCACTGGGCCGTGGTACCGAACTCCCCTGAGTGAGCTGATCCTAGTTTACCCAACCCTTATACAGGGATTGTCAGAGGCAAGCCCAGGAGTCTAAATACCACAGCAGCTAGTACCAGGGCGGCGGCTCGTAAGGTTAGCCTATAATAAGGAATAGAGAAGTATTCCAGGTAACAGGGTACAAGGCTAAGAGACCAGGAATGGTGCTACCGGCAAAGAGCACAGCAAGGGTTCCAGGAAACAGAGTGCAAGGCTGGAGGACAGGAATGGTGCTACCGGGGAAGGGCACAGCAAGGGTTCCAGGACACAGAGCACAAGGAAGGCCTGACCAAAAGTCAGCAAGGCAGAAGCAAACTGACTTAGTAATCAGGCACCTCCCATCAGAGGAGGTGGCCTGATATACCATGGGGAGAGCAGCTATTGGTCAAGGGGAGTGTCAGGTTGAACCGTGCCAGCCTCCAGAGTCACAGGGAAGCAGTGCACCTAGCGTGCCGCTGATTGGTCACATGAATACGACCATAGTAATGTGTTCATGTTCAAACCCGGCAGTCAGCTGACAGGAAGGGAACATGGCCACGGCTCCGAGACACAGCACACCTGGATGCTGGACGCCCGGTCGGCAGAGGAGCAGGAGATTCCGACCCGGGAGAGGTGAGCTGGGAAGTGGTGTCAAGGGGCCTAATACTCTCCCAGGTTGTTGTGAGGAGCTAAGACTTTTGGGAATTGTAGTTTTTGGCACTCTCTACATAGCTTCCATACCAGGTGCTACAAGTAATTTCAGATGCCGGAGTCATGCATATAAATTAGCTGGCGTGATACATGGAGCGAGAGGGGAGATGAATGCGCAGAGTATCTGCACTAATGAAGACACCACCTTTATTAGCATAGGAACATGTAAATAATAAAATGATTTTTCTCAGCGATTACAAGACACTTTTAGGACAGACAGGAATGTTTAGGGAAAATATGTTAGAATCTAAAAGTTGATACCTTTTAAAGGCTAACTGAAAAGATAGTAAAAAATAGCAAGCTTTCGAGACAACTCAGGTCTCTTCTGCAAGGTTAATAATGTTACTGTTACGTATTTACTGCCTTGCTCTATGGAAGTGCTGCTGCTGTGGTTTAAATTAAGCCTTTTTTTCCCTGCTCTCAGTGTGGAAAGATGAACCTAATGAGCGGGAGCTGAGAGTGCAGGTGTGTGTGATGAATATGACTCATGCTTAGGTGAGCTGAGGGGCGTGCCTGGGGTGGCTCCTCCCCACCCCTCGGCCATAAATGGGTCAGATCACATCCACCTGATGTTGCTGATTCAGTTCACTTCTGGACTGTGACCTGTTGTGAGCAGACGCTGATCTGAATCTGCTGTTACCTTCTCCATTGGAAGCTGCTGGGTTCTGTGGTCCATGGGTGGAAGTAGGGGCTTATGCCTAGCGCTTCTCAGGAGTTTTAGGTTGTTAGGCTGGCGGCTCGGACCTCCTCACCTTCAGAGGTATCTCCGAGTACAGGGCGAGTCAGGGACCCCAGTATCAAGGCCAGAGCAGGCTCCCCTGACTCCCTACGCCCAGCTCCATCCTATTTTTGGGTACCCCAGCCTCCACTGCGTGACAGTTACATTCTTAACACACACACACACATATATATATATATATATTCAAGGTTCAATAAGCAGGGCATAGTGGTCTGTATTGGGAGAAGGAAGAGAAAGAGCAGTAAATACCAGAGTTCAGAGATAACACGTGTGATAGCTTATTGTCTTGGTCCAAGATTTAAAGTTTCTTCAATTGATGTAAAAAGCCATGAATCCATATGAGAGAAAAGAGAGGGGGGGGGGACAAGAGGCGCAATAGTGCCCTTATCACTCGACACTAAAACAAAGCAGGTGAGAAAAAGGTTCCACTCACCTAGTCCAGTTGTGTCACCCACAACTGGTTGGAAGGCCTGATAGAATAAGTGTCCTGATGGCTGCTGCTGGACTTCCACCGGTCTCCACTCGGGTAGACGAAAATAGAAGCTCTGGGAAAGGAAGGTGTGTCACAGTCCGCGCTGCCAGGGAATCCGCTCGTGAGTAACGCTAGTAGTCGGTGTTCAAATCAATCCTTTTTATTCATCCAACGCGTTTCAACGCCCTCCTGGCGTCTTCCTCAGGGATCCCTGAGGAAGACGCCAGGAGGGCGTTGAAACGCGTTGGATGAATAAAAAGGATTGATTTGAACACCGACTACTAGCGTTACTCACGAGCGGATTCCCTGGCAGCGCGGACTGTGACACACCTTCCTTTCCCAGAGCTTCTATGAATCCATATGACACATGCATTCCTGTTCTGAATGTGCCAAGGGTCAACATAAGTTTATATTCCCAGACTTTTCTGATTCTTTGAGATTTGAAATTACCTTTCAAGACTATTATTTTCATATCCATTATTGCGTAGTCCGGGCTACAGAAGTGCTTAGGCCTAGGCAGATCTGTTCTTCTTTCTCTTACTGTGTGTCGATGAGAGTTCATCCTAGATCTGAGTTGTTATCCAGTCTCCCCAACATACAGGTTCCCACTACCCATTTTGTACATATAATTTAATACACCACATTGGTTGTGGTGCAGCTGAAGTTACCTGGGATCTTGTAGTCCTGATGTGAGCAGAGAATCTTTATCTTGTCTGTTGTCATTATAGATGGACAGGTTGTGCACCTGTTCTGGTTGCAGGGAAAGGTTCCTGTTGTTTTTGGAGAGGACAGGGCACTTCTGACAATTGTGCTTTTTAGATTTGGGGGCTTCCTGAAACACAAAAGTGGGTGGTCTGGAAATATAGATCTTTTTGTAGTAGTGGTTGTAGTTTTCGTGCAGCTCCTCTTAACTCCTCCAGATTTGGATTTTAGATGACAATGAGAGGGACCTGGTTGTTTTCTTATTTAGCTTTGTAATGTAGGAGATGATTTTTTGATATTCTGGTGGCTCCTGTAATTTGGTTTTCAATTGCACTTGGATAGTGACCCTGATTCAAAAAGGTCTTTCTGAGGCCTCGAAGGTGATTGTCTCTATCTGTACGGTTGAAACCTATCTGATTGTATCTGATGGCCTGACTGTACACAAGAGAGTTTTTTTATCTGTTTTGGATGAAAGCTGTCCTATTGAAGATATGTTGGAAGATCAGTTGGCTTCAGTGTAGGAGTGGTTGAGTGTTAAATTGATGGTGGGATGAAACTGAGTATAGTGTTCATGGAATGTCTTCACCTGTTACTCAGATTCTATCCAGATTATTAAAATATCATCAATGTATCAGTAATAGACCAGATTAGGGATGTAGTAGGAAGTTGCAGGGGCAGGTAATAATAGGTTTGGGGGCATAAACAACCCTACAGGTTCCCTTTAAACACACAAGATTAGCATGATCAGTATTTATTCATATGTA
>JARQOC010000003.1:249188767-249275306 GCA_033576535.1 Allobates femoralis
CTTTCCCTCCCTATTCATCTTTCCCTCACTCTATTCCTCTTTCCCTCACTCTATTCCTCTTTCCCTCACTATTCCTCTTCTCCCCTGCTGAACTGTAATTACCATCCCCTGCTCAGTGTGGCCATAGGGGATTTTTTTTACTGGAGGGATCTGGCACAGAGACCCTGATCTGCAGCACATTACAGAAGGAGCAGGAGGGAAAGCAGCGGAGGGATATGGCCACAGGGGTCCGGGACACAAGTTACCTTAATCATGAATGCTGACAGGAGGAGGACGGAGATAACCGGTGGGAGGAAGACGCCGGGCACCAGGATCCGGGCCACAAGTTAATGGCTGACACGAGGAGGACGGAGGTAACTGGCGCGGGAGTGGGGGGAAGTTAAGAGACTGGGCGCAGGGATCCGGCCCACAAGTTAATTAATGACAGGAGGAGGAGGACGGAGGTAACCGGCGGGTGGGGGTCCGGGAGCAAGCGCTGATATTTAAATGAGAGGAGGACACAGGGAAGCGGCAGGTGGGTGGGGGGCGATCTGGAAGCAAGCGCACACTGGCAGGATGCAGACTGACTCGAGTATAAGCCGAGGGGGACTTTTTCAGCCAAGAAAAAGGGCTGAAAAAGTCAGCTTATACTCGAGTATATACGGTACCTTTACCTGGACACTAGCAACCCACCCTATGCCTCGGGGTATATACCTTACTGGGTGGCTGGGAAATGTTCCAGACCAAGTTTATTTCCTAGAATTCTGAATGAGTATTTTTAGGCCTTTAAAAACTGGTTGACTAATGTAAGATGATTATATCCTTGTGATATAAATTTTATGATGTGAAAAGTGGAAAAAGGTTGTCATGACTTGTAAGTTACTACATGTTACTTTAATGGTAATAATTGGATATTTTGGTTAATTTAAATGTAACTATGATGTTTCTGCAAAATCTTGACAGAAGAGCTAAACCTGTATGGGCCTCCCATCATCCCAATATTGACTGTGTATCATCTGTGTAAATATCAAATATCATCCCATTGTGACCTCTTCAACTGATTATTCAAAGACAATCTCTTAAAGTTAAAGTATGCAAATACCAATGGCAAAGAATACAAGAGCAACGTCTAAATCACAGTGGAAAGCTGTGCAAATACATACAGGGTACATACAGGGGTATCTAAAGGCTCAGTTATTATTTAAAAATAATTTTAATAAGGTTGACTATATTTTCACTGGTAATGTAAGTAAATTTTAACAGACTGTAAGAAAAGGCAACTTTTAACGAGTTGTGGCTGGAGAGACTTTTAAAGTGTAAATGTCATTTGATTGGAAAAAAAACAATACTACACTGGTTGTTAATGATCAGTCACATAGCAGCTAAGATAATGCTTTTTTGAGCCATATGACTTATTTTCTCACATTTTTCTGTGCTCTTTTAAAAACTGCATTTTAGGGCTGTGTGGGCATGACCAATAGGGAGCAGTGCAATGTGTTAACAGAGGAAGGGCAAGAGAGATCCTATGATGTGTGGGGAGCCAGCAGTGAAGGGTTAATAGAGATCTGACTGAGCTGTGTGGAGCCAGATGACAGATCAGAAGCTTCTGCCAAGTAAAGAGGAGTTTGCAGTGATCCTGACATTCTGAAGTAATCTGACATTTTGTTTCCTCCCCAGCTGCAGTCAGAAGTCTAGAAAAAACCTTGCACACGAAAAAAATGAAAAATGAACTTGCTTTATTCCAATGGCATTTATTGAGATTAAGGTAGAGGAATTGTATCATATAGTTTTGACGTTTCGGCATTTATTCATGCCTTATTCATAATCACTGTAAAATCATGACAAAGAAATGACAATAATGAATACAGATACATACAAAATCAATACAAATATTACAAATTCATCACAATAATATGCCTCTTCTGATCCAATAATCAAAAAAACATCAATTCATGAGCTGAGTGAAACAAAAAAGCTTGGGTATATACAGTCAAAGGGTCACTCATACAAAGAAACAAAAAAATTGATACCTTCAAACGTAATTCTTCTAAACCAAGCATATGATACAGCACTTCAGTATCAATTGATAAATGTCATGTACATCTGTCAAATATAAGTGACCAAATTAATCTAAACATACATAATTAGAGGTATCATCAGAAGACAAGAAAAATTAATGTAATAAAGATACATTTGAAATAATTCTCTCAAAAAATTAATGT
Organism: Allobates femoralis; assembly: GCA_033576535.1. Lineage (NCBI taxonomy): Eukaryota > Metazoa > Chordata > Amphibia > Anura > Aromobatidae > Allobates > Allobates femoralis. Next base: position 249,190,969 of record JARQOC010000003.1, read on the forward strand.
AATGATATACTATTTCATTCTGAAAATGTATCCAAATAAATGTATATCAGCTGAGTATACATAGTTGTAAAAGAATTCCATTTCTATAAATGTCAATATGTGTCCCCTCGGGTAAACTGAGAACAGCTGGCCCTGAGCCCGAAAACCGGTTTGAAAACCGTATTCTCCCGGATTGTACCGGTCCAGTGCAATCCGGCGCCTCATAACATGGGGCTCTATGGTGCCGGGTTGCACCGGACCGGGGCAATCCGGGAGAATCCGGGTTGAACTCCGGGTCATGTGACTGGAGTTCCCGCGATAACTGACGTCACCACAGGTCCTATCAGCAAGAGGATCTTGCTGGAGCCATCGGTGGACCGCCAGACAGGTGAGCATACTTTTTTTTTTTTTAACACTTTATTTTACTTTACAGCTGTTTATTTTGGCTGAAAATGCGACAGGTGTGGTTTTCTGACCGCATCTGCTGCATTTTCGAACCAAAATCGAACAGCTTCTACAACTGCCGAATTTGAAGCTAATTGTTCTAATTTGACGAATGACTCGAACACCGCCTAAAACAGGTCGAATTTGAGATTTGCGAACATTTTGAATCAAACATCGCTCATCTCTACTGCAGTCCCCAGAGTGGTGCATATATAGTAAGGAAGATGGGTTAAAAACCGTGCAACCGTATTCCATGAGACATCAAAAGATGAATATAATATTGATTTATTAGTGAACCCGTTTCAGGGCTCCCTGGCCTCTTCCTAAGGACAAATCAATATCATATTGCCATGAAATGTGTTGACTAATAAATCAATATTATATTTACCCTTTGATGTCTTGTGGAGTACCGCAGAGTGATTTTTAATCCTTCATCCTCCCTACTCTATATGCACCACGCTGGGGACTGCAGCAGCCATGACATGCTTTCATAGTGGTTGTGACTCTCACAACCACACAGGGTGAAGCCTCTGATACCTATTTAGGTAATATTTTATCTCTCAGACCCTTCATCCTCCCTACTTTAATTTTCTGAGGTTATGACCTTTGGGTTTTCATTGGCTGTAAGCCATAATCATCAACATTAATAGAAATAAACACTTTAAATAGATCACTCTGTTTGCAATGGCTCTATATAAATACTTTTTGTATTGAATTACTGAAAAGCATTATCTTTTTGAGGATATTCTAATTCATTGGGATGCACCCGTACTGCTCATGATACGTACTGAGTCGTGGTGCTTAGAGGATCCACCTCACCTGGAGTGTATGGAATCAGTACTGGCCACTTTACACGCAGCAACAGGAAGATAGAAACGGGCAGGTGTCGGAGACAATTGTACCTTTTACCTTCAAAACACCTTGAAGTGGCTGCGTGTAATTCAGGTATCTGCAAGGTGTTTTGAAGGTAAAAGGTACAATTGTCTCCGATACCTGCCCGTTTCTATCTTCCTGTTGCCGCGTGTAAAGTGGCCATACTGGATAGGTTTGTAGTGATGACTCCATGATTTTCCTGTGCTTTCTGTGTTGCTATCTGCTGCTTAATCAGGAACCATCAGATGAGTGAGAACTTGCCTTTTTTCACATATTTTACTATTGCTACTACTGAATTAATTGAGTAATTGGTAATATTATATGGTTGGAATTATATTGCTAATATAATTTAGGCATTGTATGCATTATTTGGTTTGTAGTAGTTGAGTACACACTGTAAATTGGTATTAATTGGGGACTGAATATTAGTATTACTTGGGCATTCTTTGTTGATATTTAGATTGTTGGTATTATATGGACACAGTACCTCACTACTTGGTTTGTAATATCTGGGCACTGTACGTTGGTATTATTTGTTTGATTGTACTAGACTTTAGGATATGGACTTTGTGTCCATTGTTCTGCAGGGAACAGCAACTTTGACAAACACATTGCTATAGTTTGCATATGATAGAATCAACTGTCCATTTGAAACAGTATTTAGTTTTTTGATAAGGTGAACTGACAGCTTATGTAAGGCTTTGGACAAATTGATGGACTTTTTAATATATATTTAGGCACTGTATGGTGTTGGAAATTGTTTCACTGTTTATCAGTATTATTTGTTTCTCATTAATGGAGCAGTGTATTTTTTCATTATCTTGGCTCTATATATTGGATATATTCTATAGTTATTTGTTACTTTGTATTGTGTGAATCATGCATTAGTTGTCTGTATTATGTATCTGATGTCTATACTGTGATTTTTTGTAAGTGCTGCATGAATTTGTTATGTGTATTTGATGTGTTTTTGCATTTTATTTTTTGTCTATATTGTGTTTTGCTGTCTGCATTGTGTGCAATCCTGATGCTATAAAAAAAATCCTTAAATTAATAATTTAAAAGTTTTTTTTTTAATCTTTTTTTGAAGCCACTGGCAGCTTCCATTTAAATTTATTGGTGTGTAACAACACTTACACATCTCAAATATGGCAGCCCCTGTACATTCAAGCATGTGGTCGTTCTCCTGTCCCACCTCCTACACTGTAACTGCCTCCAGCTGTGACCTAAGCATACCCCCTAAGGGTGCGTGCACATGATCAGCATATGCAGTGTTTTGGACGCAGCGTCTTGCCGCTGCGTCCAAAACGCTGCATAGTACAGTATCATCATAGTGGATGGGCTTTCAAGAAATCCCATCCTCACTATGCTTAACCCGACCACAGTATTCTTTTAGCTGCGGTGCGGGTTGCTGGCATTCCGTTCCTCCGCAGCATGTACATTTCATAGTCGGAAGTGGCTCCCATCGAGTGACTGCACGGAGAAGCCGCCATGCACCCGCCGCACATGGTGAGTACCAGGCGGCTGCAGTCTCCCTGCGGCCACTTGCGGCTTCACTCAGGTCCGGAAGAGCTGCGTCCAAGATGCAGCTCCTCCAAACCGTGAGCACACAGCCTTAGATTTCCAAGTCACAGCTGTTAAAGGGGATTGGCACCATTTTTGTGAAGCATACGCTGCAGGCTAAACTTTTCCCCTGTCACCATTCAGTAACTTTAACTTGCGGGGCCCGGACGCCTCTGCGCTGGTTTATCCTCTCGGTCCTCCTCCCTGGAACTCGTCTGGTTGTTAGGGCTTTCTTCCTCAAACCCCTCTATGATCAGGTACGGCTCCTCGGAGAACCGGATTCGATTTTCCTGTTCGGCAGGCTCCGCATCAACGTTAGTATCGGGCTCGTGGTTCTCCTGACTAGGTAGTGGGTTGCTGGTCTTGGGTGGTTCAATCTCCTCAGCGGTGGTTGAGTACGGCTCTGTGGGGGCGTAGTCCTCACCGACCACCGGGTGCTCGGTCTTTGGTTCTTCTGACACCCCCGGTTCCGGGTCTAGCTCCTCCATTGTAGCCTTGCACGCCGACTCAGCTCCAGCTGCATGTTGGAGCTCCACCTCTGAATCGCCCATTCTACAATCTCCATTTCTTGGTCCCGTAAGTCATCGAGGGCTGCACTCCAGAGGGCCGCACCGTCACCCTCCTCTTCAAGTGTCAGCATCCCTGGGGCTCCGGTGTCTACCCTCAGGTCCTCCTCGACCTCATGGACCAGGTCTCTCAGTCTTGTGGCTGCCATTGTATCCGAGCTGTGCTTGGGTAGCAGGTCTGGTAGTGGTCACTGTCTCTCGTTCTGCTCTCCGGCCACACCCTGTTTACTTTTCATAGTCCCGAGCTGATGTGGTCGAGTTCCCAATCCGCCACCTTGGGTTGTTTGATGGCAAGAGAGGCGGGGAGACAGTTTGGCGTCTCTTGCCTGGCCCTCCTTGGATGAGGGGCCGAGGCACGCCCCTTGGCCAGTACATTTTAGTCACATCTTCAGGCCTACCATTTTGGGCCTACGCAGTGAAATACAGTTCAGTCAATAAAAATCCAATTTAAGTTGCACAGTACCCGGTTTTACCAGGCACGGGATCCTGTTCGTGACACCAGAATTGAATCGGGCCGGCAGGAAAGAAGGTACTCTGCTACCGGGATGGTGGCTTCGGTGGGGGATCATGGCTGGTCAGGTCCCGGTTCCGTGCCCTGGGCACTCAATTGGCTGATATGAATGAGGGGAAACTTGGGGATAGGGAAATGTGACACCACCTGTGGTACCTGGCAATGTAGTTTCCAGCGCTGCAGCCGGCCACTGAGGTTTATGAAATTCCAGGCCTTGATAAATTTTTACTACACTGCTGTGCAAATTAATTGGGACAAAGCAAGTTTTTCTTGCATTAAATATACTATTTCTGATAAGTGTTTTATCAGTTCTTGGTGTCGTTTTCCTTTTTCTTCCACATTTCCCTTTTCCTTTGGAGAAAACGATCCAGTTTTATTGTGTGTGCGAATTATTCTTGAAACGGTAGATTTTCCAATATCGGTGGAAGCGATTTCTCTTACAGTCAGACTTGTATGTTCATTAAGAGTAATAATTCTAGACCTCTTCCGTGGAGTAACATCCATTTTTACAGGCATGAATCACACTGAGAGAAAAAGTACACTAAACCACTCACAGAAACAAGCTCTCAACTGAAGCTGAGGGGGCAGCTAGCTGTTATTTTCTGACTAAAACCAGTCAAACCACATTTTGTTACTCAAGGTTGTACACTCACACCTGTTCAAAGCATTTAAAACTGGTTTGAATCACTGACTGGTAACCCAACTTACGATTTACTTAAAAATGCTTTGTCCTATTAATTTGCACAGCACTGTATTTGAGATTTCAAGTTAACAAGAAACCTTGGCACTAGAGCATTTGTTACAGCTCAACCAGCTTTTAACCAAAGTGTTGCTCAAATCATGTCCATTTAAAAATGCAATCCATGGATAGAAAAGAAAAATGATGGCACTCACCCTGGTTGTTGTTCACGTGCAATTTCATTATTCCATGCAATGGAGTGGTTACATGCAGTTAAGGAGGGAGGGGTGCAGTGGAGGACAACGGGCGCACCGTTTCGCCTTACTCAGGCTTCTACGGGTCCAACTATTGAGATTTGATTCATGTAATCACTAATAACATGCTGCTTCCACAGCAAAAGTTATCATTAGTCACATGGGCGAATATGCCTGCAGGAATAAATAAATACTTTCTTGTAATATAGTGCAGCTATTACAGCACATTGAATAGCATAGTACGTTAGAAGGGATATTATAACCAATATAAAAGCTCAGGCAGGGAATGCAGCAGCCATTTTAGTGTTATTAGGATAGTGAAAGGATGTCAGAGTGCAGAGCTCAGCAATAGAGGTAGGAAGAGAAAGCACTAAACCAATTGACACATGCTCCAGACAGTAATGTGCTGAACAACTGCAACATTCATGATGAAGTGTGCAGTAGTCTGTAAATAATTTTGAGATTCAATTGAGAGTATGAGAAGGATAGATATTAGAGAAATTAGCAGCAGTGTCAGACTTGGTGGTTTAGTGATATAGTTTAAATTTCTAAATCTCATTTAAACTACAATTACATATTTTTACTCCTAATGCACTAGAAAGCAGCAAGCTAGCACAATATTTTATACTTTATGTGCCACGCCCACTCCAGGGCCAGGGAAGAGTCGGTACCGGGCAGTTACTAGTTGTTCTTACGTCTTCACTTCTCGGTTCTTTTCACGGGGACAGACGGGTTTCGAGACCCGGTCCCGTGACCCTGGTGGTGTCATTTAAAAAAACAGGGGATGTTAGGGAAAGTCTGAGGGGATAAGGGGTATTTGTGATGCCACCTACGGAGTGCAGACAGGGCGACCGCCGCTGCTGCAGAAATTCTGAGGATGATTACCGGCAGCTTAGATAGTTCCGCTCCCTGCAGGGGAGTGCAATCCCCAGGGCAGTGGAGTAGTTACCCCAGTTCATACCTCGGCAGTTGGTCAGTCGGTCAGTAGTACCCCCGGTGTCATAGACGGCCTCTGCGGTCGATGGTTGCTGCAGATAATACTCTCTCACACTACAGCTGCAGTTCCTTTTACTCAGGTGTTAAACATGGCCTCCGGGTATGCTCTTGCCAGTCTCCGGAACTTTGCTCTTTCTCCAGAGCCGGGTTGGTACAGTCTAGCCACGGTTGGTGCCCTTACTCTCCTTTTAATTGTCACAGTCTCTGGTGGATCTTCCTCTCAGCGTTATAAGGGGTAACTTTCTTCTAAGGCGAGCGGGTCGTCGCTCTGCCCCTCAGGTTCTCAACGCCCGCGGCAGCACAGAACTCAGGTGTCGGAAGCCACAGGTGCTTCTGTGTGTCCTGGACACCATTAGGATCCCACCCTGCTCAAGATGTGTCGGGTGTTAGGCCACAGCTCCCGTTAGAAGTCTGAGGCCTCTGGTTTCAGCTCGGGCTTGAAGCTTCCACACCATCTGCAGGTCTGGTCCCTGTGTTCTCCACCAACCCCTCTGTCTCGTCAGATTCAGGCATACGGGTGATCACTGTCTTCTCCACACCCCAAGGGTTCTTGTCTGTCTCTACCGGGCTGTTCTCTCCCTCCCGTGGGTGAGAGGGGTGGTATAGCTTCTGCCCACGGGAGTCGGTACCATGAATGTACCATTAACGCATGCGCTAAAAATGAAAAAAAATTGCCTTAAAAGTGGCAAAGGAAAAACAGGATACTTTCATGCATCCTTGCAATGGATGCAAGCTCCCAAGTGTGACCCTAGCCTAACAGGAGGATGCAGAAAGGATATCAATATCTCAAAGATCTGGACTCTCTTCACACAGCCTGGTAGCATGGCGACTGGAGTAGAGCAACTGAGGGGGACTAATAGTAGCAAAGTGATAGTGGAGGTGCAGGAGCCAAGGAACAAGTGGAGTAGGAGGATGAAGGGGTGTTGGGTACAGAACAGTCCGGAGATGAGGAATAAATGATTCCACCTTCTGTTTTCTGTAGTTGGCGGGAGAGAATGAAGAAAAGCTGGATTTTTATGCCACCACCAACACAACAAAGACTTGGGCCTCATGGATGCGTTCCACACATGAGCACCTTCTTACTGCACTATTTGCAACATGATGCCCGTATTGTTAGCATTTGAATTATCAGTGACAGATGGGATGCCACATTCTTTGATACATGGTACAAGTGCTGGAGTATAAAAAAATTCTGGTAGACAATTTTAGGAGTCGTTTACCCAACACAGCAGTGAGGGACACAGTACGCATTGTAGATCTACACTTCCAACTGGGGGGGAAGTGGGTCATCGAGTCTTCAGCATAAAAACATTAGCAGCAGTTTAAAGGGACTCTGTCACCAGTTTGGGGGATTCTAAACTCTGCCCACCACCTTTAACATGACATAATTGGGGTTGCTAAAACCCTTATATATCCCCAGATATCCCCCTGCATACCTCATAAAACAAATTTTAATCTGGCTGTAGACTAATTGCTGTTACTCGTCACATGGGCGTCTGCAGATTGTGGTCATCGCTGCTCTGCTCCATGGAAAACCTGCCCTTACTGACTGTATGCAAGCGAATGACATAGGACTTCATCCACACAATTCAAAAGTCTCACGCTTGCGCAGTGGCATGCCTCACTGTGTCCTACTGAAGATCCAGAGACTCCACTGCGCAAGCCTGTGACTTCAGTCTCGCATCAGCCGCACAATGCCTGAAGTCTCGCAAGACCGAAGTCTCGTGTCTCTGCAGTGGAATCTCAGGAATTTTTGGGTACTGTATGGCTGATGTGAGACTGAAGTCTTGCGCCTGGGCATTGGAATCACTGGCTCATCAATAGAACACAGTGAAGTGTGTTACTGTACAGGCGTGAGACGTCCTATGTCATTTGTCATGCTTCCGAGGGAAGGCGCCCTAGAGTGGACCCACTGGGCCGTGGTACCAAACTCCCCTGGGTGAGCTGGTCCTAGTTTAACCAACCCCTATACAGGGAATGTCAGGGGCAAGCCCAGGGGGTCTAAATACCACAGCTGCTAGTACCAGGGGGCGGCTCGTAAGGGTAGCCTATGCTACGGCACAGCTAAGGATTCCGGGTAACGGTACAAGGCTAGGAGAGCAGGAATGGTGCTACCAAGGAAGAGCACAGCTAGGGTTCAAGGTAACAGTATACAAGGCAAGGAGAGCAGGAATGGCTCTACCAGAGTAGAGTACAAGGAAAGCCTGACCAACAATCAGCAAGATAGAAGCAAACTAACTTAATAATCAGGCACCTCCCATAAGTGGAGGTGGGCTGATATACCATAGGAAGAACAGCTATTGGTCAAGGGGAGTGTCAGGTTGGACCGTGCCAGCCCCTAGAGTCACAGGGGAGGAGTGCATCTAGTGCACCACTGATTGGTCACATGAATACGACCATTGTAATGTGCTCATGTGTGAGTCCGGTGGTCAGCTGACATTAAGGGAACCCGGCGACGGCTCTGAGACACTGTATGCCTGGACGCTGGATGCCCGGTCGGCAGAGGAGCAGAGGATGCAGACCCGGGAGAGGTGAGCTGGGGAGCGGTGCCAGGGGATCTAACATCATTCACATGGATACACTCAGGAGGGGCAGGTTTTCCATGATGCGGGCGGCAATTACCACAATGTGTAGACCTCCAAATGACCCTTAACAGAAATTAGCATACAGCGTGGGACAGATTAAAAGCTGTTTTATGGGGTATCTTGGGGGATGTTTGTAATATAAAGAGGTTTCAAGAACCCCAACTTTATCATGTCAAAGGTGGTGGGCAGAATTTTGAACCCTGAAAACTGGTGACAGGTGCACTTTACCTGTCAGAAGCAATTTCTGGGAGTCTTTTGTCCAAATTTTTAAACCAGCTCATCCACATGAAGAACTGAGTACAAATCTAACACATACTGAATGATTGTAGAAAATGGTGCATGAGAATCTAGAGCTCAATATCCATGCCATCAGGGGGTGTTTGGACCCTTTTGCATTTTGGGCTTTAAAAATGGAGGAGTGGCCTAAGCTCACCAGGCACACCTTGGAGGTTTTGTCATGCCCGACAACCAGTGTTTTCTCAGAATGTGTCTTCAGTGCTGCTGAAGGTGTCCTGATGGATAAGTGCATCAGGATGTCCCTTGAAAATGTAGACTAACCTTCATCAAGATGAACAACTCATGGATCCCCAAGGACCTTTCCACCTCAGTGGCAGACTGGGCAGAGTAGGCGATATAGTTCTTTTCAGCGTGCTGCACTCATCTCGCAATTATACAATTTTTATTGTGGGTCAATTGATGCCTCTGTGGTGGAATCTTGCCCTAATTTTTGAAGATGTGGAGGCTCTTCATGGTGTTCTCCTTCTTGTCTGTTTCCTGAATTTATCAGAGATCTTTGAGTATGATGCCTACACATCCCACTCATCCCCTGTTATTAATCAATGTTTCATCTTCAAATGCTAGGTTAGGCACTGTTCCCTGTGCCATACATGCAGGCTACACCATTATACAATTTGTATTCTGGGTCAATTGATGCCACTTTGGTGGTATCTGGTCCTAATTTTTGGAAATGTGGAGACTCTTCTTGGGATGTCTTTTTTGTGACTTTAGTGAATTTATCAGGGCTCCCTGTGCACCATGCATACACCTGTCACTCATCTCCCTATTCTTGATCAATGTTGAAGCTTTATGTTACCATCCTGGGTTCTGCCGCCCGTGCCCCCCGACCTGCTGCTCTTACTCCTTCGGCTCCTATCGCCTCTGTCCAGCCTCCGTGTTCCTGGGTGTCGTCCGTCCGCCAACGGCCCAGGCAGCCGCCGCCCGCGGGTCGGTTGGGTAGCAACTTCCATACTGTATGCCCCCGGTACGCGCACTTGTTCCCAGCCGCAGGGGTCCAGCACCCTCTGCCTGAGCAACACTGCTCCTCTCACTTCCGGTACCACTGCTTGTGCACATGGAACTGTCTCCTAATCAGTTTCTGCTGGAGAGTGCAGGGAGCTTGCTCCTCCCCTCAGCCAATCACCAGGTCTCTGGGTCCTTCCAATCAGGACTGCCCTGTTCTGATATAAACCTCCTGTTGCCAATCAGTCGGGGCCAGGGCAACTTCGACCTTCACCTTCCCCTGGGTGAAGTTGCCACTTCTGGTCTGTCGGGTCGCTCCTTGTTTGGTCTATTTCCTGATCTTCCTGTGTTACCTCCTCCAGATCTCGTTCCTGCCGGCTCCTGGTTGATCACCGTATTCCTGGATGGCCTCCTGGTTCCCTCCAAACTGATCGCTGGTTCTCGCCCGGCTCCGGATCCCCCGTGGTTCTGGATCTCTCTGTGTTCCTGGATCTCCCTGTGTTCCTGGATCTCCCTGTGTTCCTGGATCTCCCTGTGTTCCTGGATCTCCCTGTGTTCCTGGATCTCCCTGTGTTCCTGGATCTCTCCGTGTTCCTGGATCTCTCCGTGTTCCTGGATCTCTCCGTGTTCCTGGATCTCTCCGTGTTCCTGGATCTCTCCGTGTTCCTGGATCTCTCCGTGTTCCTGGATCTCTCCGTGTTCCTGGATCTCTCCGTGTTCCTGGATCTCTCCTGTGTTCCTGGTTCCCCGTGTTCCTGGTGCTCTGTATTCACGGTTCACGTTTCGTATTGTATTCTCGGGTGCTGTTTCATTACCACGTCGCCTGGGGTCGGTTGAACACTTGTGTCCGTAGCATTGGCCCCTTCGAGGCTGATCCCGGCGGTATCCCTGTATAGGGGTCAAGCGCTCCGGGGTCTCCCTCGCTGGGCTCCGGTGTTGCGACCTTGTGGCCCTCTCCAGGGGCGTGTGGTTCTGTGTTATAGTTCTGTTTAATAAACCCGTTGACTCTACGGTACGTGTCTGCCTCTCTATCACCCGGTATCAGCATCCGCTTTACGCGGTCCAGTGGGTCCACGTGTGTAGTCCGTCAGTAGGACGTGACAGATTTTGCCCTGGCCATGGACCCCGCTGATACCAGGTTCGATGCCCAAAGAGAGCTGGTCGCACTCCGCCAGAGTTACGACCGGGTTGTGGCGATTATCCAGTCGTTAGAGGCCCGAGCGTCCTCTTCTTCCTGCACCCCCAGCAGCCGGAGAAGGACTCCCCGCCTGGCACCCACATTCTTGGGGGTGCCCTCTACTGTTGATTCTGCTCTCTCCTTCCAGGTGCTGGGTCTCCGCCAGGAGAGGGACCGGAAGCGTGGGGTACAGACTCGGATGGTTTCCCCTATGGCCTCTCTGGATGACCGGTTTGCCAGCCTTGAGCCGGTCGGTGTCCCTGATGACGCCCTGCCTGTCGATGTCCCATCGTGTCTTGTTCCTGGCCCGGCTCCTCCTCCGTGTTCCTGGGGAGTCTCCAGCCTTGATCCGGTGGGTGTCCCTGATGACGTCCTGCCAGTCGGTGTCCCTGATGATGCCCTGCCTGTCGATGTCCCATCGTGTCTTGTTCCTGGACGGACTCCTCCTCCGTGTTCCTGTGGAGTCTCCAGCCTTGATCCGGTGGGTGTCCCTGATGACGTCTTGCCGCCTGCCGGTGTCCCTGATGACGTCCTGCCGCCTGCCGGTGTCCCTGATGACGTCCTGCCGCCTGCCGGTGTCCCTGATGGCGTCCTGCCGCCTGCCGGTGTCCCTGATGGCGTCCTGCCGCCTGCCGGTGTCCCTGATGGCGTCCTGCCGCCTGCCGGTGTCCCTGATCGCGTCCTGCCGCCTGCCGGTGTCCCTGATGGCGTCCTGCCGCCTGCCGGTGTCCCTGATGGCGTCCTGCCGCCTGCCGGTGTCCCTGATGGCGTCCTGCCGCCTGCCGGTGTCCCTGATGGCGTCCTGCCGCCTGCCGGTGTCCCTGATGGCGTCCTGCCGCCTGCCGGTGTCCCTGATGGCGTCCTGCCGCCTGCCGGTGTCCCTGATGGCGTCCTGCCCCCTGCCGGTGTCCCTGATGGCGTCCTGCCGCCTGCCGGTGTCCCCGATGACGTCCTGCCTGTCGGTGCCCCTGATGACGTCCTGCCTGTCGGTGCCCCTGATGACGTCCTGTTCCTCCTGTGCTTGTCCCATGACGCCAAAACAACCGCCCTCGGGTTCCTTCTGCTCTTGGGACCGGGGAGGTGGATGCCGATGCCCCGAGCCCCCTGCGCGAGTTCATGGCCGGTCTCCGTCCAGGGGGGGGCGTAGAGGGGGGGGTACTGTTACCATCCTGGGTTCTGCCGCCCGTGCCCCCCGACCTGCTGCTCTTACTCCTTCGGCTCCTATCGCCTCTGTCCAGCCTCCGTGTTCCTGGGTGTCGTCCGTCCGCCAACGGCTCAGGCAGCCGCCGCCCGCGGGTCGGTTGGGTAGCAACTTCCATACTGTATGCCCCCGGGTACGCGCACTTGTTCCCAGCCGCAGGGGTCCAGCACCCTCTGCCTGAGCAACACTGCTCCTCTCACTTCCGGTACCACTGCTTGTGCACATGGAACTGTCTCCTAATCAGTTTCTGCTGGAGAGTGCAGGGAGCTTGCTCCTCCCCTCAGCCAATCACCAGGTCTCTGGGTCCTTCCAATCAGGACTGCCCTGTTCTGATATAAACCTCCTGTTGCCAATCAGTCGGGGCCAGGGCAACTTCGACCTTCACCTTCCCCTGGGTGAAGTTGCCACTTCTGGTCTGTCGGGTCGCTCCTTGTTTGGTCTATTTCCTGATCTTCCTGTGTTACCTCCTCCAGATCTCGTTCCTGCCGGCTCCTGGTTGATCACCGTATTCCTGGATGGCCTCCTGGTTCCCTCCAAACTGATCGCTGGTTCTCGCCCGGCTCCGGATCCCCCGTGGTTCTGGATCTCTCTGTGTTCCTGGATCTCTCTGTGTTCCTGGATCTCCCTGTGTTCCTGGATCTCCCTGTGTTCCTGGATCTCCCTGTGTTCCTGGATCTCCCTGTGTTCCTGGATCTCCCTGTGTTCCTGGATCTCTCCGTGTTCCTGGATCTCTCCGTGTTCCTGGATCTCTCCGTGTTCCTGGATCTCTCCGTGTTCCTGGATCTCTCCTGTGTTCCTGGTTCCCCGTGTTCCTGGTGCTCTGTATTCACGGTTCACGTTTCATATTGTATTCTCGGGTGCTGTTTCATTACCACGTCGCCTGGGGTCGGTTGAACACTTGTGTCCGTAGCATTGGCCCCTTCGAGGCTGATCCCGGCGGTATCCCTGTATAGGGGTCAAGCGCTCCGGGGTCTCCCTCGCTGGGCTCCCGGTGTTGCGACCTTGTGGCCCTCTCCAGGGGCGTGTGGTTCTGTGTTATAGTTCTGTTTAATAAACCCGTTGACTCTACGGTACGTGTCTGCCTCTCTATCACCCGGTATCAGCATCCGCTTTACGCGGTCCAGTGGGTCCACGTGTGTAGTCCGTCAGTAGGACGTGACACTTTAAATACTTGGCCAGACCTTGTCCCATGCATCTATAATGCACAATGATAAAAATTTTGACTCTGGTAAAAATATTGCACTTTTCCTGATGCCTGTCCTTAATTTGAGCTGTTTTGGCAGCTTTTGTGCCCCTTTGAAGTTGTTTTATAGGCCCTTGATTTTGCCTCCCACTGATTTGAATGGGGTTCGGAAGTTGGGTTATCTGTTCGCCAATCTATTAGGCAATCATATGCCAGTTCGATGAACCGAACCAGAACTTCAAAAGGTTCGCTCATCTCAACTAGTGAACTCAAACTTAAAATGTTTCAATCATGTGTACAATGCATGTCTAGACACCAAGAGTATGTTCACACCTTGCTTGTTTGCGGTGGTTTTTGCATGTTTTTTCAAGCGTTTTAAGCAATTTAAAAGCTGTTTTCTATAGTACAAGCTAAAGCTATGATATTTAGAAATCTCATACACACAAGCACACACTTGCCTTTTGTTCATGATTGAAATGGAAAACTATAGTAAAAAAAGCATGGGTGAACATACCTTAAGAATAAGGTAGTAGTTCCTTTTATAGCATTTATCTTCATTATTAGTATCAAGGCTGGCATTTATAGTGCTGCAACAGTATAAAAATAGTAAATTAAATAATGAATCTAATTCCAATTTAATTTAATTTCATAATCATTGTATTAAAACAAGAGTGCTTCTAAGTGTATACTATCACCAGTAAAGCAAAATGAACAGAAAAAGAGACCCTGCGATTTCTAACAATCCGGTCCAGGTAAAATGATATCAAATAATAAAAGCTGTATCTTTTTGCTTATGATCTGATACAAATAGAATCTGTCTTACTTTCATGTGGAAGCATAAAAACAGAGATTTTGTATGTTACACATCAGTAATTTCTTTCTTAGGCTATTTTGGAAAAAATAAAACTTCATATATTGCAAAACATATTGTCATAGTTTTGCCCATTTTGTAAATACGGTTGCTCATATACAAAGATTATATTGGAGGTCTCTTATGAGATTGTTTTTCTAAAACATATCATAATGCTTTGAAGAGATCAGACTTTACTTTTAGCCATATATCGTTTTAATGAAGTGAATAGAACGGTGATTTGTGGGTGGCAAGAAGTCCTTGTACAAAATATATAGCCATGAGATAGACTTTGTGAGAAAGTTGACATTAGGGACCCATTTATTCCAACGGCAAATGCAACTTTCATGTTCTATAATATAACTCTGACAGCTGTGATTTCAGATTAAAGATTTTTCATTCACATTCCCATCCTGATTGCTCTGCATGGTCCTTATATTACCTTATTGTCAATAGCGAGTGTTCATCCAACTGGGAGTCGTGTAATAACCAGCTGCCACTTAATGTGTAGACAGAACATTTGTCTCAGCCAGCTCATCTCTCAAGTCTAGTTTCTACACATGAGGATCTGGGACCTCTTCAAGAAAAACAACAGCTGGATGTCAACGCTGTCCCCGTCTTCACATCTTTAGCACTGGTCCAAATAAAATAAACATTTTGCACCCTGTCCACTTATGAACTAGGTGAGGGAGCTGTATTTTTTTAAATGAGATATGGCTTTAGTTGTCTATGAACATTTATCCCTGATATTTTCTTTCATTTAACTATAGATATTTCCATAATAGTAGTCTCCTAATTTACTCATGCAATAAAGTCAAATATAAAATTGATGAAAGGCAAATAGTATATAATAGATAGATTGATACTAGATAGATAGTGAAATATATTAATAATATAATTTTTATTACCTCATAAAGAAAATGGCTTTTGTTTCTCCATCGATCAGTCCAGTGGAGGGGTAAAATATAACTTTTATTTATCCATTAAAAAGTTCCAGGTTTCTTCATCAACAATGTTGCTCACAGTCAGAAGCTTTTTCTCCATTAAACCAAGGCTCTGTAAGAATAAGGATTTTTTTTTTTAATTTAATCTTTTGATTGCCCTGTATGGTTCAGAGAAATGGTGTCCAACAGCTAGCATTTTATCGAATCCAGGTAGTGGAGAGATATGATAAATCCACATTTTGGTGGCTGCATAGTTTTGTAAAACTCAATTCATATCACTTGTGCTTGGCCAAGATTTCCAGCCTTCATAAGAACTGGAAAGGTTCTCCATATATGAGTGGAAAGTCACTGGGCACGTCATGGCATCATCACGCCATGACCCTCCCCACGTTTGCACAGAATACTCCTTGGCCTTATAAAGTCTGGAAGTGCCAGCTGAATGTGAGGAATTAGGGGATTCCAGCACTAGTGGTGGTGAATCAGAAGAGGCATGGAGAACTGGATAAATGGTGGAGGGGCGGAAGAGATAGAAGTGTTTTCATTTTTTTTCATATCATATTTATTATGCTTTGGGATCTGGAGGAACCTCAGAGCATAATAATTGAGATGAATTTGCAGAGAATTAATAACATTTTCTGCAAAAAACAACAGACAAAAATGTACGATCTAGCGAATTTAAATTTTGATTGATCCACTCAACACTAATTATGATGGTTTTTGCTATATTTTTAAGATATTTTAATGTATATCTAATAAATAGTAGGTTTTATTGATTTCTATTGATAAAATAGTTTTAATTTTGCGTGAGATGTTATCATGTATTTTTCTATTCAATTTTGATAGACTAATGCGCAATTTTAAAGTTAGTGATTTAAATATATAAACTACTAGAAAAAAGCAGCATCAGAAAACTTACCATCCATGCCAAAAACAGAAACCAAATGCACTTACAGGACGCAGTCAGAGCCCAATTGTGGAGCAAGCCCAGCTGCAGGCTGATAAATCACCTCTACCAGCAAGATGTGGGAGGCGAGCTGCCATGCATACACTAGGCCTGCATACAGCACCATTCACACTAATACATATGATGCAGAGTGTCTGAAAGCTACCCAACCGCTCCGCTGCCTGAGCATTGGGCCGCACAGTACGATGCTTCTGCACCACTAGATGAATGGCGCCCCTATGGGCCCAACTGCACCCTGGATGGATAAAAAAGTGCAAAAGTTTTTTTATATGATAAATAAAAAACCTTTATAGATGGGATTTTGGTTCATGTGTTGGCCCAAGACATTTAAGCTGATGACCCACGACAAGGGATCCCATGCTCACCAGTCCTAACAAAATTGTACAAAAACAACTAGAAAAAAGCAGCATCAGAAAACTTACCATCCATGCCAAAAACAGAAACCAAATGCACTTACAGCACGCAGTCAGAGCCCAATTGTGGAGCAAGCCCAGCTGCAGGCTGATAAATCACCTCTACCAGCAAGATGTGGGAGGCGAGATGCCATGCATACACTAGGCCTGCATACAGCACCATTCACACTAATACATATGATGCAGAGTGTCTGAAAGCTACCCAACCGCTCCGCTGCCTGAGCATTGGGCCGCACAGTACGATGCTTCTGCACCACTAGATGAATGGCGCCCCTATGGGCCCAACTGCACCCTGGATGGATAAAAAAGTGCAAAAGTTTTTTATATGATAAATAAAAAACCTTTATAGATGGGATTTTGGTTCATGTGTTGGCCCAAGACATTTAAGCTGATAACCCACGACAAGGGATCCCATGCTCACCAGTCCTAACAAAATTGTACAAAAACTACTAGAAAAAAGCAGCATCAGAAAACTTACCATCCATGCCAAAAACAGAAACCAAATGCACTTACAGGACGCAGTCAGAGCCCAATTGTGGAGCAAGCCCAGCTGCAGGCTGATAAATCACCTCTACCAGCAAGATGTGGGAGGCGAGCTGCCATGCATACACTAGGCCTGCATACAGCACCATTCACACTAATACATATGATGCAGAGTGTCTGAAAGCTACCCAACCGCTCCGCTGCCTGAGCATTGGGCCGCACAGTACGATGCTTCTGCACCACTAGATGAATGGCGCCCCTATGGGCCCAACTGCACCCTGGATGGATAAAAAAGTGCAAAAGTTTTTTATATGATAAATAAAAAACCTTTATAGATGGGATTTTGGTTCATGTGTTGGCCCAAGACATTTAAGCTGATGACCCACGACAAGGGATCCCATGCTCACCAGTCCTAACAAAATTGTACAAAAACTACTAGAAAAAAGCAGCATCAGAAAACTTACCATCCATGCCAAAAACAGAAACCAAATGCACTTACAGGACGCAGTCAGAGCCCAATTGTGGAGCAAGCCCAGCTGCAGGCTGATAAGTCACCTCTACCAGCAAGATGTGGGAGGCGAGCTGCCATGCATACACTAGGCCTGCATACAGCACCATTCACACTAATACATATGATGCAGAGTGTCTGAAAGCTACCCAACCGCTCCGCTGCCTGAGCATTGGGCCGCACAGTACGATGCTTCTGCACCACTAGATGAATGGCGCCCCTATGGGCCCAACTGCACCCTGGATGGATAAAAAAGTGCAAAAGTTTTTTATATGATAAATAAAAAAACCTTTATAGATGGGATTTTGGTTCATGTGTTGGCCCAAGACATTTAAGCTGATGACCCACGACAAGGGATCCCATGCTCACCAGTCCTAACAAAATTGTACAAAAACTACTAGAAAAATCCCATCTATAAAGGTTTTTTATTTATCATATAAAAAACTTTTGCACTTTTTTATCCATCCAGGGTGCAGTTGGGCCCATAGGGGCGCCATTCATCTAGTGGTGCAGAAGCATCGTACTGTGCGGCCCAATGCTCAGGCAGCGGAGCGGTTGGGTAGCTTTCAGACACTCTGCATCATATGTATTAGTGTGAATGGTGCTGTATGCAGGCCTAGTGTATGCATGGCAGCTCGCCTCCCACATCTTGCTGGTAGAGGTGATTTATCAGCCTGCAGCTGGGCTTGCTCCACAATTGGGCTCTGACTGCGTCCTGTAAGTGCATTTGGTTTCTGTTTTTGGCATGGATGGTAAGTTTTCTGATGCTGCTTTTTTCTAGTAGTTTTTGTACAATTTTGTTAGGACTGGTGAGCATGGGATCCCTTGTCGTGGGTCATCAGCTTAAATGTCTTGGGCCAACACATGAACCAAAATCCCATCTATAAAGGTTTTTTATTTATCATATAAAAAACTTTTGCACTTTTTTATCCATCCAGGGTGCAGTTGGGCCCATAGGGGCGCCATTCATCTAGTGGTGCAGAAGCATCGTACTGTGCGGCCCAATGCTCAGGCAGCGGAGCGGTTGGGTAGCTTTCAGACACTCTGCATCATATGTATTAGTGTGAATGGTGCTGTATGCAGGCCTAGTGTATGCATGGCAGCTCGCCTCCCACATCTTGCTGGTAGAGGTGATTTATCAGCCTGCAGCTGGGCTTGCTCCACAATTGGGCTCTGACTGCGTCCTGTAAGTGCATTTGGTTTCTGTTTTTGGCATGGATGGTATGATTTAAATATATGCCAAAAAACATATAGATCAATGTATTGTCTGGGATTTTCACTGACCCATGGACAGAATTATGATTCTGACTCTTTTGTGGGCACACAGCTTTAAAGATGCACAGATATGTGAATAACCACATAAAATATAGTGCTGGGGTCACAAACACACGACCCGTGGGTCCAATGTGACCCCTGAGACTGCATCATGCAGCCCACAGGCAAAGCAGATCACTAGGCGATTGAGTCCTTGCGTTACTTCAGATGAATATGCATTTGCTGGCACTGCCAGGGACAACCTCTGCTCAGCTTTATCTATGGCAACAGCCAGCTAATTAGAAGCCAGTAGCTGATGTAGCGTATGACATCACCTGCTGGCCTTCGATTGGCCAGCGGCTGACGTTGGTGTAGCTGAGTAGATCTTGACCCTAATGGTGCCAGAAAACGCACATTCATCTGGGCAGCGATCGCCAATGGGTCTGCTTTGACCTGCGGTTTGCATGTGCAAAAAAGAAGATGACGAGAGAACGGAGGACAAGTTAGAAAAATCATTTGTGTGCTTGTATAAAGGACACATTATTACAAGAAGGGGAGGAATATGGAGCATTTCTTCAAAAGGGGGAATAAAATGGGGTATTACTATATAAAGGGGATCAGGATGGAGACAGTACAACAAGAAGGGGATCAGTATGGGGCATCACTATGATAGAAACTAGATTGGGCATTATTACAAGAAGAGGATCAGGATGTGCATATTACTACTAGAAAGGGATCAGGATGGTGCATTACTACAAGAAGGAGACCAGGATGTGGACATTACTACAAATACAGGATTAGAAAGGGGCCTTACTACAATGGGACCCGGATGAGGCATTACTACAAAAAGGGGATCAGGATGGGCACATTACTACAAGAAGGGGATCAGGATGGGGAATTAATACAAGAAGGTGGAATAGGATTGTGGCATTACTATAATAAGAGGATCAGCATGGGGCATTACTACAATAAGAGGATAAGGATAGGGCATTACTATAAGAAGGAGACCAGATTGGGAACATTACTACAGATGGGAACCAGGATGGACACATCACTACAGGAGTGAGACCAGCGATGGGCCTCATTAGTATATTCTAATATACATAGAAATACACCAAGGTATTGTATTAAATATAATGAGGAAGTAAGCACGGTAATACCTTGAGGCACACAACTGCAAATCGCACGCAACAAAAGGGGGAGCTCCAGTGTTCTAACCAACTAAAACTATATGATGGGGACCAGGATTGTAAACATTACTACAAGATGGAGACGAGGATGGTAAACATTATTGCAAAATGTTGGCGAAATTACTATATGGTGTTATTTCTAAGACAAATGTATGTACAAGTGCAATAAAAAAAGCATTAATTTTTTACCACAAAAAATGCTGTTTTGCATATAAACTAAAAGAAAAAAAATAAAATTGCACGTTTCTGATCACCACATTCATAAAGACCCAAGCTATAAAACTGTTATACGATGAATGCCATTTAAACATAATACATTAAACAAGCAAAAAATGGTCAAAAAAATGGTCAAAAGGTGTATAAAAAATGGTCTCGCTAAATATGTCACTTTGTCCTGCAAAGAATGTGGTTTCCCAAATTACTTTTTCTTTCTATATGTGGCCCATATACCCAGCCCAGTGTGAGACCCCTGACATAGCGGGTACATGTTCTGACTATTAAAAATACAGATAGCATTTGAAAAACAGATGGCTATATGAGGCCTTGAACAAACCTCATTTTATGAAATCTCAAAATTTTGACTCTCTGTGTTGTAAACCAGGACTCATAAGTTTTCTCGATTGTTTCCAAATGCAATAAATGCATGATAAAGTACCCATGGGTATGTAGTGTACTTACATTTTGTTTTATAGCAGTTTTCATGAAAATTCTTAAAGTGAAAATCCATATTAGAACGATCGTATGATCCTTTAGTAAGTTTAGCTGAATCTCTTCCCACCTTGCCTGATTGACAGCTCTCAATCTTCCTCCTGTTGATGAGATCTCACCCTCCTCAGTACAAGCTTCAGCTGTCAGTCAGGCTGAGTGCGAGGAGTTGTAATACACCTAAGGCCACATCACACACTGCGATATCATTAACAATATAGTTGCAACGTCACCGGTTTGGGGATGTTGCAGCGATGTCTAAACAACATCGTTGCTTGTGACATTTACCAAAAACCAACGATGAGGTCATTCATAATTGGTCGTTGGTAAATGACCTGGACCATAAATTTATCATTGGTCCCCTGCTGGGCGGCCAGCATCGGCGCGTGTGACAGCGGGAGACCAACGATGAACGATCTCCCAACGCCACACAGCAAGTGCTGGGAGATGGTAGCCAGGGTAAACGTCGGGTAACTAAGCGCAGCGCTGCGCTTAGGTACCCGATATTTACCTTGGTTACCAGCGTTCTTGCTGGTCCTGATCGCTGGTGAGTCTGCCTATGTGACAGCTCACCAGCGATCAGCTAATGATGTCCCAGCGATCCACATCGTTGGTCGGATCGCTTGGACATTGTTAGGTGTAACCCGGCCTTTAGACTACTCATGAGCTAACTCACTTTATAGCTGGACTAAATGCTCATCTTCATATCAGGATTACACAGCCACTCTAAGATGGATTTCCAAAGTAACTACACCAACCTCATCAACTTCAAGAAATATATATTTAATAATGTATACATTATGTATTGTGAACTCTGGTGACAGAAATGCTTATAGGCCTTATTTTAAACCTACTGAAGTCTATCTGTAGACAGCCATAGATTCTCTCATCCAAAAGAATGAGGAAAATTATGTAAATGACACTCTGATCCAACAAATGTCAGCTTAGTATGATCCGATTCTTTCGGATGAGAGGATTAGACTGTCATGAGAAGATAGAGAACAAATTTTCTCCATCTTCTCCATTTTCGTAGTCTGTGGAAATTGGACTGCACTCAGATGTTATCACAGTGCAGTTTAATGATTTTCAAAAACTCATTTACAGTTGAAACCACTTTACATACACTATATAAAAAGACACATATGTATGTTTTTCTCACTATCTGACATGAAAGCAGAATAAACCTTTCCTGTTTTTAGATCAGTTAGGATTTCTATAATTATTACTATTTGCCAAATGCCAAAATAATGAGAGAGACAGAATATTAAGGCATTTTTGTTACTTTCTGCAAAGTCACACGTTTACATACAATAAGATCACTATGCCTTAAAGTATGTTTTTGGAAGCTTCAGATAAATTGATTGGCAACATCTGAGTTAACTAAAGCCACCCCTGTGGATGTATTTTAATGCACACCTGAAACACACTACTTCTTTGTGTAGCATCATGGGAAAGTCTAAAGAAATCAGCCAAGATATTGGGAAGAGACTTGCACAAGTCTGGTATATCCTTGGGTGCAATTTACAGATACCTGAAGGTGCCTCGTTTATCTGTACAATTATATGCAAGTAAAAAGAAGATGGGAATGTGCAGCCATTATATCGTTTAGGAAGAAAACAGGTTATGTGTCCCAGAGATGAACGTCCTTTTGTTTGACGTGCTTAATAATCTAAGAGGACAAGCAAATTACTTTGTTAAGGTGATGACAGAAGATGGTAAGATTGTGTCATTATACACAGTGAAACGATTACTGTTTCAAAATGAGCTGAAATGCCACACTGCCAGGAAGATGCCATTACTCTAAAAGAAACATAAAAAAGCCAGAATAATTTTTGCAAATGCACACAGGAGTAAAGACCTAACTTTTTGGAGACATGTCATGTGGTCTGTCAAAACTAAAATGTAACTGTTTAGCCATAATGACCATTGTTATATTTGGAGGAAAAAGGGAGAAGCTTGGAAGCCTAAGAGCACCATCCCAACTGTGAAACATGAGGGTGGCAGCATCATGTTGTAGGTTTTTTTTTTGCTGCAGGATGGACTGGTGCACTTTACAAAATAGATGACATCATAAGGAAAGAAGATTATGTGGCAATACTGAAACAATATCTCAACACATCAGCCAGGAAGTTAAATCTTGGGCAGAAGTGGGTCTACCAAATGGACAATGATTGGTTGCAACGTGGCTTAACGATAACAAAGTCATTGTTTTGGAGGATTCACAACAAAGCTCTGATCTCAATCGTATTGAAAATGTATGGGCAATTCTGAAAAGGCTGATGCGAGCAAGAGGACCTACAAACATGGCTCAGTTACACCAGTTCTGTCAGGAGGAGTGGGCCCAATTTCCTACCAAGTATTGTGAGGCGCTTGTGGAAGGATCTCCAAAATATCATACATGTCAAGTCATACAGTTTAAGGGCAATGGTACCAAATTAAATATATGTAAACATGTATGTTTAAAGAAAGTAATAAAAATTCCTTAAAACATTCTCTCTCATTATTCTGGCATTTGTGAAATATAAATAATTATAGTAATCCTAGTTGATCTATAATGGGAAAGGATTATTCTGATTTCATTTCTGATAGTGAGAAAAACATGCATATGTGTCTTTTTATATAGTGTAGGCAAACCTCTGGTTTCAACTGTACTTGCATGGCCGAATGCAATCCAAGGACAACATCTGACATGTGCACAGCCTCATAGATTAACATTGCTTTTCGCACAATCTGATGTTTTAACCTAGAATAGGACCCTCTGCTCCTGCCCTCAATGTGATATTTTTAGTAAACCTAAATGTATCTTAAACAATTCCTAAACTGTGTTTAGAGGAGAAATTTGACTTATATAAACTGTGGTAGACTAGTAAATAAATCATAATAGAAGAAAATGTCTATTTAGGACAATCTTTAGTTCCAGGTTGAGGCTAATTAATTAAAATGAGCTGTTTCTATGAAACTTTATTTTTTAAATCTATGAAAGTCTTTTTATTTTTTACTCAATTTTGAACCTCTTTGCATATGTAACTCTTTTTAGTATAATCATCACCATAGGTTAACGCCAATCAAAAATTGATTGATGATTGGTGGATGTCCTGATGAAGGGGTGAGGAATACACCTTGAAACGAATAGAATAAGACCACTTTCATTCACTGATTTTCTTGGTTTAAGATTGTAGTTGGATTGTAGTTGGATATTTCCCTATTATTTCTACTAATGAAATATGCAGAAAACCCACAAATTAGTAGTGACACTATAAAAATCACTTATGGTAATGTCAATGCAGTGTATTGATTTAGCAATATCTCAATAATGTAATATAGAAACATAAAATACATAAACAAAATATCTATAACATAGTTTTCTATTGATTCTCATACAGTTTACTAGTCTCCCTATTCCCATAAAATAACTTGTATTTGTTGGAGGCACCAGGGCGGAACATGAAAATTTTCCTGCCAATTAATCAGGACAACAAATCAGCCAGCTGGTATGTCTGGTTTTCTGCCTGCAGCATAATTCAATGTGTATACAACTTACATTGATGCATGGAATATTTTTTAACTTGACTTGAGCCTTCCAAAATCCATAGTATTGATTGTGTTTAATCAGACACTTAATAGGGTTTTCATTATATGTGTGTGTACACACTTTAGACGGACATACATCAGGTCATATGGACGACCCCACTTAATATATTCAGCTAAATGTAAAACTAAAGATTTTCTCAAAACGACTCAATCCTGAAACGAAAGGACCACAGAATGACAACAATGTATATGATTATAGTAGGATGGGATTCTGTCATTGACATGGTAATATTATTCCCCACAGAAAAATACACCTTTTTTATTCACTTGTCTCTATAGCGTATTAAGGAAAATGATGTTTATAGAAAAGTAATACTTTACTTTCTGGCACTGAATCTATCAGTCATTTATGCTGAAAGGTGTGCGGTAATGAAGATTTCTGTAAATGTCAAATACATGATTATATTTCATTAGTGTAAGCCACACATCTGATTTTAAAATTTATAGACTACAGCCCTTGTTGGGGGAACCATTGGTATGCAAAAAAACAACTGAGATTTATCTGAGAGTGTACTGGCTTAAACACCAAACTCGATTGTTATTTTGGCTTTGTAACTAGAGATGAGCGGTGTTTGACTCGAATTGTTCGCCAATCTCAAATTCGAGCTGTGTTTGGCGATGTTCGAGTCGTTCGTCGAATTAGAACAATTTACTCTAAATTCGGCAGTTCGAGGTGATGTTCGATTTTAGTTCGATTTCAGTTCCACATTGTGTATACATACATTGCGGAGCTAAAATGAAGTAAAATCAAGGGTTAAAAGTAAAAAAAAGCGATACTCACCTCTCTAATCCATCCAGCGACGCTTCCAGCTCTATCTACCTGTCGGAGATGTGATCCCGGCAGCGTTTCCTGATGAAATGTCGAGTTCTCACGATAACTCGTCATGTGACCAAAAACCACTGCCGAGATTATGACGTCACCGCAGGTCCTACAGGTCCTCACTACTATTCACTACTAGTGAGAGCTTGTAGGACCTGCGGTGACGTCATAATCTTGGCAGCGGTTTCCGGTCATATGACGAGTTATCATGAGAGGTGAGTATCGATTTTTTTTATTTTTAACCCTTCATTTTACTTCATTTCAGCTTCGCAATGTATGTATATACATTGCGGAACTGAAATTGACCCACCACACTAGTGTTCTAGTGTGTTCGAGGGTGTTCGACGAACATTCGACAAAGACACTGTCCATTCGACGAATCGAACAAGAAAACTAGGGTGGTGGCTCAACACTATTTGTAAAAGTAACATCTTATAGTTATTACAGCAACTTTGCAATACCAAATATATTTAGAGTATACTAGAAAAGAGAAACAGGCCAGCATTTGAAAGTGTAGGAATTATACAATTAGAAAGTAAGAAAATGTAAGTGCACTTGCAAGACCCAAAATGAAAAAAGAAAGAACGGAACTTCAAATCACCCAGAGGCAGTCTGCAAGTCACAAGATGAAAGTCCTAACCAGAGATGAGCAAGTCTGATGAGCTTCAAGTTGCCAATTCATGGAGATTTCACTAGGAAATCCAATTTGCAGCTACTTTGTTTTCCACAAATTGAATGCCCCTAATATGATCTGAGGTTTGATGAGACAAGCATAATATATGAACAATGTAAAGAAAAAAAATCTCCAACTAATACTCACCTCCCCGGTAACCTTTTTTTAAACCTCTGCTGCCTGTTGTTCCCGGTTTGGTACTCAATGCCTCTTCTTTCAACTGACACATAGTGAAACCTTGTGCCTTTGTTCAATAGATAGATGTCACTAGGGCCTGTTGCCCGGACCCATGGCCCTGGTGGTCACTTAAAAAGATGGAAAACAGTGAATAAAAATAAAATAAAAGTGTTTTGTGATGCCACCTGCGGTTCCGGTAATGTTACTGGTGCTGCAGGACAGTCCTCCAGGGTGGTGATGTAGCAGCAAGATGGTTACGCTCCCCGTAGGTGGAGCGGAATCCCCGGGGCAGTTGTGAATGTTATAGCTATGGGACAGTCTATGATGGGAGTAGGATCAAGGGCGCCAATAATAGTCACACACAGGGTTGTATTTCCGTACCTATACTGATGTTGATGTGCAAGGTTAAGTCCAGGGTACCGTCCGGGTGGTCTGGAAGCAGTTCAGGATCTCCACACTCAATAAGTTATGAGGTCTCCTTGTTGTGCTGTGGTTGCTATGGTCCTAGACTGCCTGTGGTTAAGCCCTGACCCTCTCTTGCTGTCTTCACCTGTATGGCAGGCGGCGTGAACCCTGCTGGCAGGTACCACTGTGTCAGCTGCAGTCCCCGAGCTCTATGAGCGGCTGTGCCTCTAGGTACTGCTGCGGCTGGGAGACTTTGCTCCTCCCTGGCCCTTCGGTCTTTACTGCTGGGCTGTTTAACTCACCTTGCCTCCAACCCTCACTCTTGGGTCCTTCACACTGGTCAGTCTCTCTCATTGGCACAGGCCTAGCGTGGCTCTTTTCGCCAGGTTGTCTTCCTCAGTACTGCTTCGTACTGAAGAATTTCCTAACTTCGCCCCCAGGCCCGAATTTATAGGGGACCTTTCCTGAACTCAGCAAGTGGAGCTCCCCCTTCAGGTCTGGGGTGGAAGGTGTTGTGCGTGAGATTACCTGATGTGGAAATCCCTTCCTAATCCAGGTGTTCCTGTGACAACTGAACCGTGGGGTGCCACATTGCGGTGCTGTGTTCACACCGAATAGCAAGCACGGTACTACACAAGTTACACGCAGCCAGCACCACTGTCTTGTGTGGTGACTGGCGCGTGTAATATTTCACCTTAAACCTCAGGGCAATATTTTTGTGGCATTGCGGTGCTGTGTTCACACCGAGTAGCCCGCATGGTACTGCACAAGTGGCACGCAGCCAGCACCGCTGTCTTGTGTGGTGACTGGCACGCATAATATTTTGCCTTAAACCTCAGGGCAATTTTATTAGTGTTGTTGTGGTGCTGTGTGTAAAACATATGGCAGTACTAGGCTGTAGTGCTACCTTCCACAAAGCACTAACTTCTCCTTGTTTCCCAATATCTTCATCTGAACATCTGCAGCTATGTCAGAAAAAAACCAAATTACTAAAAAGGCTGTTGTGAAAGGACAGGGACACGGACAAGGACATGGGCATGGGGTTGTCAGTGGTGCCCAACAAGGTACAGAGTCTGGGAGACAGAAGAAGTTTGATGCATCTTTATTCCTGGCTAAATTTCCCGGTCAGGAAAGTAAACGGGTCTGGAAGCCAGAAGAGCAAGAGCAGATACTGTCCTTAATGGCTGATAAGGCCTCCACGAAAATTTCTGGCAGCACCCAATCATCCATTACCACACAGTCTCCTGTCCATACAGAGAACACTGGGTCATCCTATTCTCAACCTGTTCCTAGTTCATAACCCCATTAAGAGTCACAGGAAACATTTGACCCCAACCTTGGCCACTCCGAGGATCTGTTTGGTCCATATCCTTTTGTTGCCTCTGGCCTTTTGCCGTGCGACATTGAAGAGGAAGAGCCAACAATATTAACACGGAAGTAGGATGAACATGGACGACGAAGTGGTCGATGATGAGACCACCGATCCGACCTGGACCGATTGCGCGCATAGCCAGCGCAGCAGCACATAGGAAGAAGGTGGATACGTAGCACTAACAAAGGCACCAAGGGCTACTGGTTTGAGAAGAGTGCGAAGTGTGTAAACTGTTGCCAAGAGCAATCCCTCTGTGCCCTAAGTCAAGGCAAGGGTGCGTACAGCCGCTGTCTGAAAATTTTTTTCAGATAGTCCTTGTGAACCAAATGTTGTCATCTGTAGCTTCTGCCATACGAACCTGAGCAGAGGCCAGGGCAAAGGCAACCTAACCACCGCCAGTATGCGGAAACACATGGCAGCCAAGCACCCTAGTCGGTGGGCGGAACAACAGGGTACCAAATCATTGTCTGTGGGTCAAACCACTGCCATGTCCCCTTTGATCCATCCTTCCCAATCTGCTGGGCAGAAAGCATGTGATGATAGCGTTTGCTCACAAGCTGCGGTTGCACAGATGCAGGACACAACAAGCTCATCCACTTGTTTGTCCCAGCCAAGCATCCAGTTGTCCGTGCTCCAGATATATGAAAGGAGGCGTAAATACCAAGCCACGCACCTACAAGCACAAATACTGAACGCACACATTGCCAAGTTGCTAGCCATGGAGATGTTGCCATTTAGCCTTGTGTGGACACAGTTTTTCCGTGATCTGTTGGCTGTGGCTGCCCCACGATACTCGGTTCCCAGCCAGCACCATTTTTCCTGCAGTGCCGTCCCGGCGTTACACCAGCATGTCCTAAATAATCTACAGTGCTGTGCAAATTAATTGGGACAAAGCACATTTTTCTTGCATTAATTTTACTATTTCTGATAAGTGTTTTATCCGTTCTTGGTGTTGTTTTCCTTTTTCTTCCACATTTCCCTTTTTATTTTGGAGAAAACGATCCAGTTTCATTGTGTGTGCGAATTATTCTTGAAACGGTAGATTTTCCAATACCAACGGTGGAAGCGATTTCTCTTACAGTCAGGCTTGTATGTTCATTAAGAGTAATAATTCTAGACCTCTTCTGTGGAGTAACATCCATTTTTATAGGCACGAATTACACTGAGAGAAAAACTACACTAAACCACTCCTCACAGAAACAAGCTCTCAACTGAAGCTGAGGGGGCAGCTAGCTGTTATTTTGTGACCAGTCAAACCACATTTTGTTACTCAGGGTGTTACACTCACACCTGTTCAAAGCAGTTAAAACTGGTTTGAATCACTAACTGGTAACCAACTTATGATTTTACTTAAAAAAATGGTTTGTCCCTTATTTATTTGCACAGCACCATAAAGCGTGCTCCCAACGCTGTAACCGGAAAGGTCCACCTTACAACAGACACATGGACAAGTACTTGTGGATAGGGAAGATACCTGTCTGTCATGGCACACCGGCTTAACCTGGTGGAGGGTGGGACAAAGTCTAAAACTGCACCATCACATATCCTACCCACACCACGAATAGCGGGCCCAACCACAATCAGGGTTTCCGCTTCATCATATACCTCCTGTCTCCTCTCTTCCTCCACCGCCTCGTCATCCTATGATGAATTACCCTCCACATCACTCCCAAGTTGGGAGCTGTGCAGCAGCTGCTGAAACTCATCTGCTTAGATGAAACACCATACACTGCAGCAGAGCTGTGGCAAGGAATAAAACAACAGACCGATCAGTGGCTCTCTGCACTGCAACTCCAACCCGGTCTGCTGTCTGCGATAATGGGCGTAACCTGGTGGTGGCTTTAAAGCTCGGGAAGCTGGTACACGTGCCATGCATGGCTCATGTGCCGAACCTAGTGGTGAAGAAATTTATAAAAATATACCCTGACTTGCCGTACCTACTTGAGAAAGTGCACAGTATTTATCCCCATTTCTGCCATTCCTCAACCGCTGTTACTGGTCTTGCAGCGCTTCAAAAGCAATTTAATTTGCCAAACCACCGACTCACCTGCCAACACGATGGAACTCAACATATCATGTGTTGGCAAGGATAAGAAAGCAGCAGAGGGCACTTGCTGAATACCAGCTTAAACATGTCCGTTAGACTGAGACTCAGCCAAGACACATAACAACTGTTGAGTGGGTGTGGATCACTGACATTTGTGAGGTGCTTGATAACTTTGAGTACTGCACCAAGCTTTTGAGAGGTGATCAGGCTTTATTAGCGTCCATCTCTATGCTATGTCTGCTGAAAGAATCGCTGCATAATCTAAAAATGGAATCTTTGAGTGCCCAGCAGCTGGGTATGGAGCAAAATTTCACAATGGGTAATCCTACACAGTCCAGCCAATTTCATCAGGCAAGATTGGGGGATGAAGATGATGAGGAAGAAGAGGTGGGAGAGGACTTCTTTTTAATTGGTACCGATGGGACCCCTCATTCTACAATAGGACTCCCAATCCCAGCTTCATGTCTGTCCAGCATAGGTGGGCTGGAGAGGAGGAGGTGGAGGAGAGTCAGTGTGAGGTGAGCATGGGTATTGTTCCTCCTTCTGGGGACACAGAACATTTTCCTATTTGCAGCTTGGAACACATGGCACACTTCATATCTGTCTGTGCCAAGACTCTTTCGTGATCCACATTTTCAACAGCAACCTATACTGTTTGGCCACTTTTCTAGACCCACGGTACAAGGACAAATTTCCTTTGCTACTGTTGTAGTCACCAAGGGGTTTCACAATTGAATCCTTCAAGAGGGCCATTGTTGATCATTTGATGGCAACATCACCTTCAGACACCGCTGCTAGCAGAGGTACCAGCTAGGTGCAACAGCATGCATTAATGGAGAGAGACACAGCCAGCAGGTCCAAATGAGGTGGTGGTAAAATGTCCACAAACTGGGCCATCTTCAATAAATCAGCTCATCAACAAGGGCTAGCTGGACTGGTAACAATGTCAAGGAAGGAGAAGTTGCACAAGATGGTCAATGGCTATCTAAGTGACCATATTTGTGTCCTTCCTGATGCTTCTGTTCCATTTAATTACTGGGTATCCAAGCTGCACAGTTTGCCAGACCTCTCCTTGTATGCCTTGGAGGTGCTGGCCTGCCCTGCTGATAGTGCTGCTGGGGCAATCATCACAGACACATGCACAAGGATGTATTATAGGAGAAGAAAAAGAAGTCGCACTCAGAGCTTCTATAAACAGCGGTTCTTTATTGTGCTTCAGTGCACACAGCAGGTGGTGGCATGCGGGTGGGAGGACGGGGGGCACGACGTTTCGCGCCGTATAAGGCGCTTCAGCAGGTTAGTCCTCAGAGTGTATTGTTGCACTAGGCAACTTATACACCCCCACTGATGACGTCACAAACTTAATTAGTGAACATGTGTGAAGTTCAGATTATGGAGCTGAAACCAAAACAGCTCTTAAAGTGACAGTGCAATTAAGTGATCAAAGTGCATTACATACATACAGTACAGTACTATGTGCTTACAATATATACAATAAAAACCTTTTTACTCACAACCACAGGTTAAAAATATTTTTTCCAGTCATAGGCCAGTACACTACTCGACTTACCCTCTTCTCTTTCCTGATAATAAGTTTAATACCTATTCATCGGGATCACTATACTGATACCCTCGGGCTAGCTTAGGGGATCCTCTTATATTTACATTTCCCCATTTCTAACCAGGGTGAACCTGTTAAGTTCTCATTAAACATAGGGGACTGAGCACAAGACCTTCACAGTCATCCAAACAGAGAGTTCTCATCAAACATAAGGGACTGAGCACAAGACCTTCACAGCTATCCAAGCATAGAGAACTATGAAATTACTTATCAGATCAGTATACAGAGTTGTGGCCCCTTGCAGATTCAAGTATTCACTAACCTAAATCCACAGTACCTCATTACCCAAATCCAATTACCCATAACTGAACCTTACAAAAATACAGCAAGATCGTTCTTATCATTAAGTCCAGCCTGGCTCTGCGCCCTCAATTTTATTATCCACGCTGCCTCATTCTGCAACAACATTTTATGTAGGTTACCCCCAGATGGTGGTAACATTACCCTTTCCAAGCCGAAGAATCTTAATACAGAGGAATCCCCTCCATGCTCAGCCCTGACATGCTCTATCAACCGGGGGGAACCAACTCCTGTAGTTATTGACCTAACGTGCTCTTTAAAGCGTATGTAAAGGCAACGTATCGTTTTTCCAACATAGAAGCGACCACAATCACAGACCACGGCATACACCACAAATTTGGTTTTGCAAGAAATAAATTCTTTCACGTTATGCATAATATGCCCTATCTGCACCGGATTGGTCGTAACGTGTTTGTCGCAAACGGAGCAATTCCCACATTTAAAATTTCCTACTGGACAGCCTCTCTCTAACCAAGTTTTTTCTGCAGTAAACCGTCTCCATACTATCATATCATCAATATTTCTGCATCGTCTATGCGTAACCAGGGGTTTTCTCAAAGCGACCTCCTTAAGATGTTTATCGCTTTCTATCATGTACCAGTTTCTAGATATGGCCGTTTTTTTAGCCCTATCCATAGGTCCAAATTTGAAGTTGAATATGAACCTCTTCTCCTTTTTTCTTTCTTTTTTACTCCCTACGGTCTTTCTCCAACCCTCCTTCCAGATATCATCAACCTTTACCACGGCCTCCTCTACCAAATCATCAGGGTACGCTCTCTCTCTAAGACGTTTCTTTAACTCCTGGACCTGTTCTCTATATCTATCATCTTCGTTATTATTTCTTCTCAAACGCATTACCTGATTGAATGGCAAAGCTTTTTTAACGTGAAAGGGGTGATTACTCTCATAATGAAGTACGGAGTTAGTAGCCGTTTTTTTCCGATAATTTTCAGTGATGATCCTTCCATCTCTGATCGTAACTTTCACGTCCAGAAACTCCAGAACATCTCCGCCTAGCACTGAGGAGAATTTCATGTTCATCTCATTTTCACTGTTCAAGTAGTTAACAAACTCCAAGAATACCTCCTCTCCGCCATCCCACACCAAGAAACCATCATCCACGTACCGATAATAGGTTTTAATAAATTTTAGGTACGGATTTTGTGATGAATAGATATATTTATTTTCAAAAAAGCCCAGAAAAATATTTGCCAGGGTGCAGGCCACTGGTGTACCCATCGCGGTCCCAACGCGCTGGGTAAACCACTGGTTCCCAAACTTGAAAGAGTTGTTAGTTAATACAAACTCCAGGGCTTCCAGAATGAAGTCCTGCAATTCCTTGGGTTTATCAGTAGCCTTCAAAGTTTCCCTCACTGCATCAATGGCGATAAATATATGTAAATATAAGAGGATCCCCTAAGCTAGCCCGAGGGTATCAGTATAGTGATCCCGATGAATAGGTATTAAACTTATTATCAGGAAAGAGAAGAGGGTAAGTCGAGTAGTGTACTGGCCTATGACTGGAAAAAATATTTTTAACCTGTGGTTGTGAGTAAAAAGGTTTTTATTGTATATATTGTAAGCACATAGTACTGTACTGTATGTATGTAATGCACTTTGATCACTTAATTGCACTGTCACTTTAAGAGCTGTTTTGGTTTCAGCTCCATAATCTTAACTTCACACATGTTCACTAATTAAGTTTGTGACGTCATCAGTGGGGGTGTATAAGTTGCCTAGTGCAACAATACACTCTGAGGACTAACCTGCTGAAGCGCCTTATACGGCGCGAAACGTCGTGCCCCCCGTCCTCCCACCCGCATGCCACCATCTGCTGTGTGCACTGAAGCACAATAAAGAACCGCTGTTTATAGAAGCTCTGAGTGTGACTTCTTTTTCTTCTCCTATAATACAAAACTGGATGTGACGTATCGGACTTTTGGGAGTGAGCACCAGAGCGTGCAGAGCGGTGCAGCAGGGAGGACCCTCCTCATCATCCTCCATAGCCAAGGGCTGAAAGCTTGCAGGCAGCGGTGAAATCTCCCCAGGCTGTATGGGAGACGCTGCAAGGTGGTGCTGACCCTATCCTAATCTTCAAAACCGTGAGTTACCTGAGCTGAACCTTTTTGGGGTATTGTGCACACTTGCTGAACACAGCATAGCAGTGAGACCGTGCTGATAATGCAGCAAGACATGGAGGAAAGTGATTTAAGTGTGGCAGAGAAAGTATCATTAGCGGGAAGGGAGGACGCAGGCAGTTTCTTCACTGATTGTAATGTGAAGGATGAATTTGAAGCAGGGGCGGACCCAGACTGTAGTGGGCCCTGGTGCAAGAAATTTTTCGGGGCCCCCCCCCACACACGCACACACTCAGCCAGGCGCGCACACACATGCACACTCTGCCAGGCGCGCACACACATGCACACTCTGCCAGGCACGCACACACATGCACACTCTGCCAGGCGCGCACACACATGCACACTCTGCCAGGCGCGCACACACATGCACACTCTGCCAGGCGCGCACACACATGCACACTCTGCCAGGCGCGCACACACATGCACACTCTGCCAGGCGCGCACACACATGCACACTCTGCCAGGCGCGCACACACATGCAAACTCTGCCAGGCGCGCACACACATGCACACTCTGCCAGGCACGCACACACATGCACACTCTGCCAGGCACGCACACACATGCACACTCTGCCAGGCACGCACACACATGCACACTCTGCCAGGCACGCACACACATGCACACTCAGCCAGGCGCGCACACACATGCACACTCAGCCAGGGACATACAGTCTAGATATGCATGCAGGACTTACAGGAAGGGACTCAGACTTGTGCCCCCCCCCCATTTACCCTGCTTCTCCCCTCTTGTGCCTCCCATTCTCCCTGTTTCTCCTCTCTTGTGGCCCCCCCCATTCACTCTGCTTCTCCCCTCTTGTGACCCCCTATACTGCCTGCTTCTCCCCTCTTGTGCCCCCATTCACCCTGCTTCGTCCCCCTTGTGCCCCCCATTCACCCTGCTTCATCCCTCTTGTGCCCCCCCCATTCACCCTGCTTCATCCCTCTTGTGCCCCCCCCCATTCACCCTGCTTCTCCCCTTGTGCCCCCATTCACCCTGCTTCATCCCTCTTGTGCCCCCCCATTCACCCTGCTTCTCCCCTTGTGCCCCCATTCACCCTGCTTCATCCCTCTTGTGCCCCCCCCATTCACCCTGCTTCTCCCCTTGTGCCCCCATTCACCCTGCTTCATCCCTCTTGTGCCCCCCCATTCACCCTGCTTCTCCCCTTGTGCCCCCCATTCACCCTGCTTCATCCCTCTTGTGCCCCCCATTCACCCTGCTTCTTCCCTCTTGTGGCCCCTGTTCCCCCACCCCTGCTGTCTTCGGCTCATTGGCGCTTACCTTGTCCTGCTCCCAGAGTGTCCTCAGGCAGCCGGCACCTCTGCAGCATCAGCGCTTCCGGGTCAGGAGGAGCTCAGCTGCTCTATCCAAGCTGAGCTCACACACTGATCCCGGAAGTGCCAGCACGCAGGGGAATCAGTGCAGGCGCAGTGTCCCAGCAGTATTCAATAAATCCTGGGCTGGGACACTGCCTGCTGCTCCGACACCCCCCTGCATCTCAGGAGAGAGCTCAGGGGGCGGGGCCCGGCGGCGGGGCGGCGGTGATTCCTCACAGGAGAGGGGGGGCCCCTCTGGACCCCTCCAGACCCCCCCCCCCAGGGCTCACTCATATTGAATCCTCCTCAGCCTCCATTGCTTCTCCTTTTGCGGCCACTACCACCGACCTGTCAGGGAGCGGAACGGACCCGCCGCTGGAGCCTTCAGGGGCCCCCTAGCTGGCCGGGGCCCTGGTGCAGCTGCACCAGCTGCACCACGGTAGTTCCGCCCCTGATTTGAAGTGCTGGGCAGTAAAAGCCTTGAGTACAGGATAAACACACTGGCTGAAAAAGAGGTGAAGCTATACTGGACTGTGCAATCTCTGACTGCATATGAGCAAAGCAACAGAGTACCTAGAGGTTTGAGGGTAATGAAAGAGCCCTCCCAGTACCAAGATGATGCCCAATTTGTAGCAGAATGGCAGCAGATCCAAGCTGATTGCTCAAAACAACTTTTGGCCTTAATTGTCAAGCGTAGTATAAAAGATCATGAGTCTGTCACAGCTGAATTAGATAAAGCCAAAGAGGAATTACAATCTCGGTTTTCTGACAAGCAATGGTCCAACTTCTGTGAAAAGATGCATAAGAAACTAATCCCTATTCAGAATGACATTAAACAGAGAAAAAGGGACAAATTTGTAAGGGATAAAAAGGACTATGACACAGGCCACATTTTCAACTGGGTGAAGCAAAATACTGCTTTTGAAGGCAGGAGAAAACGTATGTATGTGAGGAGAAACACCACAAATAAGAATTCTGATTCAAAGAAGAAAAATAAGAACAAGAAAGGATTCTGGACCACTGATTCGGACTCTAGTGGTTCTGAGGCCGTGGCCGGTCGTTCTATACCATCAGGACACACTTGCATGGATGATCGTAACCCTACCCCGGTGGTCCCTTTAGGAGGAAGACTAGGAGGGGGAGGGGGAGGAGGAGGGGAGTGGGTAACCCAGGGCAACAAGAGAAAACAGGTGTCATGGAATTAACCCCCTCAGTGCCCTCTGATAATACGACTGTGATCAACCTGACTGATAAATCTCTGTCTGTACATTTGATATCTGCCCTTAAAAAGGGTCTTAATTAGTGCATTCCTGAGAGTTTTAATTTTGTTGATTTTAGCGTAGATCTGTATAAGTCAACCAGGAAATTACATCTGTATAAGCATTTTGAAAGCCAGAAAGAATTAGGTGGAAAAGAAAAAAACTGTAAATCTAATAAAATTGGACCTTTGGGGTTCAACCCCCTCAAGTCCAATCTGAACGAAATTGAAAATGACGCAAGGACGTTGGTGAGTATCACTAGTAAAAACACAGTGGAGGCTCCCATAGTCTCAAAAACAAATGAGGGACCCTTCACGGGAGGTCTGAAGTCAACCTTCTTCCCCCCTACTGTCCAGGGTAATGTGATTGATCTATTTCAGGATCAGGTGGCCAGGGAGGTTGAATCATTGATTTATTCTGAGACCGCAAAAAATCTATCTAAAAAGGAATGGGAAGCTCTCAAAGAATTGAGAACATGGGAGGACGTTATAGTCCGAAAGGCAGATAAAGGGGGTAATGTAGTCTTGTTGAAAAAAACTGAGTATGTAGCAGAAGCATATAGACAGTTGGCTGATGAGGTTACTTATCAACCCCTCACGTTCGATCCTACACCAAGGACCAAAATAAAATTAAGATCTATGCTAAGCAGAGCAATTTGCTCGGGTGCGTTGACTGCAAAAGAAGCCGAGAAGGTGTTCCCTGAGTTTCCGTGTAAAGCTCACTGGTACTACCTGCCAAAAATCCACAAATCATTGGACGCACCGCCAGGTCGACCGATCGTGTCAGGAGTAGGTTCAATTACTGAACCACTCTCACGATGGCTCGACTGGCAGTTGCGTCCTCTGATGAAGGAAATCCCCTCTTATTTAAGAGACACTAGCGCTTTTATAGAGCTACTGGGAGGTATGGATTGGCAGGTTGGATTTAAATTGGCGTCAATCGACGTGGATAATCTATATACCAGGATTCCACAGAAACTCGCCATTGATGCAGTGAGGGAAACTTTGAAGGCTACTGATAAACCCAAGGAATTGCAGGACTTCATTCTGGAAGCCCTGGAGTTTGTATTAACTAACAACTCTTTCAAGTTTGGGAACCAGTGGTTTACCCAGCGCGTTGGGACCGCGATGGGTACACCAGTGGCCTGCACCCTGGCAAATATTTTTCTGGGCTTTTTTGAAAATAAATATATCTATTCATCACAAAATCCGTACCTAAAATTTATTAAAACCTATTATCGGTACGTGGATGATGGTTTCTTGGTGTGGGATGGCGGAGAGGAGGTATTCTTGGAGTTTGTTAACTACTTGAACAGTGAAAATGAGATGAACATGAAATTCTCCTCAGTGCTAGGCGGAGATGTTCTGGAGTTTCTGGACGTGAAAGTTACGATCAGAGATGGAAGGATCATCACTGAAAATTATCGGAAAAAAACGGCTACTAACTCCGTACTCCATTATGAGAGTAATCACCCCTTTCACGTTAAAAAAGCTTTGCCATTCAATCAGGTAATGCGTTTGAGAAGAAATAATAACGAAGATGATAGATATAGAGAACAGGTCCAGGAGTTAAAGAAACGTCTTAGAGAGAGAGCGTACCCTGATGATTTGGTAGAGGAGGCCGTGGTAAAGGTTGATGATATCTGGAAGGAGGGTTGGAGAAAGACCGTAGGGAGTAAAAAAGAAAGAAAAAAGGAGAAGAGGTTCATATTCAACTTCAAATTTGGACCTATGGATAGGGCTATAAAAACGGCCATATCTAGAAACTGGTACATGATAGAAAGCGATAAAGATCTTAAGGAGGTCGCTTTGAGAAAACCCCTGGTTACGCATAGACGATGCAGAAATATTGATGATATGATAGTACGGAGACGGTTTACTGCAGAAAAAACTTGGTTAGAGAGAGGCTGTCCAGTAGGAAATTTTAAATGTGGGAATTGCTCCGTTTGCGACAAACACGTTACGACCAATCCGGTGCAGATAGGGCATATTATGCATAACGTGAAAGAATTTATTTCTTGCAAAACCAAATTTGTGGTGTATGCCGTGGTCTGTGATTGTGGTCGCTTCTATGTTGGAAAAACGATACGTTGCCTTTACATACGCTTTAAAGAGCACGTTAGGTCAATAACTACAGGAGTTGGTTCCCCCCGGTTGATAGAGCATGTCAGGGCTGAGCATGGAGGGGATTCCTCTGTATTAAGATTCTTCGGCTTGGAAAGGGTAATGTTACCACCATCTGGGGCTAACCTACATAAAATGTTGTTGCAGAATGAGGCAGCGTGGATAATAAAATTGAGGGCGCAGAGCCAGGCTGGACTTAATGATAAGAACGATCTTGCTGTATTTTTGTAAGGTTCAGTTATGGGTAATTGGATTTGGGTAATGAGGTACTGTGGATTTAGGTTAGTGAATACTTGAATCTGCAAGGGGCACAACTCTGTATACTGATCTGATAAGTAATTTCATGGTTCTCTATGCTTGGATAGCTGTGAAGGTCTTGTGCTCAGTCCCTTATGTTTGATGAGAACTCTCTGTTTGGATGACTGTGAAGGTCTTGTGCTCAGTCCCCTATGTTTAATGAGAACTTAACAGGTTCACCCCTGGTTAGAAATGGGGAAATGGAAAAAATATTTTTAACCTGTGGTTGTGAGTAAAAAGGTTTTTATTGTATATATTGTAAGCACATAGTACTGTACTGTATGTATGTAATGCACTTTGATCACTTAATTGCACTGTCACTTTAAGAGCTGTTTTGGTTTCAGCTCCATAATCTTAACTTCACACATGTTCACTAATTAAGTTTGTGACGTCATCAGTGGGGGTGTATAAGTTGCCTAGTGCAACAATACACTCTGAGGACTAACCTGCTGAAGCGCCTTATACGGCGCGAAACGTCGTGCCCCCCGTCCTCCCACCCGCATGCCACCACCTGCTGTGTGCACTGAAGCACAATAAAGAACCGCTGTTTATAGAAGCTCTGAGTGCGACTTCTTTTTCTTCTCCTATAATACAAAACTGGATGTGACGTATCGGACTTTTGGGAGTGAGCACCAGAGCGTGCAGAGCGGTGCAGCAGGGAGGACCCTCCTCATCATCCTCCATAGCCAAGGGCTGAAAGCTTGCAGGCAGCGGTGAAATCTCCCCAGGCTGTATGGGAGACGCTGCAAGGTGGTGCTGACCCTATCCTAATCTTCAAAACCGTGAGTGACATGCACAAGGATGACTACAGAGAATGCAGACAGGCTGACCTGATCAAATTTAAGGACTGGATTTCGCAAGAGTATGTAAGGCCTCCTGATGACAGCATCCCAACCTACAGTCACCCAAAATATTATTTTAGGCAACTGGTAATCACATCCATCCCTTCCCATACAAAACCCTTTTCTTCTTCTTACACATGTTTTAAGGTCCTGCTTCTGCAACATGTACCTCATGGTCAATAAGCTAAAAACAATGCTCCATTAATTAATATTTCCCATCGGAGGCACTGCTGATGAGACCCTCTTTCCTTCATCAACCATAATACAGCCCCTTGGGCTACGTTTTGGAGACACTATGGCTATGCTTTGACACTGGACACTGCAACTACTGTGCTGGCATCACAATTGTTTGTCCCTTGAGGCCTGCTACCTTCATCAACTATGATACATCCCCTTGGGCTAATTTTTGGAGACACTATGGCTATACCTGCACATTGGCCACTGAAAAAACTATCCTAGTAGTCCTAGTAGTCCTAGCCTCATAAATGTTTGGCCTTTGAGGCCTGCTTCCTTCATCAACCATGGTACACCCTCTTGGGGTACTTTTTTTAAACACTATGGCTATGCCTGGACATTGGGCACTGCAACTACTGTGCTAGGAGTCCTAGGCTAGCTTCATAATTGTTTGGCCCTTAGGCCTACTTCCTTCCTCAACCACAATACAGCTCCTTGGGCTAATTTTTGGAGACACTATGGCTATGTCTGCACATTGAGTACTGCAAGAACTATACTAGTAGTCCTAGTAGTCCTAGCTTCATAATTGTTTGGCCCTTGAGGTCTGCTTCCTTCATCATCCATGATACAGCCCCTTGGGCTAATTTTTGGAGACACTATGGCTATGCCTGCACATTGAGTACTGCAAGAACTATACTAGTAGTCCTAGTAGTCCTAGCTTCATAATTGTTTGGCCCTTGAGGCCTGCTTCCTTCATCATCCATGATACAGTCCCTTTGGCTAATGTTTGGAGACACTATGCCTGTTCATTGTGCAGTGGCAGTGGAACAACAATGCCAGTAGTCCAAGCTCTATAATTGTGAAGCCCTTGTGATGATGATGATGATGATGGGTGGGTTCTTCCTTGATTAATCATCACACAGCCCCTAGGGCAGATCACTCTCTTTACACCACTTGCCCATTTCAGCGTTTTCCTCAGCCCCCAGACCGCTTTTTTGGGTCCAGCAGACAATTATTCGCATTTCCCATTGACTAACATTGAACTCGCTACTCAAACCGAACACCCGAGTATTGCGATCTACTCGGCATGAGTATAATGAGTCCAAGTATTTGACTACTCGCTCATCCCTAATCATAATCTGAATATTTTTCTATTAAGAGGCTCTGAAGCCTTGAAATGCATAAACCTGTGCCTGAGATTATGCCATATTACCTTATGCCTGTACTGCTTCATTGATCCATGTTTTTACCAATGTTGGAATAAAAATCTTTTGGAATTTCTACCTTCTTGTGCTGGACACACTGATATTGCTATGACTATGTAGTGTGTTTTCAACACACTACAGTATAGTGAACCTGTTTTTTATGTTCAGGAAGGTTTTGGGTCTTACAGTTAAGCCAGTAGTACAGTGTGTGCATATATGGTAATCTTCAGAGAGTGTTACACATTAGAGCTTCCCATACAGGCATGTCCTTGTCTTTTTCTCTATGGTTCACCTAATCCAAAGGAGATACATTGCCCACCCAGGCAATTGTTGCCATTTTTATTTATTAGTGCTGATGATGGTTGTAAATGTAGCCTCCCAGATTTGTAATGTCTATTCTTTTTTTATAAAATGCATATTAAAGGTTATATTTTAAGACTACTTTGGGTAGTGTGGACTGATAATTTACATCATTGTATGAAATGAGCATGAAACCTCCTTTTTGGTTCTTTTGTAATGTTGCTAATATGTTTAGGAGGGGCCCTGAGGAAATAACTTCATATGGATACATGTACCAAATGCTATCTTATTTTCTTCATCAGTGTTTGCACAACCACCTCTGGTGCAGTGGTCTGTTAAAATCTCCACAAATCCTGTGTTGA
Source organism: Allobates femoralis (assembly GCA_033576535.1). Classification (NCBI taxonomy): domain Eukaryota; kingdom Metazoa; phylum Chordata; class Amphibia; order Anura; family Aromobatidae; genus Allobates; species Allobates femoralis. The sequence goes on from JARQOC010000003.1 coordinate 249,232,549, forward strand.
AAAACCTTTTTTGCTAGATCTGCCAACATGCAGCCCACAAATACTTTTTGGCTACTACCAGTGTTTGCCCAATCAGCTTAGGTGCAGTGGTCTGTTAAAATCTCCACAAGTCCTGTGCTGAAAAGCCTTTTTTCCTAGATATGTCAACATCTAGTCAACAAATACTTTTTGTCTACCACTAGTGTTTGCCCAATCAGCGCTCTGGTGCAGTGATCTGTTAATATCTCCACCAATCCTGTGGTGAAAAGGCTTTTTTGCAAGATCTGCCAACATCTAGCCCAAAATACTTTTTGGCTACTACTAGTGTTTGCCCAATGTGGTGTTCTGGATTCACATCCCCAGAGTTTTGGACCTACAGCAACTGAGATGCAAATCTGTTACCATCAAATACGTGTGGTTATAACCATGATCGTGGTGGAAAGGGGAATAGGCATGGTGGTAAGAGGAAACGTTTGGTATCTATGATGTAGATGCTAAAGTAAAAAAAACCTCTGCTTAAGAAACACCGGCTTCTAGCTAAAGAAAAACATCACCTTCTTTTAGTGGACAATCTGCTATCTTTCCTTTCTTAGGCAGCAGCACATCCCTACAACTTGTAGATGAGGCCCAGAAAAAGCAGGTGCTACAATGGATATCAAGCGCTCCATCAATTGGCCTCTCCTCCACCTCAACTTCAACATCACACACAGTCAAGTCCTCAGAGGTGTCACCCATGTTACACTTGTTTTCTCACATGTCACAAGTCTCCAGCAGCCCTACTGACTGTGAGTCAACACAGATGGCTATGTCTGCAGAGATGTTCATTCATACTATAACCTGGGAATCAGAGGGCTGTTACAAAGCTTCACTGAGTCAAGAGGAGGAAATGGTCTGCAATGATGCCCAAAATCTTTGTGCCCAGAGGAAGTAGGGTCCAAGCATAATCTAGACCCTCTTTACCAGACTTTAACCTCTGATGGTGAAGATAATGATGATGATGATGAGATTCAGATATCTGAGTGGAATGCCTACTTGCGCTTACGGCGGGAAGAGGGTGGCTCTAAGGGCTTAGAGTGTGAGGGTAATGATGAGGTTTTACATCACACGTACTGTCATTTTACAGGCATGCAGTTGATGCACTCAGCAGAGAAGGATGAAACTAATGAGGTTAGTTTGCAACTTCCTGGACAGAGATGGAGTGCCACAACCACACCAAGCACTGCATCCTCAGCCACAACTCTGCCTCTGTGCAGAAGCTATGGCAACTCTGCAGGACACATGGGTGCTAAGTCCTGCCTAGCCTGGGCTTTTTTTCAGACCGCGGAGCATGACCCAACTCATGATATCTTCCCTATTTGTAAGCAAAATATGAGCAGAAGCAAAAAAATAAAAAATCAATCATTTGATTATTTCATGCATGAACTTTCACATGCAGCATAAATTATATTGGAAAGCTCACTGTGCTATAATGCGGCTTAGCAGACCTTGCCAACCACCCACTGCTCTATCAAGTGCATCTGTGGCTTCATCAGCCTCCGAGACTGTAGGGATCGTTGTCACACAGGCGACAAAACTTCCACTCTTCACCTGCAACAGACTGTGTGATTGACAGGCCGTCAGCTGTTTTGGATACGCCTGCTGATGTTGAGCGCTGTCAGACATTGAGAGCACCACCTCTTTATGAAGGCAATATAATATCTCCAGCAAGCAAAGGGTTACAGCCGGGCACTAATGCAGTATATGATTTAAATAGACCAGCCAGGTCCTGCCACTTGAACCTCAGGTTACACCATGGACTCGGTGTTGCAGAAGGAACAAATCTTGTGTCCAGTAAAAAGATGGCACTCACCGGATGGATGCAGCTCAGTTTATTCAACCCAAGGGGTTCACGTCAGTGCAGAGAGGGAGAGTGTGAAGGCGGTGGATGATGCACAGGACTTGTTGAAGCCGTCACCCCGTGAAACAGCGTGCTGTTGTTTGCCGCCTCTACACTCCTTCTCCCTGCACTGTTAACCCTTTGAGTTGAATAAACCAAGCTGCATCCACCCGGTGAGTGCCATCTTTTTACTCTTTTTACTGAACATTATATCTCCACCTGCACCTCCCTCAGAGTCCAGCAGTTTGTCTGGTACATCCTAATCCACCCTGTGTCAAAGCAGCGAACCTTTGGTCTGGCAGATGTGGTCAAGTAAAAGACCATTTCCTCCTACCTATGCCAAACCTAAGAGCTGGAATTTCACCATCTCCAAGCTGGTGGCCTTGGTAATGCTGCCTTTCCACCTGGTACATACAAATGGTTTTCAAAAACTTATGGCCGTCGCAGTCCCCAGTATCAAAAGTCCAGTCTCCACTACTTCTTGAAGAAAGCTGTTCCTGATCTACACCAGCATGCTGCAGACTACATCACCACTTCCTTGAGAAACTCTGTGTGTGAGTGGGTGCATTTCATCACAGACACCTGGATGAATAAGCATAGCCAGGTGCGTTACATGTTGCTGACTGGGCACTGAGTAACTTTGGTGCCTGCAGGGGCAGGGGCTGCTGTACAAGTCTTGAGATCCCAACGGCTTAGGAGTACAACCTCTGTATCTACCATTTCCTCCACTGCATCTGCCTCCTCCACTCCTCAAGGGCCTCTATCTGCACCCAGAACCACTCCATTAATGTGGCATGCATTCCAACTGTGCAGAAGGAATCCAGAACACCTCCTTACTTCACTGCAATCAGGGCTCAACGCCATCAGGCTGTGTTTACGTTAAAATGCTTGGGAAATTTGAGTAACACAGCTGAGGAGTTCTGGTCAGCTTTGGAGACCAAGTTTGATCAATAGCTGTCTTTAGTGAACCTGCAGCCATGTGCAACAACATTGAAAACCTGGGTGAGGCTTTACGCCGGAGCAAGGTAACACATGTGCCTTGCATGACTCACATCCTGAATCTGGATGTCCAGCAATTTCTAGCCCTCTATCCCAGCCTAGATGTGCTGCTGCAAAGGGCACAGTTGCTGTGTGCTCACTTTTCCTGTTTGTACCCCGCAGTTCAATGACTTGCATCGCTACGGAAGTCTTTCAGCCTGCTGGCTAACTTCATTGTATACGATGTGCCGATGATGGAATTCCACTCAGCAAATGTTCCAGCGACTGTGGCAGCAGCGAAGAATCCTGGTGCAGTATGTCATGACGTATAGCCTGGGCCAACACGATTTTGAGGTGGGGCAAATCCTGCTGCTGGAGTGGTCACAGATTAAGGACCTCTGCACCCTCCTGCATGCTTTTGAATTTGCTACTTAGATATTTAGCGCTGATGATGCCATTATCAGCATGACTACATGCTGAAACATAATTTGACCAGTCTGCAGAGTCAGGTGGTGGTCCAAGAACAAGAGAAGGAAGTAAAGGAAGAGGCGTATGCAGAAGGGATAGCAAGATCTGCAAGGTCCAGACTGTCGTCTGCACAGAGGTGGGTGGTGTAAGATGGTGGAGGAGAGGGACCGATGAGGGCTCATATTAGCAGCAAAACTGGTAAAGAAAGTGCAGAAGCCGAGAAAGAAAAGGAGGAGGAAGAGGCGAGGAGCATGGAAGACTCAGCAGATGAGGGAGATATTGATCACGTTTCTGTTGTGCAAGGTTGGAGAGGGTGGAAGAAAGTAGGAATGTTACCCTGCCGCTACCAATAAAACAAGGACTTGAGCCTCATAGATGCGCAAGACACAAGAGTGCCTTCTTGCTTCACTATCTGCAACATGATCCACGGATTGTTAGGTTTCGAAGTAATGCTGACTACTGGGTTGCTATACTGTTGGATCCCTGGTGCAAAAGTACATTTGGACTAAATGTTTCCCACTCTGAAAAGGGATGCCCACGTTCAGGAGTATCAAAATAAGCTTTTAGATAATCTTAATATTGCTTTTCCTCAAAACACCAGTGGCAGACATAATACACCTTGCAGTTCTACACTTCCAACCTGATGAACGTTGGGTCATCATCACAGAAAGATTACCAGCAGCAGTGTATCTGTTACAAGCATCTTCTGGGAGTCATTATGACCATTTTTATTTCATCCTTTGCAATGCTAGAAGAGAGGTCACGTATGACACATAGTGACCGCTTAGAGAGGATGGTGCAGGAGTATCTGCAACTCAATATCAATGCCATGACTGTGGAACTTGACCCTTTTGCATTTTGGGCTTCAAAAGTAGAAAAGTTGCCTGAGCTCACGACTCATGCCTTGGAGATTTTGCCATGTACGGCAGCCAGCATTCTCATAGAACGTGACTTCAGTGCTGCTGCTGGTGTCCTGAAGTCATGAATCTTCAAGGACTTTTCAACGCCAATGTCAGACTGTGGAGACTAGCACTAGTGTACTTTTCAGTTGCTGCTTTAATCTCCCCATTACAAGTTTTCAACTCAGGGGCAGTTGTTGACACTTAGTGGTGGCTGTGTCTAATTTCTTTTTAAAACGAGACTCTTATTGGGGTCTCCTTGCTGTGTAGTGCTTGACTTGAGCAGGGCTCTCTGAGCACACTACCTACTGCTGACACTCCTGCACCTCTTTTTGAATATTGAGCCCATCACTCTCTGCATTTGCTGCTTTGCGTTTGCTCATTTGCGTTTTCCGGTTTTTACGCAAAAAACGCAGTGAAAGCATGGTTTGTCCATTGATAATGGACGATATAAGCATGCAAAAACCTGTCAATGCATGTGCGTTCAAACCAACGCATGCTTTTGCAAGCCAGCTCAACGTGGCAAAGTTTGGGCGGTTTGCAAAACGCATGCGTTAGGGTTTTGCAACGCACATGCATTTGACATGCGTTTTGAGCTTTAATCTCCCATTAATCAATGGACAAAAGCTCGTTTCATGCGTTTTTTGCGTAACAAGCTAAAAACGCAAATAACAACGCACAAACACAACGCAGTGGAAGGGCCTGAATCTTTGTCACAAAACAGTGTGAGAATTTGCTGTATTCACATACACTTTTTGTGCAAACAGGTTGTTATGCTAAATTTGTGTAAATAAATAGTTGTCAATTTACTGTATCACATTTAAGCTTTTAGTTAAAGCATTGTTTGGTAAATCTTCCCTGCCGACTAGAGCTATACTTGTCACTGACCAATTTGAATCCTCTTCCTATAGTAGTCCATGAAGCTGAAACTCGTGCCTCCTGAGTGTGGTGTGGCATAATATTTACAAGAAAAGTTGCATGAGGTTTCATGGCATCCTGCTGACTAGATCTGTACAGGTCACTGACCCACCTGAATCCTCTTCTTCTCCATGAAGATGATACCCGTGTCACCTGAGTGTGATGGACCATAAAATTTACTGTGGCAGTTGCATGACTTATAAAGGTTCCCTGAGTGTGGTGTAGCCTAAAATATTTTGGAGCTTTTGTATGAGGTTTTTGTATGGCCAAGAGTCCTACACCTGTCATTCATCCCCCTATTCGTGGTTAATGTTTTACCTTGAAATGCTAGGCCAGACCCTGTTCCAGACTCTGTGCCATGCTTGCAGATTGTAACAATTATTTACTATATATATTTAGGAATCTAATAGCATGAGGTATGACAAAACTGAGACCAGGGTTTTAGGTAGATCATTTATATTGCAAATAATAATCAAACAGTTTAAGATACACAAACTAACAAAGTAAATCCTAAAATTAAATGTAAGTGCAACTAGAAATAATATATGAATGTTCAGAAATAGTGTGCGAGCAGCACAAGTATGTAATTGTCCAGAAATAATATGCAGGAGTGCAACCAGCACTATTACGTGAAATTCCAGAAATAATATGCAAAAGTATAAAAAGCGGCACTCTGCTATGAAAATTAGAATACAAAAATATTTCAGTTAAGCAAAAAATGTAAAAATTTTAGACACTTAGCTTTATAAATATGGCCATATCTAAAAAGAAATAGAGGCTGAAAATGGGTGGTTAAGGAACCGTCAAAGGGACATGTCTTGACGCTGCGACTGGGCGGTTTATCAATATGGCCATATTTATAAAGCTAAGTGTCTCAATTTTTTCATTTTTTGTTTAACTGAAATATTTCTGTATTTTAATTGACATAGCAGAGTGCCGCTTTTTTACTTTTGTAATTATTGTGTTTGGCGATGCACCTGTGCACGTTGACAGGTTGAGTGCCACAGTTTTTTCTGAGCAGAAATAATATGTAGTGAAGACTGCAGCAAACAGATATTTATCAGTGTACTTTTTAGGGCTGAAAGTCCCACACACAGCCCACATTGACTTAGTCCCAGATAACGCACACTGACAATTTAAACAGAAAATCAAAGTTCTTACAGACCCAGGAAGTCCAAGGGTAATAAATCTCTTCTCCAAGAGGTCTTGAAGGGAGGAAACCAACAGCCAGGATTAAAGGGATCCCGTCACTCCAAACGCCTCCTAAACTAGCAAAACATGTCCCTGCAGCATCCTATCACTAATCTCACACTCCTTTTGTCTCCTAAAAGCATCCTGTGAAAGTACATAAAAACGTTTTAATACTCACTCATTAGTGATTATAATTAGCAGTGACTATTCTTTAGTCACCAAGGCGGGCTGTGTTGCAGCTCCAGGATCCACCCTGTCTCTGTGTGTTCTGCTGTGATGGGCAGGCATTGCCCTCCCCCCTCTCTATCACTCACATGAATGCAAATCATTAGTCTGCCTTCAGTTTCAGTTTCACAATTGCACAGACAGAGAGAGGGCTGGATCCTGGAGCTGCTTAACAACACCCCCTGGTGACTAAAGAATATGGCCCCTACTAATTATAATCACTAATGAGTGAGTATTAAAACGTTTTTATGCACTTTCACAGGATGCTTTTAGGAGACAAAAGGAGTGTGAGATTAGTGATAGGATGGTGCAGGGATATGTTTTGATAGCTTAGGAGGCGTTTTGGAGGTGACAGGATCCCTTTAAGATAATGCACCATAGACTACAGGCATCTGAGAAGTCATGAGGCAGAGCACAGAGCTTAAAAACGACAGCAGGAAGTCCAGCAGCAACCAGGAGACTCAGAGGCCAGCAAGCACAAAATACTCAGGAAAAGAATTAAGCCTGGAACCAGACTTATAAGCAGGACTGACAGGAAGTTGAAGGGCAAGGCGAGGCAACAGACTCCATTTTGAATGAGGGCAAGAAACTACAACAATTCGATGGAGACCCTGGAAACCTTACACAGGCTGCACCATTCTGCAATTTTTGGTCTGGGCCAATTGATGCCACTTTAATGTGGTCTGAACCTAATTTTTGGGGACTCATCTTGGGGTCTCCTTGCTATGTGGTGCATGACTTGAGCAGGGCTCTCTGAGCACAAACTTACTCCTGACACTCCTGCACCAGTTCCTAAATAATCAACCTTGAAATGCTGGTCCCAGGCCTCTAGCATTTCTGCCATTGTGGCCCTATGCAAAATGTATAAGATGGATACCACTTTACTGTGGTCTGACACAATTTTTTTGAAAGGTGGAGACTTTTGTTAGGGTTTGCTTGATGTTTGTTGCATGACTTGAGCAGGGCTCTCTGAGCACAATACATACCTCTGAATCTCCTGCACTTGTTCCTAGATAATCAACCTTGAAATGCTCGGTCTATGTCTCCTGCCTTGCTGCCATTGCGGCCCAATACAAAATCTATAAGATGGATACCACTTTACTGTGGTCTGACACTAATTTTTTGAAAAGTGGCACTCTTGTTAGATTCTCATTGCTGTGTGTTGCATAACTTGAGCAGGGCTCTCTGAGTGAAATACCTACACCTGTAACTGATTCTCCTTTTACTCCTCCTCCTCCTTGCTACGCCATGAGACTATTTGGACTCTAATTAGATTGTTGTCCCTTTTTCTGGTGTCTGGCACTACTACTATGAGCAGTTTAGCATCTTTTGGACCCCTTTGAAGGTTTTTCCTGTGCGTGTCATGGCAGATACACTATCCTTAGATGCTGTGTGCTTTGTCCATACACCCACAGCTTCTGAAAGAAATGTACACAATAAGGTGGCAGCAGGGCATATATAGACCCTATGACGCTGGGTGGCCAGCCAATCGCAGTAATGACGAAACCAAGATAACTACGGCATTACTGTGATTGACAAGCAAGCTCAGCATGGCTGAAACACTTGGACACTCGAATCTCACAAGGCGAGCCCACAAATGCTCGGCGAGTACTGACCAACCTGAATACCGTAATATCTGTCTAAGTACCAAACAGTGACGAGTAGATTCGCTCATCACTAATTGGGACCACAGACTTAATGTTTTGGTGTTAATACTTTATTTTGAACTTTTTCAAATCCTACGATAGAGTTGACTTGAAAAACTGGCTGTCCATTATCTTTTACATACCCATGATGGATGAAAGGAATTTTTGTTTTCTAAGCATTACATATGAACTATAATCATTTTTCAGTAAAGCATTCTCCAACCACATTCATATTGCACAATGCTATGGTATGTCTGTTCATTCAATGTGTTACTTTTTAATTTGTTTTAAATACTGCATATTAAATATTTTGCTGACCTCTTTCAAGTTTTACATTTTTTTTTCAGCATGAAATACCTAGAATGATCGTAACACATAAAGAATGCATGGATTAATTTGAAACAGATAAAAAGGCATGTGTAAAATATATCAAGTCTTCATTTCACATACAGTTTTATCATTGCTAGCTGATGACAATGCTCCCTGATTGTAATTTCATACCAAGCGGTCATTTATAATATCAGCCTCGTATATTTGCAGGAACATTTGTCATCCTTCCTGTGATTTTGGGGGATGTTAATAGAGGTGATCTGGAGTTAACAGAACAATATTGTGGCATGCTCAGCCATCATTTCAGTACCAAACTGGACATCAAAGGGAGAAACACATGTGTTTTTGACATTTACAAAGATGCTAGGTGAACTTGAAAACGAATGATAGCAAATATATTTCTAAAGTAAAAAACAGAAGTCGTTGTAAGAGTATGAAAAGAAGATTAATTCTCAATTTGAATTCCTAATAAATGAAATAGGATCATATTTACAACTTCCTGAAATACTTTGCCACAATGATAAGGTCATGCAGTGAAACTGAGATAAAAGGTTATCCTCATAGGCATTGTCTCAGGATCCTAACTTCAGGAGAGCGCTATACTGATGCCTCCTGGTTTCCTACTTGCTGAGGATTACATAGTAACATAGTAACATAGTTTTTAAGGTTGAAGGAAGACTTTAAGTCCATCTAGTTCAACCCATAGCCTAACATGTTGATCCAGAGGAAGGCAAAAAAAAACCATGTGGCAACACTAAGCTCCACGTTGGGGAAAAAAATTCCTTCCTGACTCCAGATACGGCAATCAGACTAGTTCCCTGGATCAACGCCCTATCAAAGAATCTAGTATGTATAACTTTTAATATTATAGTTTTCAAGAAAGGCATCCAGGCCCTTCTTAAATGTTAGTAGTGACTCACTCATTACAACATCATGTGGCAGAGAGTTCCATAGTCTCACTGCTCTTACAGTAAAGAATCCACGTCTGTGATTATGATTAAACCTTCTTTCCTCCAGACGTAGAGGATGCCCCCTTGTCCCAGTCTCAGGCCTAAGAGTAAAGAGATCATTAGAAAGGTCTCTGTACTGTCCCCTCATATATTTATACATTATTATAAGATCACCCCTAAGCCTTCGTTTTTCCAAGCTAAATAACCCCAAGTTTAATAACCTGTCTTGGTATTGCAGACCCCTTAGTCCTCTAATGACTTTTGTCGCTCTTCTCTGGGCCCGCTCTAGTTCAGCTATGTCTTTCTTATACACCGGAGACCAGAATTTTACACAGTATTCTAAGTGTGGTCGCACTAGTGACTTGTATAGAGGTAAAATGATGTTCTCCTCATGAGCATCTATGCCTCTTTTAATGCATCCCATTATTCTATTTGCCTTTGCAGCAGCTGCCCGACACTGGCCACTAAATGTGAGTTTGTCATCTACCCATACACCCAGGTCTTTTTCAGTGACAGTTTTGCCCAGTGTTTTACAATTAAGCACATAATTATACCTTTTGTTTCCTCTGCCCAAGTGCATGACTTTACATTTATCCCCATTAAAGCTCAATTGCCATTTAGCAGCTCAAGCTTCTAGTTTACATAAATCCTCCTGTAATATAAAATTGTCCTCCTCTGTATTGATTACCCTGCAGAGTTTAGTGTCATCTGCAAATATTGAGATTCTACTCTGTATGCCCTCTACAAGGTCATTAATAAATATATTAAATAGAAGCGGGCCCAACACTGACCCCTGTGGTACCCCACTGTTAACTGTGACCCATTCTGAGTGTGTTCCATTAATAACCACCCTTTGTTTCCTATCACTAAGCCAGTTCTTAACCCACTTACACATATTTTCCCCTATCCCCATTGCCCTCATTTTATGTATCAACCTTTTGTGTGGCACCGTATCAAAAGCTTTTGAAAAGTCCATATACACCACATTCACTGCATTTCCTTGGTCCAGTCCAGAACTTACTTCTTCATAGAAGCTTATTAGATTAGTTTGACAGGAACGGTCCCTCGTAAAACCATGTTGATAATGGGTCATGAGGTTATTTTTCTTCAGATACTCCAGTATAGCATCTCTTAGAAAACCCTCTAGGATATTACCCACACTAGAGGTTAAGCTTACTGGCCTATAATTTCCAAGTTCAGTTTTTGTCCCCTTTTTGAATATTGGCACCACATTTGCTATACGCCAGTCCTGTGGTACAGACCCTGTTATTTTGGAATCTTTAAATATTAAAAATAATGGTCTATCTATGACAGTACTTAATTCCTGCAGCACTCTGGGGTGTATCCCATCCGGGCCCGGGGATTTGTCAATTTTAGTGATTTTTAGACGATGCCGTACTTCCTCTTGGGTTAAGCAGGTGACATTTAATTGAGAATTTTTGTTATCACTGATCATATTGTCTGTCATTGGATTTTCTTGTGTAAATACTGTTGAAAAAAGTCATTTAGCATATTGGCTTTTTCCTCATCCTCATCCACCATTTCACCCAGACTATTTTTAAAGGGGCCAACACCATCATTTTTTAGTTTCTTACTATTTATGATTGGTGTTCTTCTGATAATTGATGGTTCTAACTGGCAGCATTGTTGATCAACTGACTCAATTTAAGCACTCTCTTATGCTGCTACCAGTGGCAGTTTGCCTTCCTTTGCAGCTTTGAAGAACTGCAGTGACACTGAAGCTGGTTGGGTAACCAGCTTGCAGGTACACACTCCTTACCTTTACTACTGATAAACTACATGTTATGAGGGCTATGGGAAAAAGGGAAAATTGGGAGCCAGATCTGCCCCTCAAACTAAGGAGCCTTGAAATATCCCTAACTCAGGGGTACTCCTGATGGTGGAGAGGTCTGAATTTCCCCTCTGCCTCTACTCCTGTACTGCCCTGAACTGATTCCCACTCCCCCTCCCCTGTGCTGGGAAGTAAGGAAACCACAGGTAATGACAGACAAGGGAGAACCAAAACACAAGGTCCCAGCACACACGCAGTGAAAATACAATATGTGATAAAGGCGAAAAAAAGTACAAGCAGGAGTTAAAAAATACAACAAGTACGTTTTCACCAAACACCAAACTAGTAGCAACTGTTTCCAAGAAGCTGGAAAACCAAGCACAGGACCGGTATTGCTAGAGCAAAGCTGAAGCTATATTTGGCATAGGAGATTGGGCTCCACAATACTTAAAGAGTGGAGATGGCTGTGATAGAACAGAAGCAATCAAAATCTCCAGCAACAAATTACCAGCCATCAGAAAGTTAACTCCTGCAAGACTGATGTCTAGTGAACACAAAACAGCCAAAGCCCTGACTCTAGCTGAGCAATAAAGAAGCAAAAGGTTGCATATGAGACTCTATAGTGTGAACACAGTCATAAGATGCCATGACACCAAGTGAGCACAGAGCGGAACAGCACATGACACTGCAGAAGTGGTTGGTAACCATAACAACAACCTGTGAACTGTATAATTAAACAAGTCTCTATGATTAAGAATGGAGAAGATTTATAATTAGAGGTATTGCATAGTTGCTTGTGTGGTGTCCCTGCGGTCTGGTCACCACAGAGGTACTACACCTAATCCATAGGTGTGGTATCCCACTCCAAGGTAAGAAGGGGACACAATATCGAGACACAAACACCTGCACCCAACACCCATCCAGACTCTGGCTCAGAGGGGGAAGCTCTACAACCCAGTTGAGGGGAGCTGCCCTAGTTCTGGCAAAGAGGAGGGAATAGACAGAGGGGCTGGGAACTGAGTGCAGAAAACAGAGCAGGGAAAGGAGGAGTTAAGTTAGTTGTAGGAAGAAGTCAGTAGAAGAGAGTCTGAGAGGAACACCAAGCAGTATGAAGTTGTATGGAAGGCTTGCGCGCAATAACGCTGTAAGGTTGAACCAGGAAACCGGAGGCTGACGTGGCAGAAGAAGCTGATGCAGCAAGACAGTGTGATGGCTGAGGAGAGCACTGGAGAGGAGCTGCCATCAGGGAGGATGCTATTGGAGCAGCAGCAGGAGGATTAGCCTGTGAGCAAGGTCGAAGCAGAAGCCAGCATTCATGGTCACAGATGGGAGCAGGAAACAGGCACAGATTCAGCCGTTGAGAAGGTATGCAGAGACTGTGATCTTATCTTAGAGTGTGTGTTGGGAATGGAGGGGAATGGCAGACTCCAGAGAAGCTGCTGTTGTCCATTCTGACCAGGAAAATGGAGTCACAGGCTTGTAATTTCCAGATCATACCGTCAGCCTGCAGACCAGCAATCCCCATCCAGGCTGGAGCTGCTGTGAATTTGCATCAACCTCCACCTGCAGAGCCGCATACTAGGGAAGGAATAGCTGCTATAACACACTGCATTGTAAATGTGGGATGCCAGCTTCTCTATTTCCCTCGCCAGTGAGGTTGCAGGTGAGGGATACTCTGGCACAACGGCCCTGGTGGTAACCCACAAGTCCTCCTAGGCAGGGAAGGCTGCCAACTCGCCAATATCATGCCTTGGAAGCAGAAGAATTAGAGGATGTATGTTGTACCTGTATATAGTTAATTATGTTGCATAAAACGTACCTGGACAAGATGTTAATGTGTTAGATAAGTGCTTTAGTTAGCCTGACTAAATGTTAAGAGCTGTAGATAGTAAATGTATATAGCTACTGTGTATAATGTCTTAGATTGTAGGTAGGGTTTGTAAATAGTAAAGTTTGATAATAAAGGACATTTTGGGTCACTGGACTATGGGTGATCAGGACAATTTCTACATAAGTTGCACTTCTTAACGTGCTGTTTGTTGGTTTTCGAACCGGCACAGGAAAGTGCAGCACTGAAGCAGTTGCACTTTACAAAATGTTGCATTAAGCCTGACCTTAAAATAACCATCGGCATGGCCAAAAAACCAAGTCAGGACATGGTCTTTGAGCCCTTTAGCCATGCCCAAGGTTGAAGTTCACGGTCGGTTTGGGGCGGTTATCACCAAGTCACACTTGAGAGCCGTGTAGTGTGACACACTGGACTGGTGTCACTGCAGGAAGAAACTACAGTTTTTACTGTTTTTGAATTTTTGTAGTTTTCTACTTTTTACAATTGATGTAACGTTCAAGTAAAAGGTGCCTCCCATTCTGTGTTTACAGCCCAAGGATGTGCTTTCGTTAATGGGGGTGGAAATGGGGGAATATGGTGCCCCTGCGGTCTGGTCACCACAGAGGTACTACACCTCTTTCTTGTAAACGTAAATGTGTTTTACTGCTTGGTGTATTTTACCCAGAGGTTCAGAAATGGTGCAGAAATTTCAGATCAAAATACTTTACGTGTGCACATACCCTTGGTGTCAACACTTTGCTATTGCCAATTAGAGCATCACCTTCTGTCACAAGTAGACTGAGTGGCATCACTATAAAATTTGCATACAGTATATTCACAAAATACAGGCTGCACAAGTTCTGTATTATACTCACAGTGGCTTCAGGATAGCAGTGGGGAATTTAATTGACCTACAATGCTTGTGAAATTAGTCTGACATGCAAATGACTCTGATATTAATATTCCAATTGTGAAATACTCATCATTCCAAAAATAGTATAGAAAAATCTAAATTTTTAGAGTTTATCATTCACTGGGTCCTATTTGTTTTAAGAAAAAAAAATTATATATATATATATATATATATATATATATATATATACAGTTAGGACCAGAAATATTTGGACAGTGACACAAGTTTTGTTATTTTAGCTGTTTACAAAAACATGTTCAGAAATACAATTATATATATAATATGGGCTGAAAGTGCACACTCCCAGCTGCAATATGAGAGTTTCCACATCCAAATCGGAGTAAGGGTTTAGGAATCATAGCTCTGTAATGCATAGCCTCCTCTTTTTCAAGGGACCAAAAGTAATTGGACAATGGGCTCTAAGGGCTGCAATTAACTCTGAAGGCGTCTCCCTCGTCAACCTGTAATCAATGAAGTAGTTAAAAGGTCAGGGGTGGATTCCAGGTGTGTGGTTTTGCATTTGGAAGCTGTTGCTGTGACCAGACAACATGCGGTCAAAGGAACTCTCAATTGAGGTGAAGCAGAACATCCTGAGGCTGAAAAAAAAGAAAAAATCCATCAGAGAGATAGCAGACATGCTTGGAGTAGCAAAATCAACAGTTGGGTACATTCTGAGAAAAAAGGAATTGACTGGTGAGCTTGGGAACTCTAAAAGGCCTGGGCGTCCACGGATGACAACAGTGGTGGATGATCGGCGCATACTTTATTTGGTGAAGAAGAACCCGTTCACAACATCAACTGAAGTCCAGAACACTCTCAGTGAAGTAGGTGTATCTGTCTCTAAGTCAACAGTAAAGAGAAGACTCCATGACAGTAAATACAAAGGGTTTACATCTAGATGCAAACCATTCATCAATTCCAAAAATAGACAGGCCAGAGTTAAATTTGCTGAAAAACACCTCAAGAAGCCAGCTCAGTTCTGGAAAAGTATTCTATGGACAGATGAGACAAAGATCAACCTGTACCAGAATGATGGGAAGAAAAAAGTTTGGAGAAGAAAGGGAACGGCACATGATCCAAGGCACACCACATCCTCTGTAAAACATGGTGGAGGCAACGTGATGGCATGGGCATGCATGGCTTTCAATGGCACTGGGTCACTTGTGTTTATTGATGACATAACAGCAGACAAGAGTAGTTGGATGAATTCTGAAGTGTACCGGGATATACTTTCAGCCCAGATTCAGCCAAATGCTGCAAAGTTGGTTGGACGGCGCTTCATAGTACAGATCGACAATGACCCCAAGCATACAGCCAAAGCTACCCAGGAGTTCATGAGTGCAAAAAAGTGGAACATTCTGCAATGGCCAAGTCAATCACCAGATCTTAACCCAATTCAGCATGCATTTCACTTGCTCAAATCCAGACTTAAGACGGAAAGACCCACAAACAAGCAAGACCTGAAGGCTGCGGCTGTAAAGGCCTGGCAAAGCATTAAGAAGGAGGAAACCCAGCGTTTGGTGATGTCCATAGGTTCCAGACTTAAGGCAGTGATTGCCTCCAAAGGATTCGCAACAAAATATTGAAAATAAAAATATTTTGTTTGGGTTATGTTTATTTGTCCAATTACTTTTGACCTCCTAAAATGTGGAGTGTTTGTAAAGAAATGTGTACAATTCCTACATTTTCTATCAGATATTTTTGTTCAACCCTTCAAATTAAACGTTACAATCTGCACTTGAATTCTGTTGTAGAAGTTTCATTTCAAATCCAATGTGGTGGCATGCAGAGCCCAACTCGCGAAAATTGTGTCACTGTCCAAATATTTCTGGCCCTAACTGTATATATATAATATATAAAGCTGAATGTGTGTGTGTATGTATGTGTGTATGTATGTGTGTATGTATGTATGTATGTATGTATGTATGTATGTCCGGGATTGGCATCTACACCGTCGCAACTACAGCCACAAAATTTTGCACAGTCACACATCTGGACCCCGGGAGCATCATAGGCTATGTTGTGAGGCGAAATTTTAACCCCGCGCGTTCCAATTCACCAAACAATTTTGCCCCTATCTACATAATGGGGAAAAAGTGACGGTTACCAGTTGACAGTTGTGACTGAGAGGGGCTTAATGATAGCGCCAAAGACTAACTGCACTTTCCAGCATATAGTCACTAAGGTGGGGCCCCAACATGAGATATTCACCACGCACGGAGACATGTATACACACCACATGCACACAAACAGCAAGTGTATAGTCGCTAAGGTGCAGTCCCAACATTGCATACTCACCACGCACAACGAACAAACACACACACACCACTAAGAGACACACACAACACAGACACCCCCACACACCCCCACGGGGACACACACACACCCTATAGCGACACATGCACTCACCCCACAGGGACACACACACCACAAAGAGACACACCACACAGACCCCCCCACAGGGACACACACACACAGCCACCCTATAGGGACACATGCACTCACCCCACAGGGACACACACACACCACAAAGAGACACACACACCACACAGACCCCCCCACAGGGACACACACACATACACACCCTATAGGGACACATGCACTCACCCCACAGGGACACACATACGCACCACAAAGAGACACACACACACACCACACAGATCCCCCCAGGGACACACATACATACACACCCTATAGGGACACATGAACTCACCCCACAGGGACACACACACACCACAAAGAGACACACACAACACAGAGACACACACACCCCACACAAACACCCACCCCCCACAAGGACACGCACACATACACACCCTATAGGGACACATGCACTCACCCCACAGGGACACATACATACACACGCCCCAGGGACACACACACCACACAGACAGACACAGATGTGCACAAATCACCTCACACAACTCGCCTCATACGTGTGCTATCTTTAATTTCCAAACATAAACATCTGATTAAAAACAGCCAATGTGCAACACGTGCCATATAGGGAATTAAGGCAGATGTCAGTCACATGAGTCCATTATGTGTATGTGTGAGGTAACATATACTACCCGGCCAGGGGGAGGGTTTACTATTGGCTGGAGATTTATTAGGCTGCCTATAGCAATCAATCACAGCTCAGCTTCTATTTTCTTACAGGTCATTAATATGACATATTCAAATTCTATTTTGTTATAGCTAACATCAGTTATTTATTAACCCGGGCGTAGCCGGGTACTACAGCTAGTATATATATATATATATATATATATATATACAGTGCT
This sequence comes from Allobates femoralis, assembly GCA_033576535.1. NCBI lineage: Eukaryota > Metazoa > Chordata > Amphibia > Anura > Aromobatidae > Allobates > Allobates femoralis. The sequence goes on from JARQOC010000003.1 coordinate 249,249,826, forward strand.
GGCCAAAAGTATTGACACCCCTGCAATTCTGTCAGATAATACTCAGTTTCTTCCTGAAAATGATTGCAATCACAGATTTTTTGGTATTGTTATCTTCATTTAATTTGTCTTCAATGAAAAAAAACACAAAAAGAATTGTCCTAAAGCCAAATTGGATATAATTCAACACCAAACATAAAAATGGGGGTGGACAAAAGTATTGGCACTGTTAGAAAAATCATGTGATGCTTCTCTAATTTGTGTAATTAACAGCACCTGTAACTTAACTGTGGCACCTAACAGGTGTTGGCAATAACTAAATCACACTTGCAGCCAGTTGACATGGATTAGACTGCAACCTCCTGCTCACCGGCCTCCCTAATACCTCCCTTGCACCCCTCCAATCTATCTTGAACTCCGCTGCCCGCCTAATCCATCTGTCTCCCCGCTACTCCCCTGTCTCCCCCCTCTGCCAAGCCCTTCATTGGCTCCCTGCATCCCAGAGATCCCGGTTTAAAACATTAACCATGACATACAAAGCCATTCACAACCAGTCCCCTCCATACATCTCTGACATGGTCTCCCGTTACCTACCCTCACGCAACCTGCGATCCTCCCAAGAGCTTCTCCTCTACTCCCCCCTCATCTCCTCTTCGCACAACCGCATACAGGATTTCTCCCGTGCTTCACCCAGACTCTGGAACTCACTGCCCCAACACATCAGACATTCTCCTACCCTGGGAACCTTCAAAAGAAGCCTGAAGACCCACCTGTTCCGCCAAGCCTACCACCTGCAATAAGACCCAGTCCACCACACCGCCTCATGACTGGAATTTCCCCCTCCCACTGTATCCGCACCCGCCCCTCGTAGACTGTGAGCCTTTGTGGACAGGATTTCTACCCTCTTGTTTCTGTACAACTGAATTGTCAACATTTATTGTTACTTGTATTGTTACTTGTCCTAGTCTGCCCTTTTTAACATGTAAAGTGCCATGGAATATAATGGCGCTATATAAATTAATAATAATAATAATAATAATGACCTCTGTCCTGTGTCCTTGTGTGTACCACATTGAGCATGGAGAAAAGAAAGAAGACCAAAGAACTGCCTCAGGACTTGAGAAACCAAATTGTGAGGAAGCATGAGCAATCTCAAGGCTACAAGTCCATCTCCAAAGACCTGAATGTTCCTGTGTCAACCGTGCGCAGTGTCATCAAGAAGTTTAAAGAGATTTCAACGCAAGATCGCAAGATTGTGCGGATGGTGGATAAAGAACATTGACTAACATCCAAACAAGTTCAAGCTGCCCTGCAGTCCGACGGTACAACAGTGTCAACCCGTACTATCCGTCGGCGTCTGAATGAAAAGGGACTGCATGGTAGGAGACCCAGGAAGACCCCACTTCTTACCCCGAGACATAAAAAAGCCAGGCTGGAGTTTGCCAAAACTTACTTGAGAAAGCCTAAAACGTTTTAGAAGAATGTTCTCTCTTTTTGGGCAAAGGCATCAACATAGAGTTTACAGGAGAGAAAAAGAGGCATTCAAAGAAAAGAACACGGTCCCTACAGTCAAACATGGCAGAGGTTCCCTGATGTTTTGGGGTTGCTTTGCTGCCTCTGGCACTGGACTGCTTGACCGTGTGCATGGCATTATGAAGTCTGAAGACTACCAAAAAATTTTGCACCATAATGTAGGGCCCGGTGTGAGAAAGCTGGGTCTCCCTCAGAGGTCATGGGTCTTTCAGCAGGACAATGACCCAAAACACACTTCAAAAAGCACTAGAAAATGGTTTGAGAGAAAGCACTGGAGACTTCTAAGGTGGCCAGCAATGAGTCCAGACTTGAATCCCATAGAACACCTGTGGAGAGATCTAAAAATAGCAGTTTGGAGAAGGCACCCTTAAAATATCAGGGACCTGGAGCAGTTTGCCAAAGAAGAATGGTCTAAAATTCCAGAAGAGCATTGTAAGAAACTCATTGATGGTTACCGAAAGCGGTTGATCGCAGTTATTTTGGCTAAAGGTTGTGCAACCAAGTATTAGGCTGAGGGTGCCAATACTTTTGTCTGGCCCATTTTTGGAGTTTTGTGTGAAATTATCAATGTTTTGCTTTTTGCTTCATTCTCTTTTGTGTTTTTTCATTGAAGACAAATTAAATGAAGGTAATAATACCAAAGAATTTGTGATTGCAATCATTTTCAGGAAGAAACTGAGTATTATCTGACAGAATTGCAGGGGTGTCAATACTTTTGGCCAAAACTGTATATATATAGGTATGGGTTTGGCTGTTAGGGTACCGTTACACGTACATGCAATTTCAGAACTTGCTGTTTGGCCCCACCCTTCAGGGGGCGGGGCTAAACAGCCATTTCTGGGAGAGAAAAAAAAACTCTGTTTAATGCTGGAGAAGAGGAAGAGAATGATTGGCAGCGGTGGGCAGATTAAACATGCAGGGGGTGTGAATCTGCCCTTGGCTCCAGCCTTTGGCCACCTCCTTTATGGCTGGACGATATAAGTTTTCTAAATGTATTATCTCAGGGTACAGGGCTGCTCAAGTGCTGGGGGACCCCTTGTCTGGATGCTGCAGACATGCTGCATCCAGTGCTGTAAATAGATCACCATGCCTGGTTTGGTGACAGGTCCTCTTTAAAAAAAAAAGAAAACTGTCACAAATCATTTAGGAAATTTGGCAAAAATGTCAAAGTCTCTGTCCAGTAGTTATTAATGTAAAAAAATAGAGAAAATGTAATGATGATTGATTCATCAAAAGAATTCTAGAATCCTACTGAAAATTGTTCTGAAAAGTTGAAAAATTTGTTGCATAACTTGGAGTTGGGTGGTTCTGGGGCAGTTCTGTGGGGACGTGACAGCACAGCTTATTTAATTCATGATGAAGTTTTGGCATTCCTTATGACAGAATTCCTACTCCAGTCAGGGACTGGAATAAATATTCTGGTATGATGCATTGAGACACACACAACTCATCAGCCACATTTCATGGATCAGGACCAACTGACTCCACCACTACCTCTCATTTTTTACACTTAGATCATTAACTCTACACAATATTGTGACCCTTGATTTTGTACGCTCCTATTTAATTGTTTCTTTTTAATTTGTTTGGTGTAAAACCTAATTAATTGACAAAAAACTATATACACATAAATATACCAAAATTTGAGTAACAGCTCTTTACTTTTCCTTAATAAAACAATAATAATTAGATTCCTAAATAAAGATTGTGAAATTAATAAAACTATTTTTTAATAAGAATGTTAATGTGCTTTTAATTATTTCCGTTGTGATGCTTACAGTCTAATTACAATGCACATCAGCTATTAAACTTTTAAAGTTAATTTGTTAGCAGCAGATTATACAGAACCTTTCAGATGTCAAATGTTTTACTGTGTAACCATAGCAACATGTCTCTCTTGCATTCTCTGTGCCTGGACTTCTGTGCATTGTTGATGTTCAGATTGCTGAACCTATTAAGAACATAATAACATCCTCCTTGTTGGTCAATCAAATATATTTAGAACTAGATGGCGGCCCGATTCTAAAGAATCGGGAGTCTAGCATGCATATATACATTATTCATTCAAATTTGACAATAATGCACATAAGACATGATATCTATCTATCAACTACCAATGTTTGTATGGTATATGTCAGTGTAGTACATGTCATGATTCTAAGGTAAGGCTTTTCGTACAGATACTGGCACCAATGTTTTGTACAGATTACGTATATTCAATTTATATATGAATGTTAATAATCTATGATTTAGCCAGTACATGTTTCCCCACCAACCACGGGAAGGTAGCCTTACAGCTGGTGGGACCTACTCTACTCTATCCCTAATTATTAATAGTTAGACTTGTTTTAAATCAGATATTTTTCGGCTATTTGCAGAAGGTGTGGAATAACAAAATACAATTTCTGCACTTGGCACCAAAGGGCCTACCTACAGCTCACTTTCAGCAAGTAACATGTAATGTATATGGAACTTGCAGTTAGCTTGTAGTAAATACGGCAAGCACAGCTTCGACAGGTTCACTAAATGCAACCACTAAAAATCAGAGGTAACTGCGATTTTGGCGGTTGAAACTGTCGAAACCACATGTGCCGCAACTGCCGCAAGTAAACCACAAATTCCATATACATTTCATGCAACTTACAGCAAGAGTGCTGTAGGTCACCATTAGGCAGCAAGTGGCAAAATTGCCTTGTTTCCACTATAAATTCCACAAATAGCAGAAGAATTCAGATTTAAAATCAAAATGTCTATTCTTTCCCTATGTGTCTAAATATGTACCTATGTGTCTAAATATGTACCTATATGTATGTATGTACTTATATGTACAGAACACACTTCGAGATAGAGATGTGTGTGAACAGCCATCCCACCCGTCTCTTAGCTGTTCACAAAAACCTCAGCCTGTGTAAAAAGAAAATGAAATCTTTCAGCAGCTATACTGCTGAAGCTTCAGGTTCTTATCACTAAATGCAAGCATTTAGATGATATACATCTACAATCTACTACAAAATGTGTGTTTATATACATATACTATGAAATATAAAAATAAAGTTTCTAAGCTAAAAAACTAACGACTATATATCTTAAAAGACTATTTTATATCTAATAACTAATTATAATGTCTTTATCTATAACTAAACTAATTTTTTTGGTAGTTTAGTTTTTTTCTATTCCTATACATCTATGGCTAAACTAATTTTTTTGTATTTTTTTTTTTATTCCTATACATCTATGGCTAAACTAATTTATTGTAATTTTTGTGTTTAATTAGAAAGTAACTATATATCTAAATGTAATATGTATGTAAAGAATTTAAAGTAAAATATTTTTGTACACTATATTTTTAGTGAAAACTATAACTAACGACTATATATATTAAATGACTATTTTATATGTAATAACTAATTATAATGTCTTTATCTATAACTAAACTAATTTTTTTGGTATTTTTGTTTTTTTCTATTCCTATACATCTATGGCTAAACTCATTTTTTTGTATTTTTTTTTTTTTTATTCCTATACATCTATGGCTAAACTAATTTATTGTAATATTTGTGTTTAATTAGAAAGTAACTATGTATCTAAATCTAATATGTATCTAAAGAATTTAAAATAAAATATTTTTTATAGACTATATTTTTAGTGAAAACTTTGTCACAATTTTCCACTATTTTCCCTTGAACTGGTGTATCAACGACTTGAACTTTCACATTACAGCGTTGCCTCACTCTAGAAAAAGCCACATAGAGTTGACCATGGCCAAATGCTGGTTCAGGTAGAAAAATATCAACTCGATGAAGTGTTTGGCCTTGCGATTTGTTAATGGTCATGGCAAATGCTGGCTTCACAGGAAACTGGCGACGTCTCAATAAAAGGTAATCCTGTGTCAGATGGACATAAGTCAATACGTGGAATAAAAACAACATTTCCAGCAGCTGACCCAGTAATTACTTTGGCTGCTATGATGTTAGGAAGCAAAGCAGTAACAATCAAGCGAGTACCGTTGCACAGACCTTTTTTGGTGTTGAGGTTGCGTAACAGCATGATAATAGTACCACTTTTCAGTTTTAGCTGATGTGAAGACATTCCAGTTGGTGTAAGCGAATGTAAGAATTCTACTGGATATTGGTCAGGGTCATCACATTCATAAGCATCTATGGAATCATGACTGATATATTCTGTGTAGTCATCATTCAGACGATCCATGATATTGGAGTTAACATTATCCACATCCTCATTTTTAGGGCATAGAATTGCATGTGATGCAGCAATATTGATGCTCTCATTGTTGTTAATATCAATAGAAATGTTGTCTCCAAAGATATCACGTATTAAGCAGCCAGTGGAAAGCATGTCTGAAGGTATTTCGATGACATCATCTCCAAGGTTGAAATCATTGGAAAGTTCACCATTTCCCAGTTGAAGCAACCAAGTACTGTATTGTTGGTCAATGGAGCGCATGTTGTTAATAAGTGGTAGAATTTTGCCAGTGTTTGGAAAACTTAATGCAGCTTTCTACAATATCAGTTCTGGTTCCGTGAGCGATGACAGGAAGGCATTGTCTAAAGTCTCCTCCCAGAACAATAACTTTACTTCCAAACGGTGTTTGCTGTTTCTTGGAGACAGGTGTTGTCATGACATCCCGTAAAAGTCTATCAATGACATGCAATGCATATTTAGAGAGCATTGTGCACTCATCAATGATACATAGTTTAGTATTCTTCAACTGTTTGGCTGGGTCTGTATCAGTTTTAATCCTTGAAACCGAAGTTTCATTGACAGGAATTGGAATGCCATAAAGAGAATGGATTGTGCATCCTCCTTCGAGTAAGTTAGCTGCGATTCCTGTTGTGGCAGCTGCTGAGACAATGTGTCTTTCTCCCCTTAGCTGATGTAGCAGTAGATGATATAAGTAGGTCTTACCACTCCCACCAGGACCGTCAATGAAAAAGCACTTTGTGCTATCAGTAGAGTCTTGTAAAGCTTGACTGATAGTATTATAGGCCAAGAGTTGTTCATCATTTAGAGTAGCTTTCATGTCCGCAGCTATTTGTAGCTTAACATCCTTATCATACAGTGGGAGAAGATGTGGTTTATTTACAGGTCGTGGTAAATGAAAATCCATATAACTTTTGCCATGACTTTTTAGAACATCTTGAACATCAGTCATAGCATAGCCTTCACAATTTATACAGGCCTCAGTATTGGAGTGGTATGCATGGCAATAGTCCTGTACAAAGTGTTTCTTGAATTCATCCCATAACTGCAGAGGATTAGCTGGAGGGCCAAAAATGCAGATATAGGCAAACATGTCCCGAAGCTGTGCTGGCATGTTAAGAATACAGGCATCTTGTAGCGTATTTTTCCATAGACTATCATCAAATAGTAAGCCAAGGGCTAATGCTGCCTCTTTGAAGGTTTCATACGTTACTCCGTTGACCGTTTTAATACTGTCAAAACTTGTTGCACCTTTGACGTGTAATAGCAACAATCGCAAGTAGTATGGTTCTTGATCTTTGACACTGACAGTGTACATCCTTCCAATAACAGAGGCACCTCCTCGCTTTCTAAGTTCCCAAGAGCCTTCCTGCCAAACATAGTACTCTGGAATTTGGCGGTATAAAAAGTTATGAGCATGTTGGTCTTTCATATTAAGCTCAAAGTAGGCCATAAGAGTAGAATTCCGATGAAGTTTTTTGTTGGATGTTAGCAATGGAGTCATCCTCATGAAAATAGAGTGACTGAGAATGAGGCAGATGTACGGCAAGGCGAATGATGCTATGCGATTGCTTATGCATAGGATAAGCAAAAATGCACCAAGCTGCCTCTGGCGCACTGACATATCTGGAATCCATAAATTGATGTGTTTCATCATGGTCAATGTGAGTTTGGCAAATGTCAAGGTTTGCTTTATCATGGCCTTTGTAGACATATTTAAACAAATATTTGACACTTTGTATTGAACCACAAACTTCCACATTGATATGGCACCTGTATTTCAACAGTAGGAATGGATTGTATGGAACTACCCAACAATTGTCAATTGTTTTAGAGTGGTGTTGAATAGAAAGGCCAGAGCTTCTACGATTAATGGGATAGGCATCTTTAGCTATAATGGTAGAGGTTTGAAAATCTTTAGGAAAACCTTTTGTACATTTGCCGAGATCCATACAGGGCGAATTGGGGTTGTGTTCTCCACAGGGCCCATGAATCATATGTTGCAAAACAATGCCATGAAGTAGAGGGTAGGAGTTAGCATCAGGAATTTCGGCCCAGACAATGTTATCAACATCCTCCTTAGTTCTTAATTTAGAGTTGGTATCCAAAATGATCAAAATGTGTGCGTGTGGTAGACCACGTTTTTGAAATTCTATTACATGCACCATAGCACAAACTTTTCCAAACAATCCTTTTCTAATGTCTTGTAATAGAGCTTCTAACTTGATTTTGAACACACGTGCTACTAAATCAGGTCTGTGTTCCACATGCTGCCATGGCTGTAAATTAGTTGTAATCTCTCTCCATTTAGGATTGCAGGTCATAGTGATGAACAAATCAGGGCGACCGTACTTGGTGACAATAGCCATAGCATCCTGATACCGTTGCTGCATGTTCCTCGGACTACCCTCAAAGGAGGAAGGTAAAATTACGGTCTTGCCAATGGGGATGCCTTTTTGGATGGAGTTTTGTAATAAATGCTCTTGCAATAGACAGTAGTCAAATCCTTTTGATGTTTGCGGATAAAATGTAGGGGATTGGCCTCAATTTTCACATACGCGTCAACAATGTACTGTTGGGTGAGTTTGCCACCATTCAGTACCGGATTAAAGCAATCTCTTACAGATAGCATGTAGCAATAATATTGCAGTTGTGTTATTCTGCGCGTACTTGGAGCTTGTTGTTGCATGTCATCATGCCAACCTTGTTCTCCGTACGGAAAAAACAATGGATACAGGAGGGCATCTAAGTTACTGTGTAGAATGCTGATAGGTTTGGTTTTTGGTGCCAAAGGGTTGTTTTGGTCAGGTTTTAGGTGAATTAAGATATCACGATTGAATGGTGGCTCGCCATTGTCATTTTCAAAAAACAACGGCAACCTCATTGACAGTAGGGTTATTGTAGCGTCGAGGGTCTTGTGTGCGATCCTGTTTTAGGGCCATGATTATATTAGCCATGACAGTACCATTTGCAAGAGATTTAAGATGTTCCTCCTGTTCTACATCCCTTAACATTTTGTATGCCGCTACAAATGGATTGATGTTATCTAATTGAAGAGCAATCATACTCATCAAAGTAGGATGACAATTTTGATTGTGTTGACATTGCAAACGTTGTTAATTAGCAGTCTGGGTATCTAAGATGTAAAGCTGGGCATACACTGGAACTTCTTCATGAGATGGATGTAAGGTTCCAGTACGATGATATATTTGCCCATGTATCCGGAAGCAATATGGGCCATATCCAGGAGGTGGAGAAATATTGGCACCCATGGAGGCAAACGCAAAGGAACTGTTGATGCTACGGATGTTTTCCATCAGATTTTTACTGAACTCACTTTGTCCTGTGAGCAAACGTGTGAAGAGGTAGGGATATTGGGGTATAGGTACATGGACCTTACCCTTGTGACAACATAGAGTGAATTTTTTATCTGATGGTATCTCAGCATTAAAATGCAATGCTTGACAATGTTCACAAACATAGTTCATAGGACCACAGGAGTGTTGTACAACGGAACTGTCATCATCAGTGAAACCTTTAGGAAGTCTAGCTAAAGATTGTGGTAATAGACGATTAGACTGGCGCTGGAAGCCAAGATATATAAAGCGTGGACCTGGTAGAGGATCTTCACTGTCCACAGATGCAATGACGGAAGAGGTGGAAGGTGTATCGTCAACAGAGTCTATGAGTGCAGAGGTCAAAGGAGTATTGTTGCGCTCTTCACGGCATGCACCAGCAGCATTTATTACTGGATTAATTATTGGCATAGAAGACTCATGTGTGAAGGATTTTGTGGCAGCAGACTCCACGGTGTTGAGGCGACGACGTTTGTGTTCAAAATTGTGGGTAGCAGACTGTTTCCGATTACGTTCAGAATTAGACACAAATAAGTAGGCTGAGGGTCAGGACATTGTATGGCAGAAGACATAGAAGGTATATTGTGCTTAGAATCAAAGACTGGCGAGATGGCATTAATATTTTTGGAACGTTGACGGCGAGCAGCAGCAGCCTGATTACTTAAGCGAAGTGCTTTTTGCTCAGCAGACTCATTAGTAATGCGTTTTTTCCTATTTTCGCTGTTTTTGTCCACGCGCTGGCGTCTCTCTTCTTGAGTCTCGTTAGCACGCTGTTGACGCATATATGCGGCTTTGGCAGCTTTTCGTTCAGTGTCATTAGTATACTTGGTATCTCTCCTAATCTTACGTGCGGCATTGGCAGGTGTTCGCCCAGTGTCATAAGTACACTTGTTTTCAGAGCTCATGTTGTTTATTATAAACAGCTATAGCTGTGTTGGTGGCAAATGAGGGGTTAATAACAGGCAGAGTCTCTCAGTGCAATACTCAGTCAGTAATCAGCTGGCAAATGAGGGGTTAATAGCAGACAGAGTCTGTCAATGGAATACTGAGTGTAAAAGCAGCTGGCAAATAAGGGGTTAATAGCAGACAGAGTGCTTCTGTGCAATAGTTAATGAGTAATGAGCTGGCAAATGAAGGGTTAATAGCAGGCAAAATCTCAGAGTGAAATAGTGAATGAGTAATGAGGTGGCAAATGAAGGGTTAATATCAGGCAGAGTGTCTCAGTACAATAGTGAGTAATTAATTGCCAGTATAGAGCTAAATAACCACATAGGACGTTAATATAAATGTCAAAATGTAACAGAAGCATTTCAAAACTAAATTAATTTAGTTTTGATAAAGGGTCTTATCTCTTTTGAGGAGAAATTCAGGTGGAGCTTGGAGTGCGACGTCACTGCACCGCCTTCACGCAGTAGAAATTCGCTCTGAGGTGAAAATTTAAAAAAGGCGCCTAAAAATGGCGGCGGGACGTGTCGCAGTGCACCGCGATGCTGATTGGTCGCTCGGGGCAGGCGGCGACCAATATGCATCGCGGCGCGTGGCAAGGCGCGAAATGTTTAAACCTGAAGTTCAAATTTAGATTTTAAACATGGCGCCATTCCGCGCTGCGCTATGTTGATTGGTCGCCACGAGCGAGCAATCAAAATAGTGGGCGTGCCACGGCGCCATTTGTTTTTCATACTTGGCGGCGTGGCGTGATTATATCTCAATGGGAAGTGAGGCGCTATTCTCATTGGTCGCTGTGTGCTGGCGCCGACCAATGAGAATAGCGCCTCACTTACAGCGGTAAATTTGAAACTCAAAGTTGTCCATTATATCTCAATGGGAAGTGAGGCGCTATTCTCATTGGTCGCTGTGTGCTGGCGCCGACCAATGAGAATAGCGCCTCACTTACAGCGGTAAATTTGAAACTCAAAGTCGTCCATGATATCTCAATGGGAAGTGAGGCGCTATTCTCATTGGTCGCTGTGTGCTAGCGCCGACCAATGAGAATAGCGCCTCACTTACAGCGGTAAATTTGAAACTCAAAGTCATCCATTATATCTCAATGGGAAGTGAGGCACTATTCTCATTGGTCGCTGTGTGCTGGCGCCGACCAATGACAATAGCGCCTCACTTACAGCGGTAAATTTGAAACTCAAAGTCGTCTATTATATCTCAATGGGAAGTGAGGCGCTATTCTCATTGGTCGCTGTGTGCTGGCGCCGACCAATGAGAATAGCGCCTCACTTACAGCAGTAAATTTGAAACTCAAAGTCGTCCATTATATCTCAATGGGAAGTGAGGCGCTATTCTCATTGGTCGGCGCCAACACACAGCGATCAATGATAATAGCGCCTCACTTCCCATTGAGATATAATGGACGACTTTGAGTTTCAAATTTACCGCTGGAAGTCAGGCGCTATTCCCATTGGTCGGCGCCAGCACACAGCGACCAATGAGAATAGCGCCTCACTTCCCATTGAGATATAATGGACGACTTTGAGTTTCAAATTTACCGCTGGAAGTGAGTCGCGAAGCTCATTGGTCGGCGCCAGCAGACAGCGACCAATGAGCATAGCGCCTCACTTCCCATTGAGATATAATGGAGGACTTTGAGTTTCAAATTTACCGCTGTAAGTGAGGCGCTATGCTCATTGGTCGCTGTGTGCTGGCGCCGACCAATGAGCATAGCGCCTCACTTCCCATTGAGATACACAGCGGTCTTTAGAGCTGTGCATGGCCGGGCCCTTGGTTCTATTTTCGGCCACAGGGGGGCGGGTGACTCGCAATGGACCTACGTGCCGGTCGTCTCCCGGCTGGCTCGCCGCGATCCTCCCGCATAGGGCGGCCATCTTGGTCCACCCTGTGCGGGTGGAGCTGGCCGAATATCCGACCACAACACTACGGAAGTGGCTTCGGGTTTGGCCGGAAGTGGCTTCGGGATTTATATAATAGATGGTCAGCATTGTGATTGGTTAAAACAATTAGGGAATCAGAAGACTGCAGCCTTCCAACCACAGTCTGCAGATTAAGCAGAGGTCATACTAGAAAAATGCCATCATCCCTAGGGCATATGTGCATAGTCTGTGTAGCCATCATTCTGCTGAGACTGTTGTGGACAGTCTCATCAAAGGTCAAGGATGAAAAGTGAGTGCAATTGTTTGATTGCGTTTCCCAACAGTGACAATGGCTTCTGATCAGCTTATGTTATATACAGTACACTAAAAAAAAATATATAAAAACAACCCTTTTGTATTTGCTCCCTTTTTTCATAAGCTGGAAACAACGATCTATGACTTTTCCTGTGAATACAAAAGGCCCCATAGGAGTCCATAAGGCCACGTGCACACACTGAATATTTGATGAGTTTTTTACCTCAGGATTTGTAGCCAAAACCAGGAGTGGATAATTAAATACAGTGGTGCAGGTGTTTCTATTAGACTTTTCCTCTGATTGCTCCACTCCTGGTTTTGTCTACAAATCCTGAGGTAAAAAACTCATCAAATACTCAGCCGTGTGCACATGGCCTTATGGTAACCGGATTCTGCAGCCTGCGGTAAAAATCATGCAGGTTGCAGTTTTCTGCAATATACTATAAAGGCATATCTCCAAACTTTAGAAGAACAGAAAGAGGGACAGTAGATGTGGCGCGCTACGCGCACCACACAAATTTTAGGCCCACCCCTTGCCCCGCCCCTGACCACACCTATTTACAAGTGACGGACTTTCAGATGCCCTTATTACTATTAAACTTCTGATTATTGCATTTTTGCTGCATTTTTTGCCTTTTCCAATTCATTTGATGCATTTTAGTGCAGTTTAATACTGACAGCACAAATTATGGGCTGCCCCATCATGCAACACAGCAGGACGGCTGAGACTAGTGCCTGCCCTGCAGCATTGTGCAGTTTATAGCCAGGGATGTGCAGTCAGTAATCAAACCTCTGACTCCAAATCCTCAGTTTCCCTGAATCCAACCCCACCAAAATGGACACCGTCTCAGACTCCAACTCCACAGTCATGGTGTGCAGCCGGTAAGCCAAACCTCCGACTCCACCAAAATGGACACAGACTCTGAGTCCACAGTACTGTGTATAGCGCCCCTGATGGCAGGCTGTCATCCACTACAGGACACAATACTAGCTCTGAAAATGCAGTAGGGAGATGGGAAAAAGTTCCACAAGGTCAACTATCACTGCAGCCTCCACCAGTCAGGCCTTTATGGCAGAGTGGCCCAACAGAAACCTTTCAAATGAAGAATTTAATTTGAGTGATCCGTTTTATGGAGTGTACTGCAAAAAATGGATCAAAAAACGCAGAGTCTCAATGTAGCCTATATATCTCTATCCTGGTATATATGGTCCCCATCCTAGTATATATGGTCTCCAACCTGGTAAATATGGTGTCCCTGAGGGTCCATTCGCCACAGAGGTACTGCACCTTAGCCAGAGGTGTGGTACCTCCCCCCCACCCCTGGTAAGGAGAGGGCACTACCCAGTACCCACACATCCACATCCAACACCAGCCCACTCTAGGCCAGGGGTGCTGAGGCAGAAGAAACCCCATGATGGGTAGACCCCATCTCTGGCTGGAGAAGGGGATTAGGTAGAGGAGTGGGTGGAACAGTTAGGAAGTAGTGGAGCTCTAGGAGGTAGGCAGTGACAGTTGAGAGTGGGAGGAGTTAAGCCAGACAGAAATAGGAAGTGCGCAGTCAGTGAGTCGGACCCGGGGACTGGAGTTGTGAGTAGCTCGTCCTGGAGAAGAGGATGGAGAGAAAGTTGGACCCGGGGACTGGAGCCAGACGAGCTCGTCCCAGGTCAGAGAGGACGTAGAGTATCTCCAGAGACTGAGAGGGAGCTCTGAGGGGAGGGGGAGCACCTCTGGGTCGCCACAGAGCCCTGTGTGGAGGAACCCCGTTCCAGTGATTACCTGGAGGGACTTGCTGGAGGAGCTAGGCCACAGAGGGGACCGGCCTCAGACTAGTGGAAGACTTTAAGATTCAGCTAGCAACCCGGAGGCTGCGGTATTTTTATGTGCAGCAGCCAAATCCGCACACAATCGCTGAAAAGGCAGCCGCAAAGGGTCAAGGGGACAAGAGAGACGTCGCCCACAGGACCCAAGGCTGCTGGCTCTGGACAGTGTGTGTGAAAGGCAGGAGGGCGAGAGCCAGCACAGTGAGATGACCCGTAAAGGTACACACAAAGGTGGTACCAAACAAGTGCCACCAATCTGCCTGGGAATGGCTGGATCCCTGACTCGGAGTACACAGCACCCAGTGGGTTTGAGTACTTCAGAAACTGAGTAAACTGTGAAGACTGCACCCTGCTGTGTCCCCTGATTTATTTACTGCACCACCTGCCCTGGGCTACATCTGTGACCACCATCAATAGACTTTATAACTGCCCTGGGGTCCTGCTCTACCCATGGAGAGCTGTAACATCCATGCTGCATCACCCCAGTGGATCTGAACTGCAGTGTCGGACATCCAAATGCTGAATACCACAGGTGGCGTCACGAATTTAATCCCATATAAATATCCCCCATTTTTATGACACCGCCAGGCTCACGGAGCCAGGTCAAGCCACCGTGACATTCCCCAAAGAGAACTGAACTGTTTGGCCCGGTTCCGAGTACCTCACGGCTCTGGTGGGCGCATCAGTATACATGCCCCTATTTTTCTCTAATTTAAGAAAGTATTCTACTCAACTTTCTTCAGCTCCTACATCACCCAGAGACCTCTGTAACAACGCACATCTGGCAGCTGGCATTGGCGTGTGCGCCTTCATGCAAGAAGTGACTGTCATGTGCTGCCCTGTCACGGTACCGCAGATGTCAGCTGTCAGCCACAGTTTGTCCGTCAGCTTGTATCACAGTGCAGGAACCTAACGGTCTCTGTACATCAATGCGCTTCAGCTTGATGCATGTCCTCGGATGCACATCCAGCTGCAGTACGTGCTGGGGTCGCCCGGGCCCCTGTATCGCCAGGCCTGGTTGTGACCTCGATCCTTACAATTATGTAGATACTGAACAGAAATTGTTTATTCTTTTATTAATGTTGTGAAAAAAAAATTCAGAAATTTGTAATTAAAAATACATTTTTGCTTGTGTCATTTTCCAAGATCTGTAACGTTATTAATCTTTATGATCCGGGCTGTGAGGGGAGGTTTGTTGTGCCCTGTGCTGACATTCTTACTGATACCATGTGGCTGTAGATCATATACTGATTGGCTGTTAAAGCCATTAATCGCAAGGTGGAGGAGGCAAAAAAATATATATAATTCTGGCGATTTAATTGTTGTTGTTTTTTGTTACGCTGTTTACCAATCGCATTCATTTATTTTGGATTTTGAGAGGACTTTTATAAATGCAGTGAGACCAAATATGGGGGGGGGGGTTATTTATGTTTTGCTTTTTATGGGAAATAGGGGTTGGTTATACATTTTTGTTGTTTTTTCCCATATGTTTAAAGACACATTTTTTTTCTCTGTACTGTAATAGTCTCCTTAGGGGAGCTGAAGCTGTATCTTATCGCTTCTCCAGAATGCAGCAGTGCTACAGCCGCTATGTATAGTGGAAATCATGTTCTTCTATGAACACCACATAAACGCTGGCCCTCACACAAGAACCGTCATGATAGGTATGGAGGTCTTCAGCAGACCACTGGCTGTCATGGGAACCCATCACATCCTCAAACTTCACACAATACTGACGCAGCCGACGTCTCCTGTCGGGACCGATGCGGCCTTTATGAGGTGTATGGAGCGGAGCCATGCCTGCATCAGGTGTACGGAGCGGAGCCGCGCCTTTATGAGGTGTAAAGAGCGGAGCCGCGCCTGCATCAGGTGTACAGAGCGGAGCCGCGCCTTTATGAGGTGTACGGAGCGGAGCCGCGCCTTTATGAGGTGTACGGAGCGGAGCCGCGCCTTTATGAGGTGTACGGAGTGGAGCCGCGCCTGCATCAGGTGTACGGAGTGGAGCCGCGCCTGCATCAGGTGTACGGAGCGGAGCCGCGCCTGCATCAGGTGTACGGAGCGGAGCCGCGCCTACATCAGGTGTATGGAGCGGAGCCCTGCCTTTATGAGGTGTACGGAGCGGAGCCGTGCCTGCATCAGGTGTACGGAGCGGAGCCACGCCTTTATGAGGTGTACGGAGCGGAGCCATGCCTGCATCAGGTGTACGGAGCGGAGCCATGCCTGTATGAAGTGTACGGAGTGGAGCCGTGTCTCTATATGGTGTACGGAGCAGAGCCATGCCTGTATGAAGTGTACGGAGCGGAGCCGTGTCTGTATATGGTGTACGGAGCAGAGCCATGCCTGTATGAAGTGTACGGAGCGGAGCTGTGTCTGTATGAGGTGTAAGGAGCCTGTCACCACACTCCTCTGTGTTCTCTGTTATCATCACCCCTTGTGTTATCCTCAGCCTATGCTCCCATGTCTTTGATTGTGATACCTGTGTGCTGTGCTCCTGGGTCCTGTCAGTTCCTCCAAGTCACAGGCAGTCAGTGATCCAGGCTCCAGTGTGGAGGCAGAGCCCTCTGTGTCCCGGATGCTGCTGTGCTGATGCATCCATAGCTGGGGAACTTCACAGAAGCCGCTGAGCAAGGATTGGATGACTGAGTTCTGTCCCCTCTACACAGTGTAGGAGAGAGGTCACACGACTCACTCTCTGCACTGTGATTGGAGCTCAGTCCTCCCAATGAGCTGCTGTGAGGGGGGGTGACCGGCAGCTAGAGGGGACGTGGCTGGCAGCTAGAGGGGCCGTGCAGCAATCAGTGAAGTGCCAGAGAGCGGGACACTTCCAGTCCCGCATGGGACAGCGGGAAGCTCTGACTAAACCAGGACTGTCCCGTCAAATCCGGGACGGTTGGGAGGTATGTGTAAAGGGCTTATTAACCCCTCATATGCTGACAGGAGTGAACTGCATGTCTCTAGGGAGGGTGGGCACCCCATAGAGACATGTTGCCCACAGCTACTATTAATATTTCATGTTTTAATAGCATTTAACACTTTGCTCATCCCTGCAGCAGCACGGATGAACAAAGTATACGGTAACCGCATTGCTCCGGATTACAGATCCGGAGCAATCCGATTACCGCATTGCAGTTGACAGAACACATTTTTTTTAAAAATGTGTCTGAAGGCAATTGTGTTTACTGCATCCAAATCTGGATGCGGTCAATGCAATTGCCTTGCCAAATGTGACCCCAGCCGTTGACAAACTCTGCTTTAGAAGTCTCTGTGAAAGTAGCCATGGGGAAGAGCAATTCTCAAGCCCTCTTACCACAACTACGGTTGTCCCAGGACCCTTTTAGACCAAGTACCCACAGTGCATTGTTTGATGCTTTTTTTGATGCAGATTTTGGGAATATGCATCAAAATCTGCATGTCTATCCAGAGGCCAGCAAAGTCTATGACAGGTGCTGTACCCTCATTGCTTTTCTTGCACATGTGGTTCAGATTTCTTTTTTCTGCACCAAAATCTGCACCAAATCTGCAAGGAAAAAAACTATGTTGGCACAACACTTCTGAACTCTCAGACTTTACTGGCTTCAGGATAGACATACATATTTGGAATCAGATTATCAAAATCTGCTTCAAAAGAAGCATTAAACAACTATCCATGGGTACAGAACCTTACAATAATATGGTGCGGTCACATTCACAGAAAACATCCCCCATATGCTGTGAGATCAGGTACGCGTGTGTGCCAAAACATGGCACATAAGCCTCCAATTGATTTGAATGGGGTTTGGATGTTTGGCGAACTGAGCGTTGAACTGTTTGATGAATATCGCCCGTTTGGAACTAAATCAAATTCAAGCTTCCAAAGGTTTGCTCATCTCTAGTCTGAATATCACATTTTGAGACATTATTTTACTTAAAGACATATTTCTGAGGCTAGAAATGTTTGCAATTGGATTTCCTTCAAAAGAATTTTAGTGTTGCTTTTACAGGCTCTTTCTTTCTCTGTACATTCAATTTTAAAGTGACCTGCAGAGAATAGCTCATAAAATGATATAAAAGAGTTAGGCTAGGGTCAAATTTGAGCCATTGAAGTGCTAAATGCTAGCGTTTTTCATAATTCCAAATTGTGAAAAACGCTAGCGTTAATGCTTCCATAGATTCTCATGCAAAAAACACATGGTCAAAATGCAACACTGTTGACGCTATGCGTTTTTGCAAAAGCACCAAAAAATGCGGTAAGCAGCGTTTTTGGGGGTGTTTGCAAAAACGCATGCATTTTTTAACATGGGAGTCTATGGGAAAAGCATGCGTATACGCATGGTACATATATGTACCATGTGTTAACGCATGCGTTAATGCTAGTGCTAAAAAGACAAAAAATGGCAAGAGAGAAAAGTGCCTTCTTTAACGCATCCTTGCAAAGGAAACTCCCTCCAAATGTGACCCTAGCCTTACAACATTCCCCAATCAGACCATCAGGGTAGGCTCACTGACAGATTGGCTAGGGTCACATCTCCGTTTTTTTTTTTTTTTTTAAATCCTGATCCGGTTTTGAGCTTTCAAAAAGCTCAAAACCGGACCAGGAAACGCTCCTCATAGGAGCCAATGCTAAACATCGGATTTCTTCACAAGCAATCCGGTGTCCGTCTCCGGCACATGCAGGCTGCAGTTTTCGGAGCGGTTTAAGCAGCCGCGCTGCAGTAACCGGATTGCTCAGAATATGTAATCCTGAGCAATGTGGCTACTGCATAGTTTGCTGATCCGGCTGTTGGCGGGATGAGCAAACTGTACTATCAATTGTAAAGTGTTAAATTTAATAAATAAAAGAATGCTTGAGGTCTCTAGGGGGCTTAGTACCCCTAGAGACTGGACGCCCACTCACGTGGAATTTGTCTGCACAGTTCAAATGCGCCACTGTCCCCATAGCTGGCGCAAGACCCCAAACTCCACCCCCAATATCTATATTGAGGGGTCCCTGCACCCCTCTTTGCAGTTTTCTTTTTTTTGCAAAACCTAAGTATTACAGTTAAGAAATATGCTTATAGTTATGTGTTTCCCATTCAGTTTCATTATCGAGCCATAGGCAGGGCTGTGTGGTGATGCCTCCGCCCGCTAATTAATTATGGCCGCCCCCTCTGGCTTGGCTTCTGTGTTGAGAGGGCGGCCGCGTCATGAAAGGGTCAGGGCTAAGTTCGTGTCATATCGATAGACACGAACTTAGCCCTGCCCCTTTCATGACGCGGCCGCCCTCTCAACACAGAAGCCAAGCCAGAGGGGGTGGCCATAATTAATTAGCGGGCGGAGGCATCACCACACAGCCCCGCCTATGGCTCGATAATGAAACTGAATGGGAAACACATAACTATAAGCATATTTCTTAACTGTAATACTTAGGTTTTGCAAAAAAAAGAAAACTGCAAAGAGGGGTGCAGGGACCCCTCAATATAGATAGGGGAGGGAGTTTGGGGGTCTTGCGCCAGCTATGGGGACAGTGGCGCATTTGAACTGTGCAGACAAAGCCCACCTGAGTGGGCGTCCAGTCTCTAGGGGTACTAAGCCCCCTAGAGACCTCAAGCATTCTTTTATTTATTAAATTTAACACTTTACAATTGATAGTACAGTTTGCTCATGCCGGCAACAGCCGGGATCAGCAAACTATGCAGGATTACACATCCTGAGCAATCCGGTTACTGCAGAGCGGTATTCTGCACATATTTTTGAAAAAAAATGTGTGTGACCGGTATTGCGTTCACCGCATCCGGATCTGGATGCGGTGAACGCAATTAAAGTTTTAAGTGTGACCCTAGCCATTGTCAGTTATCTCATTCTTCAGCAAGGAATAAACAGTGCCACTCATAGTCTGTAGAAGGCAAACAAGGCAAGATTTTTAAAGGGAGCCAACCAGCAGGATTTTCGTTTGTGAAGTAAAGTCAGTTCCCTACAGGCAGTAGCATGCTGAAAGCAATCATACTTTTCGTGGGGAGATGGATTTCTGTAAAATCCTTTTGATACTTGCAGAAATGTGTGCAGCACTGACATGTGAAACAGGGCAGGCCACTGTGGCTTGGGTCCTCTCGTATATCTTCCTCCTCCTTGCTTGCCCCCTCTTTTCTTATTTAAAATTTGCACCACACCGCCATTGTCACTTCTGTTGGCTCATGCACACTGCTATTTTAATAGTTATGTCATTAAAATGGAGCTGGAGATAGCGCACAGATGTACCGTGATCCCTGGCATCATTATAATCACTACACTGTGGAGATGATCATGAGCGGCAGCAGCACGTGTGCAGATGAAAAAAAAACTCAATCTATGCATGAACAAATGCCAGTCATAGTCATCTCCACAGCATCTTCAATAAAATGATGCAGGAGATCGTGGTACACGCTTGAGGTAACTCTGGCACCGTTTTAATAATGTCACTATTGCAATACTAACAGAAGCCGACAGAAGTGCCAATGGCAGTGTGGCAGGACATTTAAATAAATGGGGGGCAAGTCAGGAAGAGGAACATATAACAGAGGACCTGACCCACAAAGGCGTGCCCTGCTGCATAGGTCAGTCAAGTGCTGTACACATTTCTCCATCAAATGGCTAGTTTCGGCAATCCATTATTTAATCTCTCCACTAAAGGTATGATTGCTTTCAGCTTGCTAGTGCCTGTATGGCACCATAGACGAAAATCCTGCTGGTTGATTCCGTTAATGGAACCAAATTACAAAAATAGTTTTTAGTCCTAATTATATGCATTTTAAGTAAAAAAAATAAAGAAGAAATTGTTCTCATCGGTGGCCATGCACGTAAAATTAATATCAGGTAAACTTGTAGATTTCAGCAGGATTGGTGACTGATATTGGGGTTGAGAATATAAGATTTCAATATGCCTTATACTTTTGTTCTCATGAGAGATTAACACCCACCAGAGTAGAAACTAAATTTACGCCTGTGTATGTTTTTATCTGAATGAAGCTGTGACTACTGTATTTTCTATTTTTATGATTGTTTCATGGAATTATTAAAGAGGCTTTTATGAAGATGTTTACACTGTATTTCTCTACTTTATCAACAAATTAGCCTCATCTCAATACACACACAATTTTTATAAGTTAGTTGGTGACTGATCCTTTGATTTCTTGGAAAGAAAAAAGTCTGCTTTGAGTCTTAAGGTACTGTCACATGCTGCAATCTCGCCTGGAGATCTGAAAGGCGATGTGTCGCCCCGGTGAAATCGCCATAAAATTGCTTCACGGTTGCAGCGTGTGATTAGGCGATTTTGCGGCGATAAATCGCCCCTCGGCCGTCGCCTGATTCCTGAACAGTGCTTAGTAATCAGGCGCAATCGGCAAAGCGATATTTTCGCGTTTTGGCGTGTGACAGGGCGACAGTGATGGAAAGAGCGTTGCCTATGATTTCCCGTAGGCGTGCCTCAAGCGTTCTATAGTCCGCACCCTGTCTGAGATGATTGGTGTTGGCTACTGTGTTCCCATTGGCTGTCAGTTGACACCTCACCATATTTGAAGAGCTGTCCGTTCAGCACCAAACACATCTTCTGCTACACAACCGTCCGCAAACTCAGTGCCATTACGCGTGCCATTGAATAGCGGCGTCTATTAAGTTGCGCTGTGTGGAGTATAGTGCCACACATGACAGCTCAGATGTTGGCCTACACATCGTAGATGGGTGCCATGGGCCACGCACTACAATCACCCCACGTGTGTGATTTTGGTGACGCTGTGGGTACATTGTACTGCTTTCACTCCGCGGACGTCTAACTTGTTAGCGCCCTCAATCTTGTTTGGCGGCGCCAGTATGCGTGGTGATGTCATCACATTTCTGCTCGTTCCTCCCTGGATCTAAGGTGCCTGCCCATCCCCTGCACATAGTAGAAGAGTCATGGCAGTCACACTGCGCGCTGCCACAAGGGGTGTGGCAGAGCTTATCATCCTGATAGACCTGTGTGACCGGCATGACTACTGGTGCCACCAGCGTCACCGCCACCCATGGTTGCGCAAGCAGCACATCCTGTGCCAAATCCAGTGGGCCCTGCTCCGAAAAGTGGGTGTGGAGAGGACCCGCAAGCAGATCCAAAAAAAGTTGTCGGACCTCAAACACAAGTATTGTGGAGATTCGTGCCCGGATTGCCAGGCTGCGTGGTGAGTATGTGGCAATGCCAAACACACACATGCCAATCATCCTACTCCAAAGACTACCCAACCATCATGTGGTATTGTGCCATGGCACATAGTGTGACATAAACCACCATGTGGATCTGTCACCAATGTGCATTTGCATGTTGGTCACACTGCAACATGAAGGTGTAGAATGCACTCATATGTTTTGTTAATGCTGACGGCTATAGTGGTCCTTGACCTGTGTGTGGCCGAACATAGGTGTGTAATGACAGCAAAGTTGACCATAATATATTAATGCTAATTTTAAGGACCACATCACACCTGCCACCACATATGTGTGCACTTTGACACATAGCATTTCACAAGACATTGATCACAATCCGGAAAAGTGACTACAAGCTGACTGCTATGTGTTTGCCCCCATGGTGGCACCACCAGATGCTTACTGTCTGCTCTTGTGTTTGGTGTAGAAATCCATCCCCTGCTAATCACAAGGTGTTTTACATCCCAAATATGTGCTCACTGGTGTTGTGGTCATATCCAAAAACAGACTGGCCCATAACCATAGGGTCGCTCTAGACTCAAACCTTTTTGGCTAGGTTTCACGCCCTAATGACATTGATACACACACAGTACGTGTTTGCCCTATGTTGTGTTCCTTTTGTAAAATCGGTTCTTGTCAATTTTTATATTACAGATGAGGAGCACTCCCCATATGAGGAGGGCCGACAGTCCCCTACACCACCCGGGACACCCCCCCTCACCTTCCCTGGAGGGCCCAGGAAGTCCCGCACCCCCGGGATCCCTCCTCACCTTTCCTGGAGGCCCAGGAAGTCCCGCAATCCCCGGGATCCTACCCTCACCTTCCCTGGAGGGACCAGGAAGCCTGCTCCTCTTGCTCCCTAACACCAGCCCAGGATCAACCCCCCCAAGCATCTCCAGCTCCTGGGCCCCACACAGTGACATGGAGCCTGCTGGATTTGGGATTGGTGGTAAGTGTTGGCAATGGGCTCCAAGCTTTGCAATATACATGTTGGTGTGTGTGCCTGATATCAGTATGTGAGTCATGATGATGTTTTTTTTCCTGTCTCTGTCAAGGGGCAAGAGCTTGTGCTGCAGGATGGGTTGTGAGCACATCACCATTGCATGAAGATCAAATCCGGGATGGGGATATGCCACGTAAGTGAAATTCTGACCAATGACGTCACGCACCCACACCTACACATGTCACTGACTAATATCCTTATTTCCCATACAGGTGTACAAAGTATTGAGGAGCTGCTGCAGGCTCACAGGGAGGCACAGCAGCATATGGAGCGTGCCCACCGAGAAGGCCAGCAGCATCTTGCCCGGTTGGGTGCCATGATCCAGTACCTCCAGGCAGCCCAGTCTGCCATCGCCCCTACTCCACCATATCCCCCCAATAATGTGGCCAATGGCCCTTGTTTCACGTTGTCCATGTTGGACCTTTGTATTTCTGTTGCCATGTTGGCACCTTTCTTTTTTAGGCACCGTTGGCCTCTTTTCTTATAGTATCCCACATTGGGAAAGTGGGTAGTATGGTTTGCCTACTACTAATCTGAAAAAAAAATCTTATTTAAAAAAAAAAAAAAAAAAACAATAAATGTGCTTGCAAACCAAAATACTGTGTGATCCTTTGTCTCAGCACACACAGGGACACCTTTGGGAGGTCAAATTGTTAAACACAACACATGGCTAATGACTTTGCGTAGGTGTGCAGTGTGACATGATAAAGACCTGACCATACTGTACCATTTCAACACGGATGAAGCCCTATTTTACATCAATGTCTCCAATATCACACGCACATTAACAAACACACACAAACATACTCGTAATCTCTCAATACGCACACATGTCACCTAGGGATAGGCTCCTGTCTGCTACAATGACACAACTATGTTATTGTGGACATGAGGCCTCTCCTTCTGCCACACAAACATCACCATTACACCCACAACACACTACACACACAATCATACTGCTAAACCTGACACATATTTGGACGTAGGTATGGCAAATAATAGTGAGGTTTATTAAACCAAAATTAAAAGCCCAACACACTTGGTTTTAGATTAACAAAACAAACAGTCCAGTACGCAATGTGGTGCATTGCCTAGTAGTGTCTTGTGTCTTCGTCCTCTGCTGGATCAGACAATGGCTCCTCTCCCTCATCCCTGTACTCCCACACATTGTGGGCCCTTCTGTGCTGGAGTCTTCATGGGGGACGTGGGGGATCCTGATTTTGGTGACCTCTAGCCATGGGTTGTTAGGGCGCAGGTGGATCTGGAGGAGTCTTCTTGGGGATGGCAATATAACCACCCTATTTCAGTGCCTCATCAACACCTGCTTCCAGGACCCGAATGATGGCCCTCTCGGCGATGGCACGTTGTTCCAGTTCCATGAAACACACCCACTCACTGGCCATGTGCCCGATTGAAGTGGCGGGGGTCCTCTCTCGGTCCAATAGGACAGTTTTTCCCAGGTACTTAGCTCAGTTTTGGGTGGGGCCGGTGTGCGTCGCCTTTGTATTCCTGAGCTGGGCCCTGGGCACAGCCCCCCACCACTGGGATCAGGCACCTGCTCCACCAAAGATGTTGAGGGTGGAGCCTGGCTAGTGGGTGGGTCCTCTGCATTGGAGCCAGACTCCCGAGGGGCCTGTAAATCAAACATAGAAAAACAAAAATTAACAAGAGTAGCAATGTACTGACATCAATTACCACAACCAACCACCCAGCACCAGATGGCGCATATCTGAGAATGCCAAACATCCAAATAAAAAGTAGCAGGGTTGGAAACAGAGATGAAGAAAGAAGTAGACCAGTGCTCTGTATCACCTGAGGCTCCAAATTGATATGCCAAGTACCCAACATAAAACAGCACAATCTGTGCCAACAGCCACGAGCCAACACACAGCAGAAGACACAGAAGAATGATGAAAGTACAACACGATTGTGCTTTCGACATGTCCATGAACCCACACATCAGGGCAACCAACAATGTGTGGATATAGGTAGCAAAACAACAATTACGCACCTCCTGTGACGGGGCAGGCTCTTGGCTTGTGGCCGAAGATGGTTGGGCAAGGCGCTTGCTGCACCATGTTGGCCGATCAGCCTCCTGGCCCAGGGTGAAGGTGAGGAGGTCATAATACCACAGACGTGACTTAGGGACCTCCTCAGCTCCACTTTTTATGTTCTTTGGTGAACACAGTGCGCAGACGCTAGATTTTTTCCGCAACCATCGGCACCGTCCAGGTCTTACTTTGGTTGACCTAGTTTGCCAGCTCGACA
>JARQOC010000003.1:249282155-249362783 GCA_033576535.1 Allobates femoralis
AACCAAGGGATTAAATTTTTAACAAAACAATCATTGAGAAGCACTTACATCCTTCACACAGTATTATTATGGATTCTAACACATATTCCATGTAATTAAAGTAAATAGATAATTTACACTGTTCGTTTTGTCTTTGAAACTAGACAAATAGAGGTTGAAAAAAAGAAAATAAGAAAATACACTAGAAAAAATATTTACAAAAATCCTTAACGTGGCAAAGAATGATGTAAACAGTATGTTTAATCGTTCTTTGCACGATAAACCTTCAGTAGATTTTACTTGCCTTCGGTCAGACCTTTAACCGAAAGCCACCAAGGGTAATAGACAAGGGGGTTTTAGGAAAGGGTAAAGGAAAAAAAGAGAGAAAAGAACAAGATGTTAACAAGAAGTTATAGTTCATTGACATCACTTGAGAACCAATAAGTGGCGGTTTTGTGTTTGGCGGGCACATGTGAGAAGAAAAAAACAATCTCTTTTCACAAGAATAACTCATTATAATTAGCGGCGACTTTAAATAAAATCCATTCAGACCAAGTGATAGTAAAGGAGGGCAGAGTCTGAAGAAATCCCGCCGATATCTCTTCCATTCTGTACAAGGCTTCCATCTCCGAGAACCATTCAAGAATGGTAGGTGGACTCCGGTCTAACCAGTGCAAGGAATCACCGTTCTGGGCGCTGAGAGGCAGAATCGCAAAATGTCCCTCTATTGGGCCCTCACCGAACCAGGCAACAAGGACAGAATAGCCATCTTAGGAGTTCCCACCACTTGTCTACCTGTGACCAGTCTATAGTTTCAAAAAACTTTCTCCCAAAACTTTCCAATCAGGGAGCAGCACCACCAAATATGCAGCAACGTACCCTCTTCGGACCCACACCTCCAGCACAGCCTGGAAGCCGTTAATAAGAATTTATGAAGCCTGTCTGGAGTGAGACACCATCTAAATTGAAGTTTATAGCACTTTTCCTGTGCTTCACCTGAGCCGGACAACTTATGAGCCATAAGAAAGCATCTCTCCCAGTCTACATTGGAGATGGGCTTCCTCAGTTCCCTCTCCCAGGCAATCTGGTACTTATGTTTGTCGATGTTGTCTCTTACCGATAGGATTTGATAAATGGCTGAAATTCCCCTGGATGGCGGGGCCTCACTCGAAAAAAGATTCTCCATGGGTGACAGTTGAAGCTCCAGACCCCTAACAGCTTTACAGATTTCAAGAAGATTGTAACTGTAAATACTCCCACCATATCAATTTTGTGCCAGTGGCTTTATTTTGCAATATATTGAATGAGGGAAGCTCGCCTTGTTGTAGGACATGTCTGATGTGGGTATCGTCTCTTAAATTCCACCCCAAAAAGTTCTGTCTCGTCAATCCTGGGGGGAAAGCAGGGAGTCATAGAGCTCGCTATCTGTGGATCTGTATTCCCTTGTAACGAGGCCCGCCATGCCTTTAGAGTTTCTAGGGTAAGGAATGTAAGGTTCCCATGACCTTTGATAGTGTGACCGGGGATCCATTGTAGGTAGCAAAGGGGTATGTCAATCCCCTCTTGTTCAATCTGGACCCATTTCATGGAGGCTTCCTTATAATTCCAGTCCAGAAGTCTAACTAAGATGGCTGACTGACAGTATTTTTGAAGATTAGGGAGACCCATCGGGACATTTTAATATACTTAAACTACGGGCCGGAACGGTCAGTGGTGCTTTACACAATTTGTGTACTGTAACATCAGCAGACCTCATGAAATGAGGGGCTGTCCAGCAGGCGAGCTCCTGAAATGAGGAGCTGTCCCTGGTACTTACGCCAATAGCATATGCAAAGAGCATACCATGAAAGCCACTGACCAGGGTTCTGAAACTCCCTGTGTTATTACTGTAATTATTATTAGTAGTTATTACTGTACCTCAGTGTAAGCAGAACTCCACCATGGTCCTGTATGAGGTTGTTCATTTCCTGTGATGTCACAATGAATTGTAAACCATGACTGGACAAAGGTCCTATATAAGTGTTTTATTTTATACACTCTCCAGCCTGAGGAAGAACGCTTGCTATTGAAAAGCGTCGCGGTTGGGAGACCGTAAAGCTTTATTAAGGGTGTGTTTTAAATTTTAACCCTCTGCCTCAGCGCTTCATTAAGACTGTTATATTGCTGTATAGAAGCGAGTTTTAAGGCACTCACGTACGACTATCACACAATGTACTGTATGGGTGCAAGATTTTCTCGCACCCATACACTTACATTGCCTTCTCGCATGATCCACTTGCATGCAGTCACAGCATGCTGCGACTGCACTCGCAATACGAGTCTTGTGCGGGGGACTCACACCAGTGTGCCCTGCCTGATAGAGCAACAGTGGTCCGAGTGCAATGCGAGTCTCCCTCTGTCCTGCACTATTTTCAGGAGTATACGTTTTCTGCAGGTGGACACCCGAACTCATCAGACTGAAAGTGCGGCAAAACGCAATGTGAAAGCAGCCTTATCAAAGGCAAAATGCATAACATTTGAGAGAAAAACAGTTTGGCCCAGTTCACATCTAAGGTTGGGGTGCGTTTTCGTTTGTATGCATTTTTACAGGTAAAAACGCATCCAAACGCATCCAAAAATGCACCCATAGGGTTTAATGCAAAACGCATTGCAAATGCAATGCAAAACGCATGTCATTTTGCAAAAACGCAAAACGCATGCATTTTTGCAAGCACAGGCAGATATGTTGCGGCCCACATTTTTGCTTGCATTTGCAAAAATGCATGCGTTTTGTGTTTTTACATAATGACATGCGTTTTGCAATGCGTTTGCAATGCGTTTTGCATTAACCCGTATGGGTGTGTTTTTCGATGCGTTTGGGTGCATTTTTAACGGTAAAAATGCATACAAAAGCAGTCAAACGCAGGCAAATTGCAGATGTGAAATAGCCCTTTGTTTTACACAGATGAAAAAGTAGACATGAGGGTGTTAATGAAGCCTAAGGCCAATTTCTTATCCCTCTGTTCTCTAAAGGTGGGGTCACACGCGGCGATCTCGCCCGCGACATCGCCGCAAAGTGACGTCACAGCGATGCCGCGGGCGATATTGCAAGTGCGTCGCGCTGTGTGACAGCGCGACGCAACTGCAAATTATCGCTGGTCGCAGGTTGACAGGTTTATGAACATGTTCATAAACCTGGCAACCTGTGACCAGCGATTAGGCTGGATCGCGCCGTCTGACACTGTTGGCGGCGCGATCCAGCCTATATCGCAGCGTTACTGAGCCATCGCTCACTGGGCTGAGCCCAGCCCAGCGAGCGATGGCTCCGCCCACATCGCCTCCGCGTCACCGGCAACGTCGTGCCGTGTGACAGCTGGCCTGCGATGTCGGAAGCGAGCGGGCACCCGCGCATCGCTTCCGACATTGCAGGCCAGATCGCCGCGTGTGACCCCACCTTAACCTTACACCATCTTTATCTCTTGAACAAAAATCATCTGCTAAGCGATAGGGCCGTTTTACATCTATGCACCCTTGCATTTGCCTGCACGGTGCTATCACAGGCCAGCACAGGCAAGCGCATCGGCGCATAGATGAAGATCCCTTGCACTCGCTTGTGCTTGCGCCACCATTACCTGCTATGGGTGAGCACAGGAGACCGCATGCCGGAAGCTCCTCTGTCATTGTAAAGACATACTGATAGGATGTTTAGATTGTGAGCTCCAAGAGAGACAGCATTACTCATGTATGTAAAGTGCTATGGAATTAATAGCGCTATATAAATGAATAAATATTATTATATTATGTCACAGCACATGCGCTGGTCCAGATGCACCCGGAAATATCACATTACGCGTTTCCGATGTGTCCGGACTAGCGCATTCGCTGTGACAGAGGAGCTGTCACACTTGTACTTCCGGGATGCGGTCTCCTGCGCTCTCCCATAGCAGGTAATAGCGGCGCAAGGGCTCTGCATCTATGCGCCAATACGCTTGCCTGCGCTGGTCTGTGATAGCACCTGCGCTAGCGCAAAGCAGGCAAACTCAAGGGCGCATAATGTGAACTAGGCCATAATGTTGTTTGGACAAATCAGAGCTGGTCAACTCTGTCTAAGACCTTATAACACCTTATCTATTATATGCAAGCTTTTGGCTGTTCTTTTCAGTATTCCTTCAACCAACATTCATTCATTTTATACAACATTCTTTTATCCCAGTGGAGTGGACTTGCCTTTCTTAACCAATCTAGCTACTGCTTATATTATTCACTCTGGTTGGAAATATCAATGTTGGAATCTGGCTGGTTATACCTTCCTAACTGTATCTTATTCTCTTACATCACAAAATATATTCAATTATCAAATTGACGTTTTTTTTTTATTCTAGATGCATTTTATACTGCAAACTGATGCGTCATACAATTATACAGTGAATTTGCTTTGCCTTATTATTGCTTTTGATAGGACTCATTAAAATTAAACATTTTAATTTATTTTATAAGCTATCCATTATGCTCCAAAATTGCACAAGTCTTATGTAAGCATATCACATCTATTTGGATAAATCAATACCAGGGGCCTTGTGATTCAGTATAAACATTATTTGCATATCCTAATATAAAAAGCAATTACTAGCTCTACAGTAATCAAATTCCCAACAAATGAAAAGACAGATGTTTTACTTGCAATTAAATTATACTGTAAAGTGTACGATCATAACATAATTAAATGCCCCCAAATCCTAATCTCTAACTTTTCACAACATAGTAGCTTCATGTTAAATAAAAAAAAAGCTAAAGAAAAAAAAAAACATGTGGTGTTGCTGAAGATTGGAAAGAGAACTCCGGGTCAGAGGTCGACACAGTGAGAGGTTTCACTGTTTAATAGGTTATCTGTGGATCTGCAAAGCCAAAGTGTAATTGGGTTCTGCGCTATGATTTTGGCCTGTAATTGCGTATGATCTTTGACAGTTTTCAAATTCAAGCTTGGGAGATTTTTCTAACTTGTTGTCAATAAAAATTTCAATTGAAATGTAATGTACTAGACTGACAGTTTGCTTGGATACAAAATAATTACTCTGTTCAGGACATGAATCTTATTCAATCAGATTCAAGTTTACTGGATTTAACGGAAGATAAGCTAGCTGTTATATTCAAAGACGCAGAGTGATTTTTGCAAAGCTTTCTACGTTCTCTACCACTGGAAGTGTAAAGACTATGTGAGCAGGTGCCTTTCCTTAAAGGGGTTATCAGGAACTTTGAATGTTTTTAGGTATGAGGCTAATCACGTACAGACAGGTAGTTGGTAACCAGCCTGTTCTGCCCGGTTTCGATTTCAGAGCAGTCACAGAACACTCTTGATGTTTACTTCTTTGTTTCAGCTCACATCATACCAATAGAGCAGCATCTTCTGTTCCCTCTATACTGTTAGTGGGACATCTCTGCCAATTGCATACTGATTTATAAAAATAATAATAATTTAGATAGTGCTATTAATTCTATAGTGCTTTGCATACATTTTAACAACACTGTCCCTCTTGGGGTTCACAATCTAAACATCCTTTCAGTATGTCTTAGAAATGTGGGAGGAAACTGGAGCGAACCCACGCAAACACGGGGAGAACATACAAACTCATTGCAGGTGTTGTCATTGGTGAGAATTGAAACCAGGACCCCAGTGCTGCAAGGCGGCAGTGCTAGCCACTGAGTCACCATGCTGCCCTGCCTATGTATGCCTTTATAGCCTATTTGACTGAAACCTAGCTTGCTCTAAATCAACATGATGTCTTCATTGATTTCCTGTCAACAGAGCAAACTGGAAGAGAAAGAGCTGCTCTGTTGATGAGAGGTAAAATAGAGCTTGGGGGTCATGGATGAGCTGACATAAATCATCCACCTAGCAAACAGGTAGGTAGTTAACAGGTAGGTAGTTAGTAACTACCTGCCTGTTTATTCTTAGCCCCAAATACAAAAATAATAACATTTCTAGTAACTCTTTTAAAAGGTATTTCCACCTCAAACTTTGTATATCTGCATGTACCTGAACAAATCTGGAGAATATGAGTCATTTAACTTCTATCTTGCAACTTACATGAATGGCAAGGCAGCTTCACATGTTTCTCTTTCCATTCACTTTTATGAGATGTCTGAAAATAGACAAGCAAGCATGTTTAGAATCAATAAATGATCCATTTTGTCATGCAAGAGAATCAAATCACACTTTGCTGATATTTGGATCAAAGTCTAATAAGAGTTTGATCAGAGTGTCATTAGCATATTCGACCCAATGAGAGAATCTATGGTCATGTGATCCCTGTCTAAAGGCCCCGTCTCACACTTCAATGGTCGAACCATCCCATCAACGATTTGACTTGATCTAGATCGCTTGAACGATGTTCAATGAAATGTCAAACTTATAGATATCGTTAACGGCGCAGCAATGATTCCGCGATAAGCAAACAATATTTGTGTCGTTAGATCGCCTATGTCCTGAACTTCTCAATAGGCGAGGTCGTTAACGACATTGTTATCGAGGTGACCCACACACCCATGCTGCAGGTTGAACGAACGCTCATCGTTTGGTTTAAGGATCCTCTGACGATTGATCTGCCTGATTATTGTTGATGGGATGTACATGACACACTGAACGACGTTGTTACGGCGTCGTTTGAACAGCTGAAAACCCGTGACATTTCAACGATATTGTTAACGATATCGTAGTGTATAACGGGCCTTTAGGAACAAACTAGACAAGTTACCTGATAGTCAAAGGGATCCTCAATGTAGATTGCTTTATAGGTAACAATCTCAGTTTTACTTGCTGCAAAAAAAAAAAAGAAAAAGAATTGTACTAGAAGAGTTCCTAAATGTTACTAATGACCAGACATATTTGGGAATTTTGAATCAGAAATTGTATTATTATTTTTATTATTGAGATTATTATATAAATTTTTGATTAAACAAAATCCATGTCTCGTCAGTGACATAAAAAACATAGGGAATTAGAAACAATTAAAACCCACAAAATGGTTTGTTTCACAGGTTAAAAAGTTTATAATTTCGTATCCATCAGAGGGCTGTGAAACAAATATTTTTCTATTGTTTTAGTCTCCATGATTAAGCAGTCAATGCTGTCAGTTATGTTCTTATAAGCCTAGTTGGATCTATTTCATGTTAGAGAAAGAGCTCAGATAAATCCAGGAAAGCTTAATGTTTATCCAATGTGAAAATAATTACTCAAAGTGTTATTCTTAATCCAGATAATTAGAGCGAGGAAGGGAAGATCAGTGTCATTGTGAATTATTCCCTTGCAATTGACTCTTGGTCCTTGTAAGTTTCAGGTGAAGATGTGAATGGATAAAGGTTAGATTAAATATAATCCAAAGTAGCTGCAGCCTTAATCTGTTATGATACAAGGATGATCACTTAAAAAGAGCTGGATTGTAGGAATGTTTCTGGCTGGATAAAATGCTGCTCAGCTGGGACTAGCCTTAAACAATGCTTAGCACCATGTCACTGCATCTGTAAGCACTTGTGCATGACTGCAGAGTGTCATAATACTGTCAGACAGTCCACGGGAGTTCACTATCGAGCACCATACAATGTATAAACAAAAAACGTTAATTATATTATAGCACCGACTTTAGCATCTTGTAGACCCATGTACTATAAATAGTTATAATATTAATCTGTCTTTCAGCAATATGCTGGGAAATGCAATTTAACCTCTTCATGATCTGACTATTGACTCAAGCTTTGTAAGTAAAACTCTCTGATTAAAAATGTTATATAAGTCTGAGAGATAAAAGACGTTTTCTATGTGTATAAAACTTAAAGTAGTTAAACATATATAAACAAGTCATCACCCAACGTTTCATTGTTAGAATGAGAAAGCAAATATCAGAGCTTGCGATTCTCCACTGCACTGCACATCCACGCCACAGGAAGACCTGGAAGAACAACATGTGCGATTCCCTGAAAATCCTGATCCAATCCGGGAACTAGGGAGTACGGCAGCTGATCTGAAGCAGAAAATCATGGATAAACTAAATACCATGAACTCCTCGAGATCAACTGCCAAGGCTCAGCAGAGAAATACCACCAGATAGAATGCTAAAAGATGCCAATGGAGCACTTGCATCAATACCTACTACTGCCATAACTCAAACTAATAAACTGAGCTATGCTGCTACCTCAGCAATCCAGGAAAAGCTTGACTTTGCAACCAATAAGAACAGAAGTACATGCCCTCCTTGGAAAAGAAGATGTGATGCGATGTTCTGGCCTGCACTCAGTTGTTGTCATGGCATCTTCTGACTCTGTTCACACTCTGGAGTCTGATATGCAACCTCGTGCTTCTTGGTTGCCCAGCCAGAGTTAGGGCGTTGGCTTTTTTTGGTCACCGGCCATCAGTTTAGCAGGAGATAACCTTCTGATGGCTGGTAATTTGTTGCTTGAGTTTTTGGTTTCTGCTATCCTATCATGGCCATCTCCATCCTTTAAGTAGGGTGGAGCCCAGGTCTCCTATGCTGATTATAGCTTCAGCTTTGCTCCAGCTATACAGGTCCTGTGCTTGGTGTTCAGTTATTTAGAAACAGCTGCTACTAGTTTTGTGTTTTCCTTGCTGTATTTTCATCTCCTGCATGTACTTGTTTTCTCCATTATCACATACAGTATTCTCCCTGTGTGTGAGTGCTGTGAGCTTGAGTTTTAGTTCTTTCCTGTCTGTCTTTATCTGTGTGTTGCCTTAATTTCCAGGGAGAGAGGGGGAGTAGGAATTAGTTCACGGCTATATAGGAGCATGGCCAGCATGGAAACTCAGGCCTCTCTACCATCAGGAGTACCCCTGAGTTAGGGATAGTTTATGGCTCCTTAGATGAATGGGCAAATCAGGCACCCCGGTTTCCCTTTTTCCTATAGCCATAGTGGACTGCCAACTGAAGAGTAACAGCACAGAGGCATCAACTCCACCAATAGCAGTGACTGAACAATACTGGAGGAACATATAGGAGAAGGAAAAAATGCACACCAGTGCAAAGTGGCTTCAATATCTAAGAATGAAACACAGTAACCACCTTGAACAAAAACTAGTCATCATTAAGTAGAACTGCAAAAGCGTGTCAAGAACATGAAGAGCTGGATAACACCTGGCCCAGATATGATCCATACTTACCGGCTAAAGAAATTAACAATGGTAAATGAACGCCTGACAAAACAGATGAACCAACTGCTAGCAGCAGGCTACCCCCCAGCCTGACTAACAAAAGTAAGAAGAGAGGTGATCATGAAGGATGCCCACAAAGGAACAATGCCATCCAACCATCACCTAATAACCTGCCTTATAACAACATGGAAACTCCTGTCAGGCATTATAGACACCAAGGTACAGAATCATATGAATAAGTGCAAGAATACAGCTCAGAAAGTCTCAGAAACACCATAGGCTCTGAGCACCAGCTGCAAGTAGATAGAGCAGTCACTTAAGACTCAAGATCCAGGCAGACCAATCTCAGCACAGCCTGGATTGACTACAGGAAATCCTATGACACAATGCCAACACGTAGTGGCAGGTTGCAAAATGCAAGAAGGAACAGCACAAACCGGACACCACAACCAAGTAGTGGGTATTGTATATAGGAAAATCTGTATAGGCTAAGTCCCTCTACGTCTAGGTGGGAGACATCAGAAAAAGTGGTGGAGAATAAAAGGGCTAAAATCCTGTGGAACTTCAAGATCCTGACAGATAAATAGGTGTTGACTAACCAACCAGACATTGTGACGGTAGACAAGGATCAGAACAGAAGACATCAATGATATATATATGTGGCAGTACCAAATGACAGTAATATCAGAAAGAAGGAATATGAGAAGCTGTAGAAATACCAGAGCTTCAAAGAACAACTGGAGAGGATGTGGACGATGAAGGCAACAGTGATTACAGTCGTGATAGGAGCACTTGGCGCAGTGACCCCCTAAGTTGGAAAAATGGATGCAACAGATCCCAAGAGCAACATTGGAACTCTGTACAGAAAATCGTACTTCTGGAAACAACAAAGATCCTGCACAGAACCCTTAGGGGTGAGAAGGTTGTTTTCTTATATATAAAAATTATACCTGAAACCAGATAAAAAGAAAATTGAATCAATCTTTGTATTGTGTTTGTGTGTGTAACACTAAGGATGAAGAACACAAAGAGAAGAGAACTGTCTGAGGATTTGGAAACTAAAATTGTTGAAAAATATTGTAATGCTGGTCTGCTTGTCCCTTGTTTCTCCGGCATTACTGTGCATGCTTGTGCTTTGTCACTATGCTCCTTCCTCCTACCTAGCTAGGTTACTGTTGTTGTCCACATGTTAGGGCCTCTGTTGCATTACTATCCACATCTGTGGTCCCTGGCTGCTCCACTTCACAGTCGTCGGCGTGTTATGAGGTCCTCTGCTGAGCTGCATGACTACCCATGTGTGCAGTCCCTGGCTACTCTGCTGCAGAGTTGTGAGGTCCTCTGCTAGTTGCATGACTTTTCACATGTGCCAGACTTGCAGCCACTGCCAGATGCTCTAGGCCTCAGTTCCTGTGTTGTGTATGCTGGGTTCCTGTTTGTGGCTAGAGTGCATGTGTTCACACCTTTCCTGCTTTTATAGAGGTGATGTATGCACCTTAAATTGGTGTCCCCAGCCTACTGCTATGGGGCATCTCCTATTCTCCAATTTAAACTTCCTCTTCCTGATGTGTATTGCCAGAGCTTTGCATTACATTGTAGAACCTAGCCATATGTGTTGGTACAGCTTGCTGCTCCTTGAATTCCTTTGTTTTCAGCTCCAGTCCTGCCTGAAACCAGTTCAGGGATAGCTGATGTCTGCCTGTCTTTGTCCCTGGACCCATCCTGTCCATGTGTTTTCACTGGTACCAACCTCCTGGCCTTTTTCTGGAGCCTTGCTGTGAAATATACATGAAGTCCTTATGTACCTTGTACCTGAAGTGTGCGTTTTCTATATCCTGAGTCCTGTGATTAAACCTTTGTTTGTTTTTTGAAATTGGAGTCTCGTGTTCCTGCTGTGTGTATTATTCTGCTGTGCTAGCACCACCCAGCTTCAGTCCACTCCTGCAGTGCCTGTGTCACTCAGCTCTGGTCCGTGCTTGCTGTACTAGCACTTTTCTGCTGTGTTCACACTACTTAGCTCTGTTCTGCTCTTGTAGTGCCTATGGCAAACATTTTCGGTGCGCTCCTGCTGAGCCTGCACCATCCTGCTTGGGTCCATTTCAGTCAGTATCTGATGTCTGGTATCTGATGACCTCTACCTGATGCTTGGAGCTGTGTCAATGTCCAGAGTCTGATGATTTCTACCTGATGCTTGGAGCCATGTCCAATGTCTGGTATCTGATGACCTTTCCCTGGTGCCTGGAACAGTGTCCAATGTCCAGTATCCGATGACCTCTGCCTGTTGCCTGGAGCCTAGTCCAATGTCCGGTATCTGATGACCTCTGCCTGGTGCTTGGAGGCATGTCTGTTGTTCAGTATTTGATGACATCTGCTGTTGTCTTGCCAAGGCTTGGTTTCCTGAAGATGTCCTGCCTGTGTCTAGATGTCCTGTTTGTGTCCAGATGTCCTGCCTGTGACCAGATGTTCTTCCTGTGTCCAGATATCCTGCCTGAGTTCCTGGTTGTCTAGCCCATGTTCTGGAGTCACAAAATATAATAGTGGTTCGCAGCACCTTATGGTGAAATTGGGTTAGCAAAAGTTACCCTTAGTTGGGGCGCCCGTCAGCCCAGGGAGTCCAACCTGGATGGCATACAGACATCAATATACAGAAGGACAGCGCCTCACAAGTGAGTGGTGATTTTTAAATTCTCATCTTTATTCCGTCTCCCATGTGATGTTTCGAACCAAACAAGTTCTTTACCAAGCACATTACACAGTTTACAGAACTTGCCTTAAATTGAGCATAACCCACCCCCTTGTAAATCACAAACCAATCCACATTAAGTATTCACAATTACATGCAAGTATATAAATCACACTTACATACAATTAAAAAGCTCCAGTAACTCATATATGGATAAACCTTCTTTCCCAATCCTATATCCATGATTCCATCACTCATCAGAGCTATACTTATAAAGCATTTCTCAGAGATCGCCCACAGTATAAAATAACCAACACGAAGGAGCCAACCATTCATAACATAAGTTTGCGGGTTGCCATAGAGCTTTCTGTGACATCTGTGCTCATGGCACACCCATTAGTCCATTTAGACCAATTGTATTTTTATCCTATCAACTATAATATATAGTCGGGATACACAAAGGTGCCTCCACTTTTACAGTAAAAGGAATGAGGACCATTAGGAATAAGGATGACGGTGCCTGCACAGATGGAGGGGGCACACGATTGGTCTAAATGGACTAGTGGGTGTGCCATGAGCACAGACGTCACAGAGAGCTCTATGGAAACCGGCAAACTTATATTATGAATGGTTGGCTCTTTCGTTTTGGTTATTTTATACTGTGGGTGATCTCGGAGCAATGCTTTATAAGTATAGCTCTGATGAGCGATGGAATCTCGGAAAAAGGATTGGGAATGAAGGTTTATCCATATATGAGTCCACTGGGGCATTTTAATTGTATGTAAGTGTGATTTATATATGTAATTGTGAATACTTAATGTGGATTGGTTTGTGATTAACAAGGGGGTGGGTTATGTTCTATTTAAGGCAATTTCTGTACATTGTGTAATGTGCTTAATAAAGAATTTGTCATGTTCTGGAGTCAGTCCTGTCTGTGTTCCAGAAGTGTCCTGGATTGTATTCTAGTACTGGCCCTGCATGATTTTCCTGGATCTGACCAGCTAGTGTCCTAGGCTGACCTACCAGTGTTCCTGGACCTACCCTATCCATGTCTAGCCTGTGTACTGATGGTCTGCCTGTATTCTGATGTACGGCCTGGATCTGAATGTCCTCCTAGAGATGATGTCTGCCCAAGGCTGGTGTCTGATGTCCTTCTTCTGTGCAAGTGCTATGCCTGAGGCCTGTGTCAGAAGGGCTACTGTAATGCCTATGCCAGATGACCTTGTGACGACATCATTCCGAGATGTCCTTTTTCCCATGCCATCGCCTGATGACATCTGCCTGAGGTTGGTGTCTGATGTCCTCTTGCTGTGCCAGTGCTATGCCTGAGACTTAAGTGTGTGGCCTCTCTGCTATGCCCATGCCACATGACCTTGTGATGACATCAATCTGAGATTACCTCCCTGCCATGCCATGTACTATGCATCTTGTATTTTGTGTCTTTGTGAAAGTAAACTTTATGTTCATTATACCTGAAATTAGGCGTTTTCTTAAACTCATGACATTTACCACTTTGTCCACTTGCTCAGCTGCTACAGGGCACGGTCACTGCCCTTCCCTAGTCTGGGTAGGCCTGGGTCCCCCCTGTGGTCTAGTGGCTCCACTACTTCTATTATGGACGTTTGCACCTCATCTCCATTGGGTGTGGCGGCGTGGGAGCGTAAACATGCATAACAAATATCATGAATCTCAAGGTTTACAAGTCCATTTCCAGAGATCTTGATGTTTCTTTGTCCATAGTGTGCAACATAATAAATAAGTTTACCACTCATGGCACTGTAGCCAATCTCCTTGGATGTGGATGCACAGGAAAAATTGATGAAAAGTTGTAACACAGCATAGTCTGTGTGGGGGATAAGCATCTCCAATCAAATTCCAAAGAAATTCAAGCTGTCCAGCAGGCCCTGAATGCATCAGTGTTGTACAACTATTTGTTGACATTTAAATGTCAAGCCCCCACTACTGACACATAGACATAAAAAACTAGACTGTTGTTTGTTTTATTTTCAATAGGGCAAAAGGAGGGTGATATGAATTTGTGTTTATTAACATATTTTTAAAACATTTTTGTCACTTTTCGCTGTATTTAATAATCACCTTAGAGGACTTGAATCTACAATCAACCAATCGCTTGTGCTGTACAAAGTAGTGCATGAGCACTGCTCTGTGTGGGTGAAATCACAATCTCATCTGAACTCCAGGTAAATGCTCACTTTCACAGGAGTATCGTAATGATACGGGGGTCTTTAGCAGAACCCTGGCTGTCATGGCAACCCATAAACACCTCACAGTCATGTTATGGGGGGCTGATTGCAGCGTGAAATGACGTGTCTCCCTTCTAGGGCATTTAGATAAAATCAGCCGTCATGTACGGAGAAAGATGTGGGCCCGAATCAAAGGCAGGGACATGACCTTTGATGTACAACAACGTCAAAGATCATGCGGGAGTTGCTGCTATG
The DNA here is from genome assembly GCA_033576535.1 of Allobates femoralis. Classification (NCBI taxonomy): domain Eukaryota; kingdom Metazoa; phylum Chordata; class Amphibia; order Anura; family Aromobatidae; genus Allobates; species Allobates femoralis. The sequence continues at coordinate 249,296,410 of JARQOC010000003.1, forward strand.
GATTTGTTAAAGCTTGCATTTGTCAATAATTACTGAGATACATCAACCTCTTTTGGTGGGAAAAAACAAATACTTTTATAGTTTTTTTTAGGATGGTGATTTGAGATCATCATATAATTCTAAACATGTGACTAGATAAAAGTGATAGTGATTGCAATATATCCACTTTGAATTGATATGCTAAATAAACTTTTGAACTTGATGTTAAATAGACTACCTTCTCTAATAAAAGGTTGAATTGTCTGTACAGTATCATTGTTGGCTGCATTGTCAAGATCTTATAAATCGGCAGCTGCAATAATACTTTAATACCCTTGGACAACTAAAAAAGAGGCATATATCCTTAGACAACCATGAAAACTGTAGAGATTCGTCATAGCTTAATCGGTACAATAGGTCAGACGTGAGATTTATTTTCAGGAAAAGGCAAATTTCAAGGGAAGATCAATTTGAGCATAGATTTTATGCTGTATTTTTCAACTCTTGGTTATTTTTACTTTAGATTGCTTGAATATAAATTAATTCAATGTTCTATCTTTTCTTCACAAAAAAAGTTAAGCAAAATATCTATGTACTTTCTTTAGGTTAGTTATGGCTGTTCCTGGAGATTTACAAATGGTCCGGATGGTTTATCATTAAATTGATAGATATTCATATTGAAATTGTTTGTAATTCTGTAGATTATTGCGAACAGTGGAAGAAGATAATGATATGTAAACTATACAGCGATAAACTAAAAGTATGAATGCTAAATAGTGACAAATGGTTAACACAGATATCAATACCATACCTATAAGTAAGCAAAAGGTGAAGAAAGCACAATTTTGCTTTAATGTTGTATTTGACTATTCAGTGATATTTTTTTTAATTTAGGATGCATAATTAATTTACATAGAACAAACCCCATTGATCATAACAATCAACTATATAAATGTCTTGCACTGCCAAAGGTGAGATTAAGAAACTAATACTATGGCATACATATTTGACACAGTATTTTTTGACAAATTGTTCATGTTGACAAATTGTCAATGAATGATGCTAGTTAAATATGCGCACATGTTCTTTTATCTCAAACTGAAGAATATTCTGAATGTTCTGCACCTATCCAATAGGTGCTCCATTATGCTCATAGTAATAAAGGAAAAGCTTTGCTGAGACCTTTAACACACACCCAACACTATCCAAACTCCAAGCCAGGGAAATGTTGGGCAGTAGAGACTCACATTCAGAGTAGTCCCCATCTTCTGGATTGAGGGAGGAGTTAGGCTAAGGGGTGGGAAGAAAAAGGGAGGAGTAAATTCTTTTAGTTGCAGTCGAGCTGGGGACAGAGCAGGGCATACATGGGTCAGCTGCGATCCCCTCAGACCCAAGAACCCCAAATCTGCAGTCCCAATTCGGTCTGGACATCTTCAGGACCAGCAGATATACTGGAGGTCACTGGACTTCATATACAGCGACTACCATCGTGGACTCTCCCAAGGTAGAGGAACTGCATAAGGTCAAGAAGACTTGCAAGGCAATCTCTCAGAGGGCTCGTAGTCACCTGCCTTTTGGACTTGTAACCACAGGACACTAGGAGGACAAGGAGTAGCAGAGTGGCAGAGAGGAAAGGGCAGCAAGGAAGGCCATATGAGATGGAGGCGATTGCTGTAGAATTAGTTTCTTGAATTGTGTTATTGTAGATAGTGACGGGTAATTCCCCCCTCCCCATTTCCAGGGAAATGACTTCAACTGTTTGTATTCCATCCATGATATGTTTTGAGTCAGGTCTTTATCATGAATTTCCTCTAATGAGGGGAACCCATGCCTCATTATAATTTGACAGATTCTCACATGAGAGCCTGAGTTCCACCTGAGGAATTTCTCGCTGTTCATGCCCAGTGGAAAATCTGGGTTTGAGAGGTTGGGCTAGCTTGACTCATTAGCCCTTTATTCTTCTTAACATTATCCCATACCCTTAGGGGTCTCTGGCCAGGAATCCCTCCTTGTTTCCCACTGTCCTATCTCTATTTTTGACCTATGATATATCGTAGGTATTGTAGAGGTATATTAAGCCATTCCTGTTCTATTGTGACCCACTGCTTAGCTTCTCATTGGAAATGCCAGTCTAGAAGCTGAAGCAGTAGAGAGAATTCATGATATAATTGTAAGTCTGGAAGTCCCACCCCCATGGCTTTTGGTTTTGTCAATGTCTGATATGTAAGTCTGGCTCTGGCTTGTTGCCATATAAACCTGTTCAAGGCAGAGCTTATAGTTTTAAAGGCAGCATCAGAAAAAGACTTACCATCAGCAGCCAGATACAAAACCAACACTGCAGTTGGCAGGATGTAGTCAGACCCCATTATGTAGAGCAAGCCCAGGTGCAGGCAGATAAAATCACCTCTACCTACAAATACATGCGGGTGGTGACTTGACATGCACATATTGGGCTCAATGGGGTCTGACTGCATCCTGCCAAGTGCAGTGTTGGTTTTGTATCAGGATGCTGATGGTAAGTCTTCGAAAGGGAGAACAAACTTTATCAGGAAAGTCAGAGAAAATAAGTGTAGCCCTTCGGCCAGCGGGACCCATCTCCAGGGTGCAGGGAGATCGGATCTGATCTGGTCACCAGTGTTCTCTTGTGTACCGCTGTAATATGTACCAGGTCGACAATGCCACGATGTCCTCCCTGGCTGCTGTTGCTCCCCTGCATCTCTCCCCCACCTCCTCACTTCCTGGTTGCAGAGATAATGAGCAATGGGCACGCGCGCACCGCTGTTAGAAGATTTAAAGGGCCAGTACACTGCTTTCTAAAATTACCTTACAGCCAATTGGTGGGAGGCAGGTGCATACTTAAGCCCTCACTTCCCTAGGGAGGTACCTGGGTAACTTTGTTCAGCAGCCAGTTCAGGTCCCTAAGCTGCGCTTGCATCTTGGTTGTAATTCCTGACATTCTAACGTACCTTGTCTTTCTTGCTTTCATTACTGGACCCTCTGCCTGCCTTACCCACATGCAGATCTATACAGCACCCATCATTGATCCCTGGCTTCTTGTCAGATCCTTCTAGCAACACTGAGCCACTTTCGCTTTCTTCCCCAGTTTCTTGGTTTCTGTGTTCCGCCCCCTCTGGTATCACTGTCCCTTTGGGTTGGACCCTCTGGTTGCTGGTTCATTGGATCCTCCTTGACTGTACCAGGACAATCTCTGTATTGGGGTCCGCTGCTTGGTGGTCCCCTGGGGAAACCCTGGTGCTCTTGCCCTGAGGACTTTCCTTTGTGTGTCTCTCAATGAAGTCTGTACTCTGCGTCTCTTAATGCAGCCTGCACTCTGTGTCTCTCAATGCAGTCTGTACTCTGTCTCTCTGTGTGTGTCTCTCAAAGCACTCTGTACTCGGTGTCTCTCAATGCAGTATTTACTCTGTCTCTCTCAATGCAGTCTTTATTCAGTGTCTCTCAATTCAGCCTGTACTCAGTGTCTCTCAATACATCCTGTACTCAGTGTCTCTCAATGTAGTCTGCACGCTATCATTCTGTGTGTGTCTCTCAATGCAGTCTGTATTCGGTGTCTCTCAATACAGACTGTATTCGGTGTCTCAATGAAGCCTGTACTCGGTGTCTCTCAATGCAGCCTATAGTCGGTGTCTTTCAATGCAGCCTGTACTCGGTGTCCATCAATGCAGCCTGTACTCTGTGTCTCTATGTCTCTCAATGCAGCCTGTACTCTGTGTCTCTCAATGCAGCCTGGACTCAGGTTTCTCTCACTGCAGCCTGTACTCAGGTGTTTCTCAATACAGCCTATACTCTGTCTCTCTCAATACAATCTGTATTCGGTGTCTCTCAATGAAGCCTGTACTCAGTGTCTCTCAATGCAGCTTGTAGTCGGTGTCTCTCAATGCAGCCTGTACTCTGTGTCTCTCAATGCAGCCTGTACTCTGTCTCTCTCAATGCAGTCTATATTCGGTGTCTCTCAATGCAGCCTATACTTGGTGTCTCTAAATGCAGCCTGTACTTTGGATCTTTCAATGCAGCCTGTACTCGGTGTCTCTCAATACAGCCTGTACTTGGTGTCTCACAGTGTGCCAAGTGTGACAGTGTGCCCAGTGTGACACTTGGCACAGTGTGACACTGGGCACAGTGTCACACTCTGTATTTCATTGAGTTTGCTTATCTTGTGCTTTTTTCCTGCTCATTGTAGAGTAGTGTTAGCCTTGGGTCACATTTGGACAGGTAATTGCAGTTACCGGATGCGGTAACCGCAATTACCTTCAGACACATTTTTTTGACAAATGTGTCCTGCAAACCAGAATGCAGTAACCGGATTGCTCAGGATGTGTAATCCGGAGCAATCTGGTTGCCGTATGCTTTGTTCATCCCTGCTGCCACAGGGATGAACAAAGGGTTAAATGTTAATAGATGTGGGCAACATGTCTCTAGGGGGTGCCCACCCTCCCTAGAGACATGCTGTCCACTCAGGTGGGCATGTGAGGGGTTAATGTGGCCATTTATAGTATTGCCAGCTATTGTCGGCATTTTCATTTTTATGAATGAACCCGGCGGCTCCTCACTGTGTATGACATACAGTATGTAATGGAAGTGTTGTTTGAGCCACTAGCCTTGGTCCAGAAAGCATTAACATTAGGTCTATGGGCAGCGCACCTCCATAGACCTAATTTTAATGCTTTCAGTACCATGGATAGCGGCTCATACAGTACGTACATTACGTACTGTATCTACTACACAGCGCTGAGCTGGGTTCATTCATAAAAATGAGAATGCCGACAATAGCTGGCAATACTATAAATGGCCACATTAACCCCTCACATGCCCACCTGAGTGGACAGCATGTCTCTAGGGAGGGTGGGCACCCCCTAGAGACATGTTGCCCACATCTATTAACATTTAACCCTTTGTTCATCCCTGTGGCAGCAGGGATGAAAAAAGCCACCGGCTTAGGGCCTTAGGCTAGGGTCACATTTGGGAGGTTGCATCCATTTAAGGGATGCATTAAAGGATGCTTTTTTCCCTTGCCATTTCTATGACATGTTCAATTTTCACGCATACTTTAACGCATGCGTTAACGCATGGTACATATATAAATCATGCATTAACGCATGCGTTTCCTATAGACTACCATGTTAAAAAAATGCATGCGTTTTCAATAACAGGCCCAAAAATGCTGCAGACCATGTTTTTGAGTGCACTACAAAAAACGCATAGTGTCAAACTCATTGCACTTTTGCACATAAGGAGGGCTATGAGGCTGCATTATGATATATGGAGGGATGTGAGGCTGCATTATATTATATGGAGGATAATGGGGGTTCATTATAATAACTGAATGACTATGGGGGCTACCTTATGAATGGAGGACTATGGAATGCATTCTAATACAAAGAGGACTATGGGGATACATTGTAATATATGGAGGAATATGGCGATGCATTATAATAATTGGATGACTATGGTGACGGGAGGAGGCAGACCATATGAACCTGGATGGGGCATATATATACCATGATAAGGGCCATATTCCAGGAGGAGGACCATATATAGCAAGATGAGAGACATTAATACATACTGTAATGAAGGGGGAGAGGGGTCAATTTGTGAGTCTTTAAAGGATTTAGATCGTTACATGAGGCCCATACATTTCATCAACATGCGGGAGGGGCCCAGGTCTAAATTTCGCACCGGAGCAACCCAGACTCTGGTTACGCAACTGAAGTCAATAATTTTTTTTACAGATCACTTCAAGAGCAGGAGCAGTCAAGTGGACACGAATCTTCCGAGGGTCGTCGGGCTCCAGTTCGTGCGGACGAAACAGGTGGTGTAAGTAGTCTGTCCATTATCTGAGATGTAATGGTTTTGTGTTTAGTTTTGTATCTTTAAAAGTATTTTTGGTGGTTATAATTTTTTTTGTGTATGTTTCTTCTAACTATATGTTCCACAACGTTAAGAAGGCAATTCCTTTATAGACAATGAAATGTTGATTACTCTGGTGCAAGAACGAATAGCGTTGTGGGACCCCTGTGATCGTCAGCATTCTGACTCGGGATTGACTCAATGGCTCTGTAGAGAAGTGGCTAAATTGCTGATGGCTGATTGGGACTTTGCCACTCTACAATACTGGAAGTTATTTCGTAAGAATTGCTATGTGCTTTGCAGCTGCAGTGAACCTGTAAATGTTGGTCCATTGTTTTACTTTTTTTTTTCTTTCACAGTCAAAAAAGTATGCATTCGTTGGCATTTGATGAGATGTGTGTTCAAAGTGGTGCTGCTCCAAAGCTCAGCAACACTACAAACATAATCGGCTGATGTATTTCCTGAGGCCTGTGTTTGATTATTGAACGTGAGTATCTTTCTATTTTATCACTCAAAACTGTATGCATGCCCATGTGTAATGTTTTTACTCCTGCAGGTGTGAAAAGTCCAAAGAAAATAGTAGATTTGTAAGTGGTTTCCTGTTGTATTCTATGGTATACCCTCTGAATTGTTAAGTGCTGCATATTATCTTGGCGCTATATAAATACAAAATATTTTTATTATCATTAATTTTGGTTGTATTTTTTTCCACACAGAACTTGGAGCAGTACTATAGAACATGTATTGTCTTCTGTTGGAGCAGCCCTTCATTGACCAGTTAACAAGCAGTACGGCTTGTCCCAATTATCCACCAGTGAAGGAGCAACCTGTGAGGCTTCACAAGCTGGGGAACAGGCAGCCGGTCGAACAGGTTTCCCCCTATCCCAGCCCTCTGCCGCTGGTTTTGTTGATCCATCTCAGTAGCGGCAGAGGGTCTGGGATAGGTCAGTCATGCCCAAGTTTTTACACTTAAGCTTGGTCTTTCAGGAAAGGATGAAGGCGCTTGGAGACAGAATGGAGAGTAGGTTCAGTCATGAGAACACTCTTTTTCATGAAGTCAACAGCCACCTTGACCATCTGGAAGCCGTCCTTCAGAGACCGGAGCAACATTATTTAACCACAATGGAGCGGGACATGTTGGAAAATCTTATGCCTCAACTCAGGCTGCATGTGAGAAATGCCAGTCAGGTTGCTTATAATGAGGCCCTGCAGCAGTCCCAACATGAGCATCACGAGCAATCAGAATAGACTTTTCTTTGCCTACACGACAACAACCGGCAGCCCAGCAGCAATGGCATAAGACGCCAGCACCCACACTACACACAATGAAACCAGCACTCTCGAGGGCCCAACAAAGTGGATACATGACAGCCCCACTCCAGCTGGAAGGACACTCAAACTATCCACCACCACCACCGATGGACATTAGGCCTCTTCCTCTTCCTGCAGACTCCACCAAGCTGCAGAGTCTGGCACCCCTGCAGCATGCAGCCTCAACAATACTGCATAGTGCAGCACCCCTGCAGCATACAGCCTCCACAACGCTGCAGAGTGCATTCTCCCCGCAGCAGACCGAGGGCCAAACGCATCCAGAGGCCAACACTTCCCTTCAGCCGGCCAAAAAAAATGCAGACCATACCAAAAAAAACAGGTGCCCACTGGTGATTCTGTTCCTCAGCAGATATAACTACAAAAGTTTAAAAAAGTTAGAAAAAAAGTGATTCCAGAAACACATTGTCCCTCACCTTCCAACATGTCTCTCCCTACCACTGTGTCTCTCCTTTCCAATCTGTTTCTCCCTTCTAATGTATATTTCCTTCCAACTTCTGTTTAACTCCCAATGTGTTGTCTTTTCCCAATGTACCATCTTCTCCCTTATCATCAACTCCAAACCTATTGTCAATGCCAATGTGTCATCCTTTCCTTTGTTCAGCCCCATGCATGAGCTAGTGGACCCCACCCTCCATGAGTCAGTCATGCAATTTATCTTCCCTTCACCTGCAGCCCCTTCCTCACCCTTCATCCCAGCTCTACACCCACAAAGTGACAAATATTTCCCCATACAACAAAGCCACAAGCTATACCCATGTATAATATGTTTTTATTTTATTTTTATTTTTTTTATAAAAAAATTTCCTTAGTTTGAACAATCCCTATGTTTGCTTTGTGTCTTTGTGTGAAAACACACATATGTGTGTATTGGACTGTTGACCTGCCTGTTGCTTGACACTTTAACGGTTGTGCCACTTGAGGTGTAGCTGTACAACAAAGGTGCTCATTGGGTACATCTGGTTACTAATGCCGAGGGGTTGATGCTTACAAACCCTGGGCAATAGTAATGCTAGGCACTAAATGTGCACCATTCGCGTACACCCACACCTGCAGTGACTTTGCTTTCTGGACCTCATTACTATTGCACAGGTGATGATGATTACAACCCATGTGCAATATTACACATAACTGGGGTGTGCCACTTGAGGTGTAGCTGTATGACAAAGGTGCTCATTGGCTACATCTGGTTACTAATGCTGGGGTTTGATGCTTACAACCCCTTGGCAATAGTAATGCTAGGCACCAAATATGCACCATTGGCATACACCCACACCTGAAGTTGTCTCAACAACCTAATATAAACACAATCAGTAGTAAAAATCATAGATCTGTGAAATAAAGCAATAACAACATAGGTGTAGTTAGCCTTAACATTTGTATTTAATTGAAGTAAATGTACTTTACTGTTTCATACTATTGATCCAGAGGAAGGGAAAGAAAATCCAATGACGTACTAGCCAATCTTTGCCATTGGATAAAAATGTTTGTTCCTTGACTGAACACATGCAATCTGATAGATTTCCTGGATCAACATATATTTCAACAAAAGGGTACTAGGGTAATTCAACATTAAAGAACAACAACAGTAAGATGAAATAAAAAAAATAGTGGTTAATTGCGTTCATAACATTGGGAAGGGATGAGGGATTGAAAAACACAGAAACAAATCTATAGTGATTCACAAACACAGTTGGGACTAGGTGTATGCAACCTGAACAAAATGGAGAGTGTACAAAAACAGTAATGCAACAACACTGAGGATGATGGAGGAAGTGGAATCACAGGCCCAAAGCTTTAATAATCCACAAGCACAATAGAGAATAGCAGTATACAACTTCAACAACTTGGATAGTGTACAAAAACATTAATAGAAGAACACTGGGAATGAAAGAGGAAGTGAAATTGCAGGCCCTAAGCTTTATTTATCCCCAAACACAATAGTCAAAGGGAAGTGGGGGGGAAGGTTGTTAACATTATTAAACTCAAACATTTAAGGTAAAAGTATTGTTGGTAATCCTCCAATGTGCTTTCATCAAGTTTCTCAATATCGATGCGGTGTTGCTCTTTCGCCAGGATGAAATTATGCAGAACTACACACGCTTTGATGACCTTATCAATTGTCTCAGTTTTACGATTTATGGCTGTTCCCAAAATTTGCCATTTAGAGGCTAGCAAACCAAAGGCACACTCCAAGTTCTTCGTGCCCTTGTGAGTCAGTAGTTGTAGATTCTTTTGGTGTGAGTCAAATCACAAATCAAGTACAGTTTGATGAGGTATGGGCACATTTGAAAAGCCTCATCCCCAAATGGCATTGGTAGTCCTTCTGTGTTTTCAAGAGGTCTTGGCGGTGGAACATTGAAATCATTACCATAGAAACGGCATCCCATTGCTTAGTCTTTGAAATTCTGAGAGTCATTTCCTCGTGCATATGAGCCAACGTCCACGGCTACAAACCGAAATTCGGCATCTGCAATCGTCATGAGAACAATCAAAAAATATTTTTTGTAATTGAAAAACTCGGATCCACATCAAGCAGATTTGATGATTCGAATGTGTTTGTCGTCCACAGCCCCTAACAGTTTGGAAATTGAAAAATCTCCTGCAATTTTGACGATATTTCCAGCCAGTGTTCTGTTGTGGAATGGGGGAGGAATTCTTCATGTAGAACGTCACATAAAGCATGGCAGGAGTCTTGGATAATTCCAGAAAGGGTGGAAACTCCAATCTGAAATTGAAAATGCAAATATGAAAAGGTCTCTCCAGTAGCCAGAAAAGCAAAAAAACATGTCAGTACAAGGCTTTTATAACAACAATACTATTTACATGTGTTCCTAGAAAAATGTACATACCTCAGAGTCACCAACAGAAGCTCCTCCGCAGGAATCGCTCAACGGAATTGGGTGTCCTGCCTGGTGATGGAGCCTCGGACACGTCACAGTAAGTCGTTGAAGGTCTGTTCTGTCATCCTCATGGAGTCGAAAAACTTCACGGTTTTCATGCAGGTCGGTGTACAAACAGTAGTGGGCTCCACGGGTCTCTCAGATTGCAGTAATGGGATGTTGCCAGTAGAGAAGAAGCCTTCTATATCTTGATCTTCTCCTTTTGTTTTCACAAGCCACAGAGAACGATATAGCTATTTGCAAAGACGAATGCAAGTTGCGATCGAAGGATCTAATTTGAAGCTTGATTGGAGCAGCAAAAGCATAGGATTTCATCTGTGCAGGGTCTATATATAGTTTTCCCATTAGACATGCCCATTGGGCGTGGCTTGTGACGAGTAGATTCTACTGAAAACATTGGACACATGTGCATAAAAACTGCATACGCATGTAAAAACGCATGCAATTGCATTCATATGCAGCGTTTTTTTGGCCTCGTGCATAAGCAGATGAAGATAAAATACACTGTGTATGCATGCTTTTGCATGTGTTTTTACATGCATTTGCGGAAGATGCGGGTGCTTTATGAACGCTATTATGAAATCGGTCTTACACTCGATCAACCCTAACAAGCACACATTATAGAACAGAGCTATCAGGTATTCAATGTCCTGTATTGGGGATAACATTTCTACAAACATTTAAATGAAGTTAACAGTAACTGTAATAGTAATGATTTTCTTTCTGAAGCAAAAAATGGGTAATTCCACCTCAACTTGACTAAAATAAATATAGATTTTTCCATTATTATCCTATTATCCTAATGTTTTCACAGAAGAAAATGAAATCAAATTTATTAAATCAATTAAATTTCTATAAAAATATTGCTGCTGCTTAGACAGTGACCCAAATGAATATGGCCCAAGTAAGTTAATTATATTTGCTTAATCAGGACATAGCCACTGTGAGAGAAATCTCTAACCTTACATTTATTAGCAATAAAATTAATTCTTGTATAATGAAATCCACAATATTCAGGGTCTGAGTTGTGCAGGATAAGAAGCTGCAACAATTGATAAAATTAATAGGAAAATATATGCTTTTTTTTAACACATTTTATTATGCAAGGTAATTTAGCTAAAAATCACAGACAATTCCTTTCTATTGTATATTACCAAACTGTTCAAAATTAATTAAAGAATGCAGAAGATTTTATTGTCATGTAGGAGCCTTTGTTGAAAGACTCTAGCAGGTTGTCCTAATGAACGCAGAGAAGTGGATATATACAAATCTATTATTCCTTACTTTTCCTGAGTATCTAGAGACAATCATAAAATATGTGGTGCAAGAAATCTAATGTATAATTGATGGGTTTTGCTGGGGGATGTGTGAGTGGGTGTACCTATGGTCCACAAATGGTTTTATTGAAAAATTGTGATATGTTTCTATTCTATTTAGCATAAGCAATGTTAATGTAATGTATAATATATGGCACTGTTTGAAGGTATAATATGGTAGTGTAGTGTACTGCTTAAAGAGGACCTGTCACCCCACCATACATGCAGATCTAATTGCAGCACTGAATGCAGCATGTCTGCTGCATTCAGGCAAGGGGCCCCCTATCCCTTGAGCCCCCCTGTACCCTGAGATAACTGAATTTAAAAACTTACAATGTGGAGCCAAAGAGGTGGGATTTAGTGGCTGGAACCACTTGTCTTCACAGGGCAATTTCACGCCTGTATGTATTATCCTCCCTCCGCCGCCTCCCTCCTGTCACTCATGGTCTCCCTCTCCTGCGCCTGCTGCATGAGAAGCTGGACACAGGTGCAAAGCAAGGGATCGTTTTTGGAGGTGCTGGCCGCCTGCCCCACCTCCTGTGGTGATGTCAGCTCCTTTACCTGCCCTGCTCCATGTTATCGACGTAGCAGGGCCGAGAAAGGCGGTAATGTCACTGCAGGAGGTTGGCTGCCCCACCTCCTGCCGTGATGTCACAGCTTATCCCCGCCCTGCTCCATGTTATCCACAGAGCAGGGCGGGGCATGCGGCCAGCACCTCAAATCCCTTGTAAATACCCCTTTTTGGACTGATCCCAGGCCACGGGACTGGGTCACAAGTTTCATGATTCCCAGAGAGACCGCACTGGCCCAGTTCCCAAGTACCTCATAGCCTGGGGGTGTATCACAAGGAGGGGGGAGTGTAGGCTGTGCAGAAAGTATGGGGAGTGCAGGCTGTGGCAGCGGCATAGGGGGTGCAGGCTGTGCAGAGGGCATAGGGAGTGAAGGCTGCGCAGGGGCATTGGGAGTGCAGACAGTGCAGGGGCATGGGGAATACAGGCTGTGCAGGGGCATGGGGAGTGCAGGCTGTGCAAGGGGCATGGAGGGTGGAGGGTGCAGGTTGTGCCAAGGGCATGGGGGGTGTAGGCTGTGCAGAGGGCATTGGGGGTGCAGGCTATGCAGGGGGCATGGTGGGTACAGGCTCTGTAGGGGGCATGGGGGTGCAGGCTGTGCAGAGGGAATGGATGATACAGGCTGCACAGAGGGCATGGAGGGTGCAGGCTGTGCAGGGGCATGGAAGGTACGTGCTGTGCAGAGGGCATGGGGAGTGCAGGCTGTGCAGGAGCATGGGGAGTGCAGGCTGTGCAAGGGGAATGCAGGGTGGAGGGTGCAGGTTGTGCAATGGGCATGGGGGAAGGCTGTGCAGAGGGCATGGGGGTGCAGGCTGTGAAGAGGACAAGAAGGGTTCAGGCTGTGCAGAAGGCCTGGGGTTTGCGGACTGTGCAAATGGCATGGGGGCTGTGCAGAGGGCATGGGAGTTGTGCAGAGAGCATGGGGGCTGTGAAAAGGGCATGGGGGGTTTGCAGAAACCATGGGGTGGGTGTGCAGAGGGCATGGGGAGTGAAAACTGTGCAGAGGCATGGGGAGTGCAGGCTGTGCAAGGGCCATGGAGGGTGCACGCTGTGCAGAGGGCATGGGGGGTGCAGGAGGTGCAGAGGGCATGGGAGGGTGCAGGCTGTACAAGGGGCATAAAGGGTGCAGGTTGTGCAGAGGGTGTGGCGGGTGCAGGCTGTGTAGAGGGCATGGGGAGTGTAGGCTGTGTAGAGGGCATGAACGGATATCAATATACCCAAGGACCATATGTCTTATGCAAAAACTTCAATATTTTATTATTAAAATCCAGTTGATATAAAGGGATAATACACAACAGAAAAAAGCAGCACAACGTTGGTGGGCAGACACCAGAACCTGAGGTAGTTATTGTAAAAAAAGTTCAAAGTACAAGCAGGATACCAAAACATATATACACTGGACAGGGTTATAGTATATAAATAGATCAGATATTTCTTATGTACAAACCTCATACATAAATATGCACCATATCCTCACATACATTTATATAGGATATGTATAAACAGTGTATACAACATAAATGGCAGTAACATCATTATTGTAGTGCAAGATCAGCACACTAAGAGCTAATCTGTACATATTAGACGAAGTCTAGATTCACTACTACCAAAATACATTCAGTATCTTGCATAGCAATCATAAAGTAAACAGAGTACAAGTTACCATATACAGTTGTAGCCAAAAGTATTGACACCCCTGCAATTCTGTCAGATAATACTCAGTTTCTTCCTGAAAATGATTGCAATCACAAATTCTTGGTATTACTATCTTCATTTAATCTTCAATGAAAAAGCACAAAAAAAATTGTCCTAAAGCCAAATTGGATATAATTCCACACCGATCATAAAAAATTGGGTGGACTAAAGTATTGGCACTGTTAGAAAAATCATGTGATGCTTCTCTAATTTGTGTAATTAACAACACCTGTAACTTACCTGTGGCACCTAACAGGTGTTGGCAATAACTAAATCACACTTGCAGCCAGTTGGATTAAAGTTGACTCAACCTCTGTCCTGTGTCCTTGTGTGTACCACATTGAGCATGGAGAAAAGAAAGAAGACCAAAGAACTGTCTGAGGACTTGAGAAACCAAATTGTGAGGAAGCATGAGCATTTTCAAGGCTACAAGTCCATCTCTAATGACCTGAATGTTCCTGTGTCTACCGTGCGCAGTGTCATCAAGAAGTTGAAAGCCCATGGCACTGTGGCTAACCTCCCTAGATGTGGACCGAAAAGAAAAATTGACGAGAGATTTCAACGCAAGATTGTACGGATGGTGGATAAAGAACCTCGACTAACATCCAAACAAGTTCAAGCTGCCCTGTAGTCCGAGGGAACAACAGTGTCAACCGGTACTATCCGTCGGCGTCTGAATGAAAAGGGACTGTATGGTAGGATACCCAGGAAGACCCCACTTCTTTCCCTGAGACATAAAAAAGCCAGGCTGGAGTTTGCCAAAACGTACCTGAAAAAGCCTAAAATGTTTTGGAAGAATGTTCTCTGGCCAGATAAGACAAAAGTAGAGCTTTTTGGGCAAAGGCATCAACATAGAGTTTACAGGAGAAAAAAAGAGGCATTCAAAGAAAAGAACACGGTCCCTACAGTCAAACATGTCGGAGGTTCCCTGATGTTTTGGGGTTGCTTTGCTGCCCCTGGCACTGGACTGCTTGACCGTGTGCATGGCATTATGAAGTCTGAAGACTACCAACAAATTGTGCAGCATAATGTAGGGCCCAGTGTGAGAGAGCTGGGTCTCCCTCAGAGGTCATGGGTCTTCCAGCAGGACAATGACCCAAAACACACTTCAAAAAGCACTAGAAAATGGTCTGAGAGAAAGCACTGGAGATTTCTAAGGTGGCCAGCAATGAGTCCAGACCAGAATCCCATAGAACACCTGTGGAGAGATCTAAATATGGCAGTTTGGAGAAGGCACCCTTCAAATATCAGGGACCTGGAGCAGCTTGCCAAAAAAGAATGGTCTAAAATTCCAGCAGAGCATTGTAAGAGACTCATTGATGGTTACCGGAAGCAGTTGATCGCAGTTATTTTGGCTAAAGGTTGTGCAACCAAGTATTAAGCTGAGGGTGCCAATACTTTTGTCTGGCCCATTTTTGGAGTTTTGTGGGAAATGATCAATGATTACACATCCTGAGCAATCCGGATACCACAATGCGGGGCACAGAACTTCTCCGAAAACTGCAGAAAAATCATGCAGGCTGCAGAGCCGGAGGCGGTAACCAGATTGCTTATAAAGCAATCCGGTTTTTATAATAGGCTCCTATGAGGAGCGTTTCCTGCTCCGGTTTTGAGCTTTTTAAAAGCTCAAAACCGGATGAGGTTTAAAAAAAAAAAAAAACTGAAGTGTGACCCTAGCCTAAGAGTTTGGCCACACTAGGGGTGCACTGAGCACCCATGATGGCATATGGATTTAAGGTACTCTTCTGCATTATCAAAGCTCAGGAAAATAAACAGCAAACATCATTTTTATATGAGCTATATAGGTCTAATTAGTTTAAACTTAGTTCTGTGTTTTGCAAAATGGGCCTTTAAATGGATCTGATGGATCTGATTAATTAAAGTGAATATGCCAGTTCTAACGTATATAGCTTTGTATAATTGCAACATTTTTGTTCAATGTTGAGTTGCACAAAAATGTGCCACTTTTTGTGTTTCATTTTGCCATAGTAGGGACAGAACAGGGCTGTGATAGGGGGCATGAAATCACAGCTCATCTAATTCATAACTTGATGTGGCGTAAATTATGCTAGAAATCTTACTATAGGCCATGACTTGAGTAAGAACTGTGGCTAGGTTAACAGAAGTGCAGATGTCATATGTTCCTGATTCATTAAAAGTTGTACTTCTTAATTAACCCAATGCATCTGACTCTAACAAGCCTTCTCGTCAAGACTGGCATGAACATCCCCGGTCTTCATGAACCGCTGGAAAAGTGCTTTACACGGAAACATCCACTACCATAAAAGTCAAATAGTAATATTGCTAAGAGTTCTACACATCACTTATTCTATTATTTTTGCCGTTTTAGTTGTTTTTCCTATGTTGACTGATTTAATATCTATGAGTAATATAAATAAATTTAGTTTTAATGCAATCAACCTGACTGATCGAAATAAAAAGACCCAGCCATCAATTACTTTGTATGTGCTTTTTGACGTTTTATTTTATATAAAATGTTTTACATATGCACTGGTATTACTCATACAAATGGCCCTGAAATATGTTAAAAGAAAAGATAAATGGCAACTGATGTTAAAACAGATTGCCATCATTGTTATCACTCGGACTCTTACATAAGGTTCTTATTCACAGTGTAGAAAGGGAGAGGTAAAATCAATTTCCTTTTTAACATATTGATAAACAACTCCAGATAGAGTAGGGGGAGGTAATGTGGATTTACCTCTGTCTGACCCAAACTGGAATGTCGGAAAAATTAATTCCAGAATATTGTCAACATTCCTTAAAGTTGTGGAAATGATTTACATACAAGGTTTTCTAGAGCAGTTCAGCGTCTTTCATGTTGATACTGTAAATTGCTTTCATTTTCCCCACTGATCTGTATTCTCAGAGTACTATTGTGATAAATTATATAGGTACATATCTGAAAATAGTGTGTAGATCGTCTTGGAAATTGAGTGCAGTCAGCCTTAACAGTGTTAGATGATGTGCTAAAGCAACTTGTTTACCCAGGTCATGTCACGCATGTCGTGAATGACCAGCTATCTTTAACTTTGGTCCTTTTTAAAGGTTCTAAATGCAACTGGAATTATTGAATTAAACATCACTGTACTGGGTATTTGATTTAGATTGCTTTCCTGTCACTATGAAATCTTGCCATGATGATATCAACAGCCATTGTAATTCACCTTGAAAAAGGAAAAAGTCTAAGAATATGAAAGGTTCAATGATAAAATGTACACTATGGATGAGAACATATTTATTCTCTATCAAAGTAAACATTTTATTTTTGTACCTTAAGAATTTTTAAATATCTGCTTGTTTCTACCTGAGCAAAAATATCAGGCAGGTGTGAGAAAAATGCTGTAAAGTAAGAATGCTTCCAAAAATGGATTGTGAGTAGTTTATCTTTATCAACTAATGAAATGCAAAGTGAATGTGTAATAGATTAATCTGAATTAAATCAATATGTGCTGTCAGAAGTGAGAAAATCTTTTCAAATTCGAATTCCACAAAAAATCTAAGGCCCCATTCACACACTGCTTTTTTTGCTGCGTATTTTTACGCACAAGCTCAAAAAAAAGCCAGGAGTGGAACAATCAAAACCGGGAGTGGCACACTCAGAGGAAAGGTCTAATAGAAACAAGTGCTCCACTTATATGTTTAATAACCCACTCCTGGTTTGTGATGAGCTTGTGCTTAGAAATACGCAGCAAAAAAAGCAGTGTGTGAATGGGGCCTAATTGTCCAGAAAGATCGGTAACTCTGAGATCTCCCATGACTGTATTGTACCCATTTCTAGATTTTTAATGCAAGCACAGTGTAAGAAATACAGTATCAACGTGACCTCAAGCTCTCAAGCTAGGGAAACATGGATGGTAACCAGTGGAAAAAAGAGCCTTTGTAATATGCCACAAACCTCAGTACTTCAATATCTCAATATGTGTAGAACATATTTAGATTTCCTAGTATTGTATTGAACATCTTGTTTAGCGCAAACACATCTACTTAATGTCTAAGTCATCTCAACCTGTCAGGCTTTGTGAAAACTGATGGTAACCATTGGTGAATTACAAGCTTTTTAACACACTGCGTTATCAAATGTATTAAACTATTGTAAAAATGGTCCAAAAATTAGCCCTTTTTGAGGCAGATGCCTACTCTGCTGGTGTTTAGACACAGGCGGTGCTAACGGAAGAATCTGTGGCTTTTTCAAAATGGGTATACAAAGGAAAGTCTGAAGTTTCAAAATGGGTGGTACCAGAATTATCCCTCCTTGAGGAATATTTAGAGTTTTGCTCTTTCATAAATTAAGAAATTATATCTTTTTCACAAGCCAACCTCCCAAACACACCTTCACATTAGCTGCTTTGAAAATGAAGTAATGCCTTCTCAACTAGGACTGAAAAAAATCATTCATTTCTCGGGATAGGCAACAAATCGCTATTGCTATTCTCAAAATTATTTAAGTAAATATGAAAGATTTTTATTAGGTCATCCAAAAAATATTTCTCTTTTTAAGGAGTAGAAATCTTTAGGTGTTTTCAAAGTGAATAAGCAATAGCTTGTCAACAAGACAAAAAAAAGATCCCTTTGAGGACGTTTCAAATTTGTACATCCACAAAAGAGTACTCTTCCCAGCAACAGTATGGTAAAGCTATACAACACAAGCGCAGATTTTGTGTATGGGTGGTATCAGTGGTAGATGCCACATTTAATATATCGTGGTTCAAGAACCTAGATGTATGGCAATATAGGGCCCGCAATGGCAGCCCTGCCAGCAGCAGTACAGTATAGCTCTAGGAAACAAATGGGCAGCCAGTAGATGTGTGGCTTTCACACATGTGAAGTGGCAGCGGCTGAAGTTGCAAAGTATAAAAATATGACGGAATAGAGAGCAAAGAAATGTTTGGAAGTGTATAGCCAGTAACAGCAACCCCAGCAACAGTACATTATTGCACTATTAAACAGTTGTCAGCTAGGAGATTTGTGGTTGGCATGGCTATGTAGTGGCAGTGTCATCATCAGAAGTTGAATAATATAAAAAAAAATTGCAGGACATGCAAAGAGATTCATGTTGGTGTAAGGCCAGCAATGATGGGCAAGCAGCAACAGTACAGTATAGATGGTATGATGGACAGGGAGTAAATGCTTGCAGCAGAACTGTGAAGAGGACATATCATGGGCAGGCAGGCAGATAGCTCAGCTGTTCTATTAATTGACATTAACTGTAGGTGCATGAAAGCCAGTACTGATTCACACTAGATTAATTTTGACAAATATAAGTTTTTCATGCTTGCAGCAAATAGCCTGGTCCATATGTGTGACAAAGCGAGTGATCACACTGAATACCATCTTTGACAGTACACTGAACGCAGAACATAACAGTGGGCCCATAGCAAACTGGGCCAATTCTTGCCAATTCTTGAGCCAAAAGTCCTTGGGATCAGTGCTGAGTATGTTAAGCATGGAAAGCATCAAATATCTGAAAGTGAGAGACAAACAGAGCGCAATTGGTCTTATCATTTAGGGACAATTAATACCTTACAATGGCATGTGCTCACCTGGGCCAGTTGTGTAAAGCCACAACTGGTGCATGCGCATGTACAGCTGCCGTTGGATTAGCACTCCCACGTTAAACTTGGCATGTATACAGGAATCCAAGGAATAGTGCTTCCATGATCCATGCTGCTGTTGGGGAAAAGAGGACCACATGGTTGGTTGTCATGACTAATTTAGTTGTCATTTTGAATTCTATTTGGCTGGGGTTACATATAGAAGTCCGTTTTTGGAAGTGATTTTCATCACCAATCCGTTTTTTATAGGGTGCTTTTTGAGCCTCCTACACCCCTGAACGTTTTTGGACTTAGTCATTTTTTTCATTATTTTTCCTTAAAAATGCATGTGCGTTAACACATGCGTTAATGCAAGTGGCTATATATGCCATGCATTAACGCATGCGTTTCCCATAGGGCCCCATGTTAAAAAAACGCATGCGTTTTTTAACTGATGCCAAAAACGTTGCTAGCAGCGTTTTGGCTCAAAAACGGACAGAGCAAGGTTTTGAGGTCCAGAAAAAAACGGACAGGGTATTTATTACATCCAATCCGTTTTCTGTCAGTTTTTGGACTTAGAAATTTTTTTTTTTACAAAAATGAAGCCAAAAACGGACCAAGGGCTCATGTGAAACCCCAGCCTTTGAAATATACAATTTGTATAATACAGAATTTTTGTAATTCACTCCAAGGAAATTCAGTTAAATGGTGATTAGCTATAGCCACAATTTTGCTCAATAATAGAAGGCTGGCAAAAGGTTTAGAAAAAAATAAGAACATAACACTCTTATCATGCCTGCTGCTGCCCTTGCTACTACATGACTGCTGTGTAGTTCTCCACTAAAATGCATCTTTGGCCAGGTATTCACTCTTGGCCGTGGCTTCCAGCTGTGAGCAGGCCCAGGAGTTCACTGTGCATTCTCAGTGACCTACAAACCAGATGTCCAAACCTTGTGTGAACACTGGGCCATAAAAGAGGTGATGGAGGCACTGAGGACACAACAACATACAAGGAGTAGTGGTTGCCAAAACAGTAAGGTGGGTATGATTTTTTTTACCAAAACTACTCGCACCTGGAAGTTCCATCCCATAGTGAACACTGGGCCAGAGATGCAACACGATATTGGTATGGAGGACTAGTGTGCAGAAAACACAGTGGGAGTAGCCAGAGTAGATAAGCGGTAAGGTGAGTTTAAGGATTAACATTTTTTACATCTACTACTTATTATGCTTTAGGGATCTTGAAAGACCCCAAAGGATAACAGGAAACATTAAATTCATGGACAATAACTTTTCTGCAAATGTAAATTTTCTCAGATACACTTATCTTTAGCTCTATAATAAAAGAATCAAAGAATCTCACAAAAAATTAGTCCCTAAAGAGGTCTGTTTTCTGGCAACAGAAAAATAGGAGTTTCCAACATTACTGGTACCACAAAGGCTCTGGAAAAGCGGCATCACTCTAAAAAACAATTCTCAAATCAAAATGTCTTCCTCCCCTCTATGCTGAGCCACACAGTATGCACAAAAGCAGTTAGCATCTACATGCATAGCATTACTGTAGCGAGTAGAACCCTTGTTAAAATCTATAGACTGTATGTCTCCAGAAGCACAAATGTGCAGGCAAGTTTACATATTTGAAATTTTCACTCTCCAACATGAATCCATGCATTTTTTTATTCTGGAAAAAACATTAGACCAAAATAGTCGCTGCATTCATACATAATTAATTTTAGGATGTAATTATCAATATGGGGTCAGTTATGTTTTTTTCTTCTGTTCTGGCATCCTAGGGGTTCTGCTAATGTTGCCAAAAATCTATTACAACAAAACCTGCACTCTAAAATACAGATAGCCCTCCACTGATTCTCAGCCCTGCAGTGTGACCAACCATGTCATATATCAATGCATTCAGAAGATATTGCTTCACAAACTTTTGAATCCATTTTTACCCTTTACCTCTTTGAATAATCAAACATTTGGAGCTATCCTTACATTTTTGTAACAAGAATGTAGTTTTGAATTTATATATTTACTCAACCCAACACTAACTAATTTTGTGTTGAGCATTTGTGTTTACTCCCTGTATTCCCGAGCCTGGTTTTCAGCTCCCTGACCAGGCTATTTTTTTTTCAATTCTAACCCATGTCACTTTATATGACTTTATACAACTCTGGAATGCTTCAACGGATCACAAAGATCTGTTTATTTGTGAAAATACTGAAAATATGGTGAACATTTGGAAAATTTAGCAATTTTCAAATTTTCATTTTTATGCCCTTAAACCAGAGGATTATGTCACACAAAATAGTTAATACATAAGATTTCCCACATGTCTACTTTACATCAGCACAGTTTTTAAAACATATATTTTTTCTGTTGGGAAGTTAGAAGGGTTTAAATTTTATCAGCAATTTCTTATTTTTCCAACACAATTTACAAAACCAATTTGTTTAGGGACCAAATCACATTCAAAATGACTTTGAGAGGCCTATATGGCAGAAAACACCCCAAAAGTGACCCCATTCCAAAAACTTCACCCCTCAAGACCACATCCACAAAGTTTATTAACTCTTCAGGTGCTTCACGGGGACTAAAGTAATGTGGAAGGAAAGAATGAAAATGTTATTTTTTCCAACAAAAATGTTACTTTAACCCAAAATGTAACATTTTCACAAAAGTAACAGAATTAACAAAAAAGGGATGTCAAACTTTGTTGTGCAAGTTTTCCCGAGTACAGCAATACCCTATATGTTGTGAAACACTACTATTTGTGTGCATAACAGGGCTTGAAAGGGAAGGAGCACCATTTAATTTTTCAAACGCAAAATTAGCTGGAATCATTTGCAGACATCATGTCACATTTGGAGAGCCCCTGATATTCCTTAAGGGCCGCTTTACCACACACCAACTTCTGTGTCCAACGTCTGAACAACTTACTGGTTGCAGTGAAATCATGGACACATTGCTCCATTTTGTGGCTGTGTACAATGGAACAATGTGTCCATGATTTCACTGCAACCAGTAAGTTGGTCAGAAGTTGGACACAGAAGTTGGTGTGTGTAAAGTGGCCATAACAGTTGAACCCCCCCACAACTGACCCCATTTTGGAAACCAGACCCCTTAAAGAATTTTTCTAGATGTGTGAGGAGCCCTTTGAACCCCCAGGTGCTTCACAGAATTTTGTAACATTTAGCTGTGAAAATAAAAAAAATATAATTTCTCCCATAGAAAATAATTATTTTTGCTCCAAATTTTTTATTTCCACAAGGTTAAGAGAAAAAATGCCACCATACAATTTGTTGTGCAATTTCACCTGGGTACGCTGATACATCACAAATGGTGGAAAACTACTGTTTGGGCGGATGGCAAGGCTCGGAAGAGAAGGACTGCCATTTTCCTTTTCAAATACAAATAACTGGATTTGTTAGTGGACGCTATGCAGAGTTTGGAGGGCTCCTGATGTGCTTAAACATTGGAAACCCTCACAAGTGACCCCATTTTTGAAACTAGAGCCCTCAATGAATTAGGCTGGCTTCACACTTGCGGACCCCTCCGCAGTGTTCTGCAGAGGGGATCCGCAATGTGAGCGCAGCCACCGCAAGCCCCTATGTTTATAATGGGAGCGCACGGTGCTGCGCTTGACTGCGCATGACCGTGCACTCCCATTCACTGCCATATGTGATTTGTGCGCAGGCATATGCCTGTGCACAAATCACACACTCTCGTCTGCACCAGGAATGCAACATGTTGCATTCAGGGTGCGCACAAATCAATTATATTAGTGAATGGGAGTGCACGGTCATGCATAGTCAAGCGCAGCACCATACACTCCCATTACAAACATTGGGCTTGCGGTGGCTGCGCTCACATTGCGGATCCCCTCCGCAGAACACTGCGGAGGGGTCCGCAAGTGTGAAGCCAGCCTAATTCATTGAGGGCTCTAGTTTCAAAAATGGGGTCACTTGTGAGGGTCCGCAAGTGTGAACCCAGCCTTAGATACCATTTTGAACCCTAGGTGCTTCACAAAATTTTAGAACATTGAGCTGTGAAAATAAAAAATTACATTTTCCCCTCAAAAATACTGTTTTAGGCTGTGGTCAGAGTACCATTTTTCACATGCATTTTTGGAGACCTGCGTTTTCAAAAACGCATGTAAAAAACGCACCCATAGGCCCCCATGTTAAAAAACGCATGCCCTAATAGCCAAAAAGCATGTGTGACTGTCCCATGCGTTTTTGGAGCATATACAAAAACGCATGCGTTTTTGTAGAAAACGCATGCGTTTTTATAACATGGGTTCCTATGGAAAACGCATGCAAAAACGCATGTACAGTTAGTACCTTTTAGTGCCATTCAAAAACGCATGCGTTTCCCATAGGAGCCCATGTTAAAAAAACACATGCGTTTCCGGAAAAACGCATGCGTTTTTTTAACATGGGCTCCTATGGGAAACGCATGCGTTTTTGAATGGCACTAAAAGGTACTAACTGTACATGCGTTTTTGCATGCGTTTTCCATAGGAACCCATGTTATAAAAACGCATGCGTTTTCTACAAAAACGCATGCGTTTTTCAAAACGCTCCAAAAAATACTACAAGCACTATTTTTATGTGCAGATTCAAAAACGCAGCCAAAAACGCAGGGAGCCATCAGAGACCTTAAAAAACTCATGCTGACATGAAAAAAAGCATGAGTTTTGTTAAATCACTCTCTATAGGAGACATTAATTTTTATTGCACTGACTGTTGATATAATTCATTACAATGCACCAACATGGTGTAAGGCTGGGGTCACAGTAGCATTTTTCACATGCGTTTTTGGAGACCTGCGTTTTCAAAAACACATGTAAAAAACGCACCCATAGGCCCCCATGTTAAAAAACGCATGCCCTAATAGCAAAAAAGCATGTGTGACAGTCCCATGCGTTGTTGGTGCTTTTCCAAAAACGCATGCGTTTTTTAATATGGGGCCTTATGGGAAACGCATGCAAAAACGCATGTACAATTAGTGCCATTGAAAAACGCATGCGTTTTTTTAACATGGGCTCCTATGGAAAACGCATGCGTTTTTGAATGGCACTAAATGGTACTAATTGTACATGCTTTTTTGCATGCATTTTCCATAGGGGCCCATGTTATAAAAACGCATGCGTTTTTCAAAACGCACCAAAAAATAGTACATGCACTATTTTTTGGTGCAGATTTAAACACACAGCCAAAAACGCAGGGAGCCATCACACATCTTAAAAAGCTTATGCGGACATGTAAAAGCGCATGAGTTTTGTTAAATCACTAAAAAAAAACTCATGTCAACTGTGACCCCAGCCTTATTCCTGAAACAGTTTTTATACATTGAGGGGTACAGTTTTGAAGATGATACCACTTCTGGGGGTTTTCAAGACATGCAGGCCTTTCAAAGCCAATTCAAACCTGTGTAGTTCCATAAAATAATAGGTTTTGTAAGTTTCTTTGAAAAAAATGTAAATTTACTGTTAAACATTTAACCCTTTTAACATACTAAAAAAGTAAAAGATTGCTCAAAAATGCTGAAGTAAATTAGACATATAGAAAATGTTACTTATTCACAATTTTTTTTCTGCAGGGATCGTTCACACAACCAGCGATTGATGCTTGTCAATGATGTGAATAGGAGAAATCGGTCAGGATATCGTTATGGTGGAGTCACACAGAACAATGCAGCAGATTGGATGATCGACATCGTCTGATATGGGGTCAGGTTCCCATATCTGTATATAACAATCTGACCACTTATTGCTAGTCGTTTCATGCTGTCACACGCAACGATGTCGTAGGAGCGATGCCAAATCAGGCACTTTCCAGCGATATGTTTGCATATATCGTAGCGTGTGACGCCCGCCTTAGTTTGATCTTCATTAGAATTCCACATGATTAATAAATTACAATAATTAAATGTACTATAATACTAATTAATTTTACTGTTTAATTATACAGAAGATGCTTAACAAGAATTTTCAATCCCATAAAAGTGTGAAAAGAAGCTGGTTTCCAAAGAGTTTGGCCAAGATCATCAATTCTTTCATATTTCCCAAATAAATGTTTTTTTATTTAGTTGTGCTTGCACCACTAATTATATTACTAGCATATAGAATGTTGGAGCTCAGTCATTAAGCTTAAAAAAATAATTATTTTAAAGATATTTAAAATGAAATCCCCCAATGTACACAGAGACAGTCCTGTACACCAAAGTGTGATAATAGTATATATATATATATATATACATATACATACTAGATGGTGGCCCAAATCTAACGCATCGGGTATTCTAGAATATGTATGTAGTTTATTTACGAAGATTTAAGAATAATGTAATTAGCGATCAGTAAGGTACTGTCACACTTGGCAAAGCTTCAGCGATCCCGACAACGATAGGATCTGGTAGAGATCGCTCGTATGTCGCTACGTGATCGCTGGTGAGATGTCAAGCAGTCAGATCTCACCAGCAACGCAGCAATGATACAGCAGTTGTTGGGACCCTGTCACTCTCGGGCGTAGTGTTGAAATCGTTGGTTGTTGTCCCTGTCAAACACAGCAATGCACGCTGCCCAGTGGGAGCGTGACGACCAAAAAATGGTCCAGAACAGTTTGTAACGATCAGCGATCTCACAGCAGGGGCCTGGTCACACATACTGAGATCGCTGCAGAGGTCGTTGTTGCATCACAAAACTTGTGACTCAGCAGCGATCTTGCTAGCGATCTCGCTTAATGTGATGGGGCTTAAACTTTGGAACTGTGTTATATGCTCGCCATCACCTGATCACTGCTACGTGTCGAATTTAGCGAGATCGCTGTTGAGGTCGCTGTTACGTCACAAAACTTGTGACTCAACAGCGATCTCACTAGCGATCTCGCTTAGTGTGATGCCATGATCAGCGATCTCACAGCGGGGGCCTGGTCGCTGCTGCATGTCACACTGAGCGACATCGCTTGCACCGGTCAGGGTACTTCCGTTGTGAGCAGCCGGGAGATGACCGGCTACATCGCTGCTGTCCTCCATGTGGCATGAGATTACCCGTGGCTACTGTCGGGAGATCAGCGGATAGCGCCGCTGATCTCCTGAAGGTAGCGGTGATGTGCGTGGTTCAAATCCAGTGCCAATTCGCCACCAGACTGGGAGCCCAACTCTATGGCATCGGGTGGGTGGTGAGATCACGATGTGAGGGTAGTGGGGTGTGAGCAGGGGCACTTAGGGAGAGTGGGGCAGTTGGGGGTGAGCAGGAGCAGTTGGGGTGAACAGTGGGATGGAGTGGCTCCAGTCCCCTCCTGCCCCCTGCTCCCCCCTCCTGCCCCCTGCTCCCCCCTCTCCTCAAGGCTCCAGTCCCCCTCCTGCCCCCTGTTCCCCCTCTCTCCTTCAGGCTCCAGTCCCCCTCCTGCCCCCTGCTCCTCCCCTCTCCTCAAGGTTCCAGTCCCCTCCTGCCCCCCCTGTTACCCCTATCTCCTCCAGGCTCCAGTTCCACTCCTGCCCCCCAGCTCCCCCTCTGTCATCCAAGCTCTAGTCACCCTCCTGCCCCCCTGGTCCCCGTTTCTCCTCCAAGCTCCAGTCTCCCTTCTGCCCCCATGCTCCCCCACTTTCCTCCAGGCTCCAGTCCCCCTCCTGCCCTCCTGCTCCCCCTTCTCCTCCAGGCTCCAGTCCCCCTCCTGCCACGATGTTTCCCCTCTCTTCTCCAGGCTCCAGTCCCACTCCTGCCCCCTGCTCACCCTCTGTCCTCTAGGATCCAGTCTCCCTCATGCCCCCTGCTTCCCCTCTCTCCTCCAGGCTCCAGTCCCCCTCTTGACCCCCTGCTTCCCCTCTCTCCTCCAAGCTCCAGTCCCCCTCCTGCCCTCCCTTCCCCTCTCTCCTCCAGGCTTCAGTCCACCTCCTGTCCCCCTGCTCCCCCTCTCTCCTCCAGGCCCCAGTCCCCCTCTGGCCACCCTCCCCCTCTCTCTTCTAAGCTCTTGTCCCCCTCCTGCTCCCCTGCTCCCCCCCTCTCCTTCAGGCTCCAGTCCCCCTACTGCCCCCTGCTCCTGCACTTGGTCACTATGGGCTTCCTATGACTGAGGCATGGTGCAGCAGGCTCTGGCTCCTCGGCCTGTCTGCCACCCCCAGCACGCTGCGGGGACACTCACCGCTGACAGGTGGGCCCCCTCCATTCTCCCCGGCGCAATTACCTCCCGGAGTTTGGGCACAGCTCCGCCATTATCAGCTACTGAGCTGCCAGGGAGTAGTGGGCGGGGCCATCTGTGGCTAATTCTGTCTGTTTCTCTGTAACAGAAATCCAGCATCGCTGATTGGTCGCGACTGGCCGAGCGCGACCAATCAGTGACGCTGGATTTGCCATTCCAGAGAGACAAACAGACAGAATTAGACGATTATACAGTAGGATATATATATATATATATATATATATATGTATATATATATATATGTGTACACCCTAATCTATTTATCCTTTTTCTTTAGTATTACATTTATAGTTTTTTTATTTGATGTCATATTAATATATATATATATATATATATATATATATATATATATATATATAAATATGGCATCAAATAAAAAACTATAAATGTACTACTAAAGATTAAAGACAAACAGATTAAGGTATATAATTTATTTATGTCTTCTTTCTATTTGGTTAAGCTTCCTTTATTCACAGTGAAATTTTTTTGTTGAAATAGGAACATATTAAGAAGCTTTTGATGTGTTGATTGGTGAATGGGGAGACAGCTGCGCTGATGTCTTGGGACTAGGCTCAATGACTGAATGAAGACCTCTAGTGTTTTCTTGTTAGCCAAGATAGATCTACATCCAGATGAAGCACTTTTAGTCAATAATGGACGCACTTGGTGCATGTGATCAGAAACCACAAATCAGTTTTCCCTAGGAATTAGTTATTGGCAGATAGTGCCCTGGGCAACGTCTTTATGCTGCCTGTCTGGCTGTAATTTTTCTCCTGTTGAAGTTTTTAAAGTCACGTAGCAGAAATGTTATCACAAAACAAAAAGCTGTCAGATGTCAACTGGTCAATTAGATTTACTACAGAAAACCGTTCATGCAATACTACCTGGACATGACTCAGATATGAGTTGACAATACAACATTTTGCTTTTAATCCAAATAAATAACACAGAAATAAAAGTATAACTTGTTTTCTTACTAAAAACAGGTTAAAAAATAATCTGAAAGTAAAATTTAAAGTGCAAATGTTTGTTCAGGGGTTTTTGTGAAGAACTTTAACCATGAAGTATATTTATCACATATGCACAAGAGATGTACTAAATGTTTGATTTCTGGAGACCCCATCACTGGAAACATTAGAATAGACAGGGTCCTGATCCCACTGTTCTTCACCTACATTACTAAAGTAAAGAGAAGATTGGAAGGAGTATTGATCAAGCCTGCACTTGTGCACCATTCAATGTCAGTAGCAATGAATATATACTGGTGATCAACATTAGAGAACAACACACAATTTCCTTAATGTTAAGGTCATTGTGTTGTCTATATGAAAATATCCTAACATGAGTAAAGTAGCAGTATTTTAAGCTTATTTCAAAAATTAAATATATTCTAAAGCACAGAATAAAACATTTAAATGAGATATATGAAAACGAACATTGATCAAAATTAGAGAAAACTTCAGATACCTGCAATCTATTGGTGTTAATCTGGCACCTGGTGCTAATTTCCTTAATATCTGACAAAGCCTATCTAACTGGCAGCCTAACTTTCCCGTTTGCACTTACTTTGCAAAAACGGTGTGCAGTTCCAAAGTGCCTGAAACCCTCTGGCAGCAGGTTGCCCGGATGAAGGCCAAAAGGGGTTACCCTATCAGCTATGGCAACAATCGTTGGTGGTTCCAAGTCTGTGATTTCTAGAATATTGCATCTTTACAACATCAAAAAAACTCTTTCAAGTCTCCCAAGAAGTCTGGTCCCCCTCGAAAGACAAATGCAAGAGAGGACAGGATAATACAGAGTACTCTGAAGAGTACTGTCACTTTAGGAAGATACATTTGTATATTACTGATGTACTAGAGAGTATTTTTGTGATACTACTTCTGTTCCTTTATTTGGCACTATTCGTTTACCTCTTTCTTACAGATCTATTCAATCTGCAATAATTTCTCACAATCAATAAGATCCTCACTTCTCCTTTCACCATCTCATTCTAGTTCACGATCCACGCCACGTAATATGAGCCGGCTACACAATGCGCATGTGCGGCTTTGCATGTCACTGTGACACTTCCTTCGTTACATTGATCGGGAAGTGTCTCACCATCTGCTCGCATAAACCCGACTTCCACACACACGTGGGCACCTCGGCAATCATTCCACCTCACCAAGCCTCCACCAGTAGGCATCATATTAAAAATACAGCGGTTTAACCCCTTAATGTGGCAGAGTACTAGCATAGTACTCCAGCAAAAAGAATTTGTAACTATTCCATTGATACCAACAGTTTTCTGGTATTCATAGGTACAGTAATACTACTGAGTACGGAGAAAAAATGTCTAATAAAAAAACTTCTACTCTATACTTTAAGGACCTCTATAATATCCTATTCTTGTGAGTATAGATCACATTCTGTGATAGATATTATTCTCATATTTCATAATCTACATTGCTGATCTTTTGTCGCATTTTGGCCAGGGTCACATTTGCGGTTGGACCCTGGCCTGCCGGATTCCGGTTTCAACTTAGCAATTTTTCCATCACCGCATAGCGTTTCCGCTATGCGGTGCTGGAAACCGCAGTCCCTAGTTACCCGGTGTTTACCTGCACGACCTGTCACACAGGCAGCGGCTCGGAGGGCGTTTTACAGCGCCGCACAGGAAATCGTGTCTGCAACGGTTTCCTGTGCGGCGCTGTAAAACGCCCTCCGAGCCGCTGCCTGTGTGACAGGTCGTGCAGGTAAACACCGGGTAACTAGGGACTGCGGTTTCCAGCACCGCATAGCGGAAACGCTATGCGGTGATGGAAAAATTGCTAAGTTGAAACCGGAATCCGGCAGGCCAGGGTCCAACCGCAAATGTGACCCTGGCCTTAGTCTTCATCTTTAAAATGCACCAATCACTGTTATAACTGTTCACATTAATCTTTTAACATAGATATCGTGTTTTCACTACATGACGGCATTTGACATATCATGCTTCACACAAATTCACGACTCAAAAGTACAATTAATCTTAAGGGGCTGTCACACGCAATGATTTTTGAAACGATATCGTTTATCAAGACCACGTGTGGATGGTCGAAACGTTGCTGCACGACCATGGAATAAAGAAGTTTGTTTTCATCACTACCCATGCCTGTGGCGCTGTCCTTCCTGCTGGTATGTGACATTATCTAGATAAGAACTCTCTAGACTGGATGTGCATCCAGGGACGGGCTGGAAAGACTATAAATAGAGCCCATGAGAACACCCGGTGTGGTGACCGTTTTTTCTTATTATAAAGCTGGCTATAGCCGTCAGAGGGGGCTTGTCCTGCTGTACAAGTACCCTCTCTGCAATACTTAACATTTCCTAGGGGTGCGGAGTCGGTGGCATCCTTCGACGAGCCCTCACATTTTGTTCTGGCTGGGAATCAGCTTCAACCATATCCTCAGGTTCCTCTATCTGTGATGTTTGTGCGGATAGGTCATGGGGTTGTGAGACATTTCCGCTTGAGTTGCCTTCATCACCTTCCTGATTAGAAAGAAATACACATATTAATAAACCCTGTTTTGCATTCCTACTCCAAATTGTTTCATAATAAAAAATATTACATTCAGACTTATGTGCACTACCTTACAGCTGAAAAGACAAAGGAGGCATACTGTGAGAGTGTGTTTGATGCATACCACAATTTCTGGAACTGTTTCTCAGTTGTTATGATTGAGGAATGTGAGTGACATTTTCCTTAACATGTGAGGTGACATTTGGTTTTACCCATAAATTGGACAGAGCCTTTCTGAGTCTTCTTCACAATAGTTGTGACCGACCCGAAATGGAAATATTCTAGCTAAATTGAAAAATTAGCCATTCCTTTACACTACTTACATCTTCGTCGACCGGTGGCTCAGATGCTGTTGTCAATGTGCCTTCAGAAAAGTCCAAGCTGGATGTCATAGCTCGTGGAGTCTGCTGATCAAGGGTAAAGAGGAGGAGATCATAATACCAAAGTTTTGGAGTGCGGACCTCCTCTGTCCCATTACCTAAGCGTCTTGAGTTTTTAACCCTGTCCCACTCCTTCTTGGATACCGTACGCATTGACTAAATCTTCCTTTTGACATAGGCAACATTACAATTCTCTTCGGGAAGGTACTGACGACACACTGTCACGATATCTTGATATAAGCTCGCTTCTTTACATTTCTGTTGCTGTAATCAGGGGAGCGTGCTAACCATAAGCATGGGTTTTCCCTGTACACTGCAATGAATGCCCGTACAAAGTCATGATCATTAGCTGCCATCTGTCAAAAAACATGAACACAGTCACCTGAAAGCAAAACATGCATAGGAACAGAAAAGGCTGTTCAATGTTTAATGTTGGCATCTGCCCTTTAACGAAAGTCTGGCCATTAATCTGTCGAAAAAATACATTTGTGTTTTCCACCCTACTCTTCCTACACAGTATTGTACTGCTTATACTTTCTTGTAATGAATAAACTGCCATAATCCTTTTTTACTTTTAACATAATAAGCACATGTATAGCTACTAACAATTATGCCTACCAGAAAGCCTGTTGTTCAGTCAGATCTGGAGCCGCCTACACCATTCCATCCAAATCATGTAAAGACGCTGCAAAGTGTTTTCCCGCCATTTGCGACACAATCTGTTAAGCAACGCTTGTCCAATCAGAAGCCTGTTGTTAGGTAAATAGGTCACGTTTTTTTAATTGCAACTACGCCCACAAAATGACGTTGTTGCTATGTGATTGGCTACAGTGACTTAAGAGGCGGATTCTAAGGCTTTTTACACAGAAGAACTTTAGCGTCCTCAGGTGAGCACATTAGCGCTCGCGTGCTTTTCAGCCATGAATATTAATATTGTGACGTTAACAAAATTAGACCTCGCTGAAGCAGTGTCCTTTACTACATCTGTCACACGAGAGTGTGATTTGTGCGCAGGCATCCGCCAGCATACAAATCACACAGGCAAATGTTTGGGAGCGCACAGTCATGCGCAGTCAAGCGCTGCAACCTTCGTTCACATTATAAACATAGGAGCTTGTGGAGGCTGCACTCTGCTTGCGGATCCCTTCCACAGAACGCTGCAGAGTGGTCCGAAAGTGTCAACCCGCACACATCGTGAACATGCAGCACCGACTATAAAACTCAAGAACAATGTCCACAGGGGATTTGAAAGAAACTTTCCAGTGATGTATTTATTATATGTGGTTCTCACTAGTGCTACAGCAAATGAAGGTTAAAAGTCAAGGTTTTAAGCAACTTTTTCAATTGAAGAACATTTTACCGGATAATTTTCCAAAAAATAAAACACCGTCTATATAATTTATTAATGTGACGAAAAAAACTGAAAATATTTTTAATTGTAAACCCTTTATTTTCCCACAAACATGCCAATGATTAGCCAACATGAATGCAGCAGAGCGTGCCATTGTGGGGGCTGCTTTTCTGATGGAGGCACCACAACTTGAGGAGGAGAGACGCAGGACAACACCACGACGCATCTGGGCAAGGGAGTGGTTGTGCCAAAGGGATCAGTATACCCATATGAGGCTCCTTCAACAGCTAAAAGAGCAGAACCCAGAGGACTTCAAGAACTACCCCCGAATGTCAGATGAATCGTTCAAGATCCTGGTGGAGGCTGTGAGGCCACTCATTGCCCGTCAGGACACTGTTATGCGTCGTGCCGTAACAACAGAAGAACGGGTCGCTGTGACACTGCGATTCCTTTCCACAGGACGTTCCATGCAGGACCTTCACTTCACCTCAGCAGTGTCCAGGACCCTCCTGAGCCAACTAATTCCCGAAACCTGCAAGGCCATAGTCCGTTCTCTTGGGTCAACATATATGTGTTTGCCCCAAACACCTGAGTCCTGGCTGGAAATTGCCAGCCAATTCCAACAGAAGTGGCAATTTCTCAACTGTGGAGGGGCCATAGATGGAAAACACATCAGGATCACACAACCACCCAACAGTGGCTCCTTTTACTATAATTACAAGGGCTATTTTAGTGTGGTCCTGATGGTGGTCGTAGATGCTAACTACGAATTCATATATGCAGATGTGGGGATGAATGGCCGTGTGTCGGATGGTGGTGTGTTTGCTCACACAGTTTGGTGAGAAACTACAAAATGGCCAACTTAATTTGCCACCACCTTCCGTAAACACTGACAACATGAATTTTGCCTTTGTGGCGGATGAGGCATTTCCACTGCATAGCAACCTACTCAAGCCATACCCCCAAAGGCATATCACAACACAGCAACGCATTTTCAACTATAGGCTATCTCGTGCTCACCGTGTTGTGGAAAATGCGTTTGGGATTCTGGCCAGTCACTTCCGCATATTACACACTGCCATCAATCTAAAAATGGAATCCATTGACATAGTAGTATTAGCTTGCTGTGTTCTACACAATTTCCTACGCCACAGGGATCGAAACTCCTATACTCCAAATAGTTTTGTGGACTCAGTAGACCATACCAATGGTAATATAGTTTTGGGTGGCTGGCGTGCAGAGGATCCAGGGATGGCACCTATGCAGCCCTTGCCCTATGGGCGCAGACGACAGGAGGCACAGGCCAATAGAGATCATTACTGTAATTATTTCAATGGGCCTGGTGCAGTCAGCTGGCAGGAACAAAGCATTTAGCATGTTTTTTTCCAAAAAAAGGGAAAAAAAAATGGTTCTTTGATTTGAGACAATAACAAATCATTCATTGTTTCGCAAAAAACATTTGATGTTAAGATATTAAAATGTGAAATAGCATTGTTTAAAGATTCGAAACAACTGCATGTGTCATGTATTCTTTGGCCAACATGTATAGCAGAACATTGCATTACAAGGGACACCGAGTTAAACTGGACTATTGTGGAAAAGCACACAAATAAATACAGTTTGCAACATCCATACACATTGCACTGTCAAGGAACACACACATACACATAATTTGCATAGCAAATTAGATAGTACGAGCGTCCATGATAGCACAATTACTAGCAATGCAACAGTGTCTTCCGCAGTGAGTCTGACATTAATGAAGCACATTTAATGGACAAAAGCCTTCAAAGGGATACATCGCCACAAAATAGTGCTAAATTAACTACAATGCGCACAAATACACTTGGTATAAATAGCACCA
The DNA here is from genome assembly GCA_033576535.1 of Allobates femoralis. Taxonomy (NCBI): domain Eukaryota; kingdom Metazoa; phylum Chordata; class Amphibia; order Anura; family Aromobatidae; genus Allobates; species Allobates femoralis. The sequence continues at coordinate 249,330,961 of JARQOC010000003.1, forward strand.
ATGAGAAGTGAAGGGGCGTCGTTTTTAAAAATATGCCAAGCCTACCTTGCAGAATGTGTCAAGTACACATTGTGTAGTGCGTCGTTACAATCATTGCTCGTGTGACAGCAGATACACAACTGCTATGATCGGTCACTGATGACTGGACACGATCCCAGGGTCGAGGCATCGTTAACACGTCATTTCAAACATCTGTGCGTATGACATCTCGCAAAAGATGTATCCACGTCGCTCGAGTGATGAATGCTAAAAAAGATCGTTGGAGAGGTCATTTCAAAAATCGTTGCGTGTGACGGCCCTTTAGACAGATAAGCGTCCAACCATAGTTAGGGGATGCTACTTCTATACTATGGTTTCCTTTTCTTTGTTTTTTTTTATTTTCCTTTTTCATTCTAACTCATGTAAAGAGACTTTTAACTTAGGAGCTATTTTTGATATTATAGCTCTTATTTTCTGCTCATTAACAATATACATGTGACAATTAACATTGTATGACTTTTGTACCACCAAGATCTTGTAAACATGGTTATTTGTGTTTTCTTCTTTTATCATTTAGCTGAATTATCTGAAGAAGGTTATGCTAAATAATAGCTGAAACGTTATATGACACATCCTTGAGTTGTTTTTCTACGTATTCGGTTGAATGAATAAATAAAAGCTTTATTAGGGAACTTTCACATCAGCGGTTTTTGCCGATCGCGGCACATGTGGTGAAAAAAACGCATCTGCCGCGATTACCGCATAACTGCTGCACTTGCGGCACAGTTGCGGCAAGCCCCATAGAATGTCTATGCAGGCTTGCGACAGTTGCGGCAAGTACGGTATCGGCACTTGCGGCAGGTGCGGTCGCAAAAATACAGTGGCTGACCGCGTTTTTTTCGCGGCCGCACCTGCCGCAAGTGCCGCACACTTACCGCAAGCCCATAGACATTGCATGGGGCTTGCCGCAACAGTGCCGCAAGTGTAGCGGTTATGCGTTAATCGCGGCAGATGCGGTTTTCACCGCATCTGCCGCGATCGGCGAAAACCATTGATGTGAAAGCAGGCTTAGACAAGAATTTCTAGAATTCTTTTTTGGTGTGCCAGAAAATTACAATCTACAGATATTGTTGTTTTTTTTCTGAGCACCCTCCTGGTTGTGCGCCAGTTCTAGACAATTAAATTTTTACTTGATTAGCGCTGTAATCCTCCAAGTTGCCGCACCTCACCCTGGCTTTCATGCTCTCTAGCCAGAAAAAAAGGATTCTTAATTGATATTTTCTACAAAAAATAGTATATTGAGGTGCGCACCTCAATATACTATTTTTAGTAGTAAAATATCAATTAACAGTTCTAGACAAATTACTCTGTAATCTAATATATAAAGTTGAGTGTATGTGTGTATGTATGTGTGTGTATGTGGCAAGCCCCACCCACTCCACATGACCACACCCACTCCACATGACCATGCCCACTCCACATGACCACACCCACTCCACATAGCCACACTTACTCCACATAGCCCCACCCCCACTCCACATAGCCACACTGATGTGTGTGGCAAAGCCCCACCCACTCCACATAGCCATGCCCACTCCACATAGCGATGCCCACTACACAAATCCATGCCCTTCCATTGTGATGTCACAATACTGTAGAATGTTATCTTATAAAATTCCATGTCATGTCACTGCCTGATCATTTTGACCTTATGACTCATAAGAAAAAGAATGTGACTGGATAATTGTCGTCACACGCTAAGAGAAAAGTTGTATTACACAACAATGAGCAAGACTTACAGAAATGGAAGAAAGGGAGGCAAGAATTACAGAAATGAGTTCAGAAATGGAAGAAAGGGAAGCAAAAGCTGCTTTCTCAAGGGCCATGGAAGAAAGGGAGGTAAGAATTACAGAAATGAATGAATGTGTGTATGTATGTATGTCCACTAAAGGAATTTGCATGGTTGTATCTACAATCACATTAATTTTGCAAATGAAAGTATGTATGTATGTCCATTAAAGGAATTCGTACCATTGCATCTACAATCACAACATTTTCCACACAAACCCCATTTGACACAGGGTTTGTAGGGGTGTGTGGATTTTGGGGGGCAGGTTTGGGGGTGCGGGTGCATTTTTTGGGTGGGTGGCTTTGGATGGGTTTGGGTTAAGGGGTGTGAGGGGGGGCATTTTTTGGGGGTGGGGGTGCAGGTTTGGGGTTAGGAGAAATTTTGTGTGGGGGCAGGGGTGAGGGATGGAATTGGGGGGAGCATGGGTAGATGGGGCGAGTTGCGGGAGAGGTGTGGGGGGAAGGATTGATATGTACAATGGACAAACATAGACACAGACATACACTCAGCTTATAACTAACAACATTTAGTTACTATGCCCGGGCAATGCCGGACTCTACAGCTAGTGACTCTATGTAATACATGCGTTTTACTTTATGTATTGCATTTGTGGCGCCCCACTGATTGGTGCGCCGGTCCCAGTAGGAGGTTATATAAGTGGGTAGTGTAGTGGGGAGCGGGAAGAGAGAATAGTGAAGTCAGCGGTCGAGGAGGACCCTTCAGGGGACACAGACGCAGGGCACCAAAAAGGAGAGGTGACCCAGATGAGAAGGGGAGCCTGAGGGTGTATGCTAACGCCCAGCTTCAGACCGTCCACCTATCGGTCTGGGAGGATCCCAGTCCACGGAATGGAGTGTCGGTTCCGAGTGGGGTGCAGGCAAGTTCAACTCTGAGCCGCCAATACCGGTTTTACCGAGGAGTCTTCAGTCTACAGGTCACCTGTAACAGCAACTAATTTAAGAGCCAGGACCCGCAGGAATCCATCAAGAGTTAGTGGCAATCCAGAGAAGGTTCTTACCCGAGTTCACAATTACAGAGGAAAGAGAGACACACAGGAGGCCAGGTTCTATACAGGTCAAGGCTTCAACACAAGGATAGAGGGCGAAGCCGAAAGAGCATCATTGAAAGCCACAGAACAACACCCCATTCATTGGTCACTACCCAGGCCAGCTACCCGAAACTGTGTGACTGTGCCTCATTTCCATTAAGCTGGTAAACTGTATTCCAGTCTCAGCTAAGAGATTATGTCATTCTCTGACCTTGCTGAGCTGCGGCTGTGAGAACAACCAAGACAACCATTACTACAGAGACCTGCCCCGGGAACCCTGCTCCACCTGCAGGGAGCCCTGTCATCTGGCTGCCTATCCATCATCCCCGGAGGTCTGCTGGCAGCGCTGTGCCATCACCAGATACCGCAGGTGGCATCACTAACATTACACTTTTATTATTTATTTTTACATTTTTCAGCGACCACCAGGGCTACGGACCCAGGCACCGACCACCAGTGAGAGTATTCAGCAACAACACCCAGGATCCAAGTTCCCAAACCCCTGGGTGAGTCACACTACTGAAATAAATTAACTTTTTGATGATATTCTAATTCATTGGGATGCACTAATATTATACAATTTTGTTTATTTGCCTGTACTATTCAGTTATGTAAAGATTATTGAAAGTACAGTTTGATTTTAAATGTCATATAGAAGTACATTATAAATTATATTGTGGTACCATGTTAGCCAGAAAAATCGATGTAAATACTTATGTTCCAAAAAATGAGAAAAGTATTCAAGGAATGATACCTTTATTGGCTAACCAAATAAATTATATTTGCAATCTTTCAGAGCTCAAAAGGATCTTTCATAAGGCTTATTACAAATTAAATCATTCTATTTGTGCTGGTATGCTTTTGATTGGTTGTATTCATAATTCCTTGATGTTATGTATTTTTGTGAGGTCGTAATTATTTTAGTTGTGATTTAATTGTTTTGTTTTTTTTTACAGATCCAGTTTTGCCCCAAGGCTGCCTGGTTATACCCATATCTTGTATATGGTGTGTTGTGGAGAAACAGCAAATATATTCTGAAAAAAATCAATTTTCTAAATGTTTGGGTTAGTATGATTGATACATCTATGACTTGCTTATTTTTGGGATGGTGATTGATTATTTAAATGTTAAATATTTGAATTTGATACTTGTCATCATCACTTTAGTGAGATTACATTTTTAGATTTGAGGCTGATAGTTGTGTTATCACTTGTATGGGAAGGAAATAGTAGGTAATGGTCTGCTAAAAGGAGTTTTCAACCCATGTACAACGATATAACTTCCCATGTGAGAATTCATCAGTACCCACAAGGCATGCCTGAGAAATGGCCATCAATACAGAGACCGTAGAGATTTTGATTTGTCAAAAAAAGTTCATATATATAAATATAAACATAAATTCATATATGGGTAAAAACTCAGAAAAATAAAACATTGCTTATGCAATTATATACTTAATTGAACAAATAAACCTTGCATAGTTGAAAAGTATACATCCATTCTGGAACAGAATACTGTCGCATGTCCACCAGAGCCTGCTCCTTTGACATCTGCTTCTGCCACTGGCGCTGCTGTATTCACTCTGTGAGCAGCGCTGGTGAAAGAAGAGATGTCGGAACCAGAAGCTCTGGACAATGCAGTCTCTGCGTAACCACCAAGGTTGGATCTGCAGTGCTGCCTAGTTTGACAGTATCAGGTATCAGGATATAGGTGTCCACGGTCCGCGCTGCTATCACCGGAGAATTATCCCTGGATGCTTCAGTTGGTCCCCAAAAAAGACAGGAGTCCTAGGGGTGATGTGACAGTTCCTTTATTCCACTATAATAAAGGAACCGTCACATCACCCCTAGGATTCCTGTCTTTTTTGGGGGACCAACTAAAGCATCCAGGGATAATTCTCCGGTGATAGCAGCGCGGACCGTGGACACCTATATCCTGATACCTGATTCTCTTCCCACGAGTGAAGTGGTGGTGGAGGTCCAGCGGCAGCTGTCATATGCAAAACGCCTACTAACCAGTTGTGGGGATCACAACTGGTACAAGTTAGTGCACCTGTATTTTCATACGCACCTTTCATGAGACGTCAGTGATAGGACACTATTTGCGCCTCGTTTGTCTCCCTTTATATCTTCTAGTTTGACAGTATGCATGTGTGTGCTATTCAGCTGAAGTTATCAGCTCCTTGCTTCAGCCAATTGAAGAGCACTACACCCTACTGAAGCTTCAACCTTAGTGCCAGATATAGTTTTGTGGGTTCCTGGTTAAGGTCTTTATTTTCTGATCTTGTTTAGTATTGGTGTTTTACTGTTTTGACCCTGGCTTGTTTATTGACACTTCTCCTACCTGATGATTTTGTACATTTGTGGCAGACTTGGTTCTTACCCGCTTACTTGACATTCCTTCTTGCGAACTTGCAACTTCCAACAGCAGATGACACTGTGGCCCTTGCCCAAGAACCCCTGTGTAAGTCCAAGACCCTGTCTGGGATTAAAGAGTTAAGGCCAGGGCAATCCAAGGTCTCTGGAAAATGGGGTAGCTTGCCTCAAGCAAATTCATGGTAGTCATTTTAGAGCTTCCAGGATGACCACTGAACGAGTCGCATTAAAGTCCTTAAAAAAAATGATTCTCAAAAGAAGGTACAGAGTTGATGCAAGAAGAAGAAAGATATTCATTTGTGATCACACTTTCTATTTATTTGGCTGTCTACCTAGGGTTTCTACAGACATGTTTATGTGAAATATTTTTTTTTATTATACTTACCAAATTATGGATATTGTGAATTTAAATTGTACAGAATATACATTCTTCAATGCAGGAAATGTATGCTATAGTATAGTGCGTGGACTGCACATTGAGAAAACATTAAAGAACATTTCTCCAGGATTGCTAATCCTGTTGGTAAAATTCTATTAGATTTTTCCTAGTATTTTTCCCAATAACACAATGGGGATTAAGATGTTTTAAAACTAATTGTTTTGACATGGTAAAAAAATATATTAAACCAGGTGATAGGAAAAAATTGCTTCTTAGGAGGGAAGTGATCTAGCTATAATGGTGGATATGAGCCATCCAAAGGGGCATCATTTTAAAAATGATACAGTATATTTTTATTAATATATCAATTTTAAAAAAAGAGTATGCATGCTGATTGTGATAAAAGAAGATAATCAGTGGCACTCACCGAGGGAGATCTTGTGTTTTTTATTCAAAGTCCAAATGTACATCCATGGACAGTTCACGTGGGGGAGAGGGTATGCAGAGACGACGGACGATGGCCTGCAGTTTCACGGTCAGTACCGCTTCTATGGGTCCTGGTGTTGGGGTCTGGTGTCACATCCCGGAAATAAATATGCCGGAATTGCGACGTCACCGCCATAAAAGTGCAAATTGTGCTTATCAAATAAATAAATAAATTCATTGCACAGGTGAACAACTCCAACAAGTGTACTAAATACAATCAAATGCATACTTTAAATAGTATCACATTTGGTTTATGACTATTGGACCAGTGAGCAACACCATAGAGGTAGCACTCACTAGGTCACGGATAAAAAGGCTAAGCCAAAATACACCCTATAGTGCCCAGTAACTTCTATTGCTGGACTGTATATATGCTGATACCTAACTTCATGCTTACAAGATTGACCAACCCGTTTGTATTGAAAATTTATCTGACATTAGGTTTTACATCGATATGTTCGCTTGTATTACTGACTTTTCCACTTTGTTTTTATTGGTCTCCAGCCATCTTTATTAGTTCATATTTGGTCAAGGAATGAAGAACAAATTTGGAATAACCAGATATGTGAGTGAATCTTACAGACAAAGCCACAACACCACTAGAATATTTAATCACTAGATTACAGTCAGAGACTTGAACACAAAATGAGAATACTTAATCTACTAATTTGCTATTCTCTGGTTTTGTTAGAACATTGGATGTTTATTAACTTTCTGTGCATCTTGCCTCTTTTCAAAATGGAGTCCACTGCTTCGCCCCTGATCATGTGATCCTCCTTTGCCTTTATAAACCTCAGTCTACCATCTAGCTATGCTCGAGTATTCAGTTTATATTTCGGGCTTTCTACGCTTTCCAAGTGTTCTCCACCTCCTGTTGATCCACTCTGGCTTTTCCTGCTACTGGACTCCAGCAATCTTGCCAGCCTCGGCTTCTCTTCTGCTTCCAGCTGCCTGTGTTTCGTTTCCTGACTTTGCTCCTTTTTCACAAGCCCAGTGTCGTGCAACCCTTGTGTGCCCAGCCAGCATTTAATGTACTATTGTTATAGTGCAGATACAGCTCTATGGACTTCAGGACACTTTAAGTGCTGTACTGCACCAATAAGTATTAGACTTGTTATTCTGTGGATCCCCTTTCCCAGGACTTTGGGTGTATATTATTCTTGGACTGTTTTTCTCCATCGGTTTCTCCGAGTGAGAATTATCTTGAGACACTTTTGTGCTTATGTTATCTTGAACTATTTCCAGAGACTTTCAGTATTACCTGGTTGATGAATGTTCTCATTTTCTGCACATCATATTATATCTGCCTCGTTTGTTAAATGTAGACTTGTTCACCTTAAATTTGGTTCCAATGTGTGTCTATGCTCCCAATTGCTAATAGATACCTGAGAAATCCTACAGTACATTACAGGTTTTATACACTGTGGCTCCATTTCATGACAATGTTTTCATCAGTTCATTCACATAAAACACCTACTTGTGGCAACATTTCTGAGCAACTCAAAGCAGTGCAAAACATTTTATGACTCGTGTTGTTTTTGAATGGATAGAGCATGGATGGAATGAGGCTGAGCATGCCAGTTTAATTCATGAAAATTTATGCAATTTTATTTGTACCAATTTAGCTAGAAATTAACTCAAATTCCTCACTGGAGGAACGTTTCTGGCTCAGGCGCATGACATGTGAAAGATGTGCCTAATTAATAGGCCTGTACCTTTTAATAAATTAGGTGAATCTAGCTCCAGCAATCCCAATTAATAACAGAAGTATGCAAAACGCAAGTCTTAATTAAGCAGGGCCTAAATGTGTACACTATGGCTCACATTCTTTAAGGTGTTTTTGCCAGTTTTCTTGGATGAAGCACCTTCAAGTGTCACTAAAATGTTCTCAACTTGAAGTTGTGCGAAAACGTGACTTTTAGCACCCTTAAATGGACAGCGAATGGGTGGCACAAGGCATGGCTGAATATGCCAGTCAAATTTAAGAAAAATTTTGACACGTTATTGGTGTAAATTTATCGGGAAATGTACTCTAGTATGTGATTAGAGTTATGTTTCTGGCAGAGGGGGTGGTGAATTGAAAGATGCACCTAATTAAGCAGCCTGCACCTTTTAACATTTGCAGCTAACTTTGTTAAAATGGGCAAAACATGACTGGGAAGGGGCCTGGCTAAACTGTCCATTCAATTCATTAAAAAATTATGCCACCTTATTGGCATAAATTTAGCCAGAAATTTACTCCAATCCCTGATTGGAGCAACAGTTCTGTCGATGGCACCCACCAGTTGTAAGATGTGACTAATTCATTAAGTGATGTAAGCAGTGTAAGACTCTGTGTAAGGGTGCTTTCACACGCTGCCTATTTGCTGCATTATTTTACACGCAAGTGCATCACAAACCCAGGAGTGGGTGATAAATACAGAAGTGGTGATGTGTTTCTATTATACTTTTCCTCTAATTGTTCCACTCCTAGGTTTGGGATGAGCTTGTGTGTAAAAAATGCAGCAAATATGCAGCGTGTGAAAGCACCCATAGTCTATTCCAGTCCTAATGAATTAGGTCCTATATAAACATTGTATTGGGAATCATCTTGCAATCATTGAATTAAAGTTTTCCATTCAGTCCCATTAGCACAGATACATTAAATCTAGCACCTTGCCATGTAGTCTGGTTTTGAAAACACCTGAAAGAGTGGCTTATTCTAAATATCTCATGAAACTCAAGCTTGGTATAGGTTGAGATGCTATATAAGTTGAGATGTTTCCTTAAATATTCTCTCAGCCAACTTTGAGTGGTGATATTGAAAATTGGAAGCATTTAATAACTACAGTAACTTATCCATGGAGTGACAGAATACAAAAAGGTACAGAAGAGGGTTGATGAGTGCTAAAGCACATAGTCGTTAGAAATTGCCATCACTCTGCTGACTTAATAGCTGCAGAGTTGTAAATCTCCTCCAGCATTAATATCAAAATTAAGATTGTGAGCTTTGTGCTTTATTGCATGGATCTCTATGGCTGAGATCTACATGCAAGACTTATATCATGTAGCACAATGAGAAGACTAAGGCTACTTCACATTACAATTTTGCTAAATCCGATGCTGTCCGATAAAAATCAGACAACATCGGATCCAAACTGATCCCCGAGATCGGATACCAAATAGGCATCCGATACCGACATTTTACAGGATCAGTTTGGGCTGTCACGTCGCTCCCCTCCTCTCTGCCTCCTGTCATCTTTCAGTCTCCCTGTTGTCCCCGCTGTCCCCCTGTTTTGCCCTGGTGTCCCCCTGCTGTCCCCTGCTGTCCCCCTACTGTACCCCTGCTGTCCCCCTACTCTCCCCCTGCTGTCCCCCTCTTTTGCCTGCTGTCCCCCTGCTGTCCCCTGCTCTCCCCCTACTGTCCCCCTGTTGTCCTCCTGTTTTGCCTGCTGTCCCCTGCTGTTCCCCTCTCCTGTCCTCTCCTCCTGTCATTTCAACAGAACAAATCTTTATTCTCACTTTCCAGCTCTCCCCCGGCGTCTCCATCAGCTTCCGATCGGGTGTACAGGACCTGTGATGATATCAGAAGTGTCATCGGGTCACATGAGCGGGTTTTCGCGGTAACCGGTCATGTGTCCTGATCAGCTGATCGGTTTGTGACATCATCACAGGTCCTGTTACCGAGCGGCTGCAGAAGGAGACGCCGAGGGAGCGCTGGAAGGTGAGAATAAAGATTTTTTATTTTAAACACTTGATTTTACTTATGCACACTAAAATCAGGTGCGAGGAGACATCAGATGTTTCCTCGGACCCTGCTCCATAGGGCCTCATGTTAATAGAATCAGATTGGATCGGATTTCGCAAAATTGCCATCCGATTTGTCAGATCCGAATCAATCCTGTTTTTGATTCGGATGCAAAAATCGGAGCAGTCTCCGATTTTTGCACCGGAAAGAAACCAGACAAAATCGGATCGGACGCAAATCGGATGGCAATTAGTGCCCATCCGATTCGGTCCGATCCACATAGGGTGACATGGGGCCAAATTCGGATCCGATGCTGTACGATTTCTATCGGACAGTATCGGATTTCATAAAATCGTATTGTGAAAGCAGCCTTAGATGGAGTAATGTAAAGCAAGTTATCACTACAGCAGTAAAAATGTTCAGTGGGGAGAAAAATCATACTTCTTTATCTGATGGACAAATGTGGGTTAAGCATTATATGGGTTATAAATATTATGTGCTTGATTGCATTGTATTAACTGTAATGTTAGGAGTAGAAGGATAATGTTGTAGGATTGTTTTCATAGGTAGGCTTAGATCCACTAGTTCCAGTGAAAGTAAACTTTATTCCTTCAGCATAGCAAGACATTTAGAAAACTTGTATGCTTCACATTTTTCTGCAAACAGCTTGGGGAAGGCCCCTTTCTGTCCCAGCATGCCAAGTGCACAAAGACATGATTAAGTCTGCTGTGGAAGAACTTAAATGCCTGCAAAGACTTGTGATATTAGTTCCATGAAACCTCTAGAACTAGAATGTGGGTTGTAAGCCAGACCCTTTTGCTCTTGTCTGCTTGACCAACATTAGTGTCTGACCTCACAAACTCTCTTTTAAATGAATGGACTAAAGTCCAATGGACACATAACTGATAAAAAATTTCACAAAAGTTTAGAAACTGTGGATTACATCGCTGACTAGGCCTCTGATGTACCTGCACAATCTACAGCTTGGTGGTTTCATGTTGTAACGACATGATATCATGGCTTGCGTTGCAACAGCACTGTGTATGTTGACACCAGGAGTCTCGTCATTGATGGAAGTAATGGCATGGAGTGAAGTGGGAGAAAGAATAAAGAAGAGGACCAGAGGATAAGACTGAGCAATGTGGGGTAAGAGATGAGGTCAGTAATATTATTCATTTTATCTGCTTTTCCTCTTCTATTTAGCAGTTTGTTGAATTCACGATTTGCTAAATTTCCATATTCTGTAGATTACAATTTTTCAACACATTTGAAGAGAATTCAATTTCACATAAATTTGCTCATTTCTACTATGTACAAGTGAAGAAGGCAAGCAAGAAACTGCACATGACTTAGGCTGCCTTCACATTTGCGTTTGTGTCTGCATGCTGATGGCATGCAGACACAAACGCAGTGAAAAGCAGAGTCATTTTGATGTGTCCGCAGCGGAGAATGTCCGCCTGCGGACAATTCACTATGGAGCCCGGGCAGCCAATCGGTGGTGTCCGGGGGCAGGCCGGAGGCGGAGATCAGCGGCAGAGATCTCCTCCTCCCCGCCGGGAAGGCAGCCTTACATTGCTTGCGACAATTCACATACTGATAATGCAGTTTAACCTAAACTCAAAATTTAAGTTTTACTGCTTGACAAATTTCTAGTTATTTCAGGCAAACCTCTTATTTCTTTTTTGCATATTAATAATTTTAAGTTTAATAACAGTAAATGTAGTATGTGCTTCAAATGAATGGAGAAACTCACTTTTTTCCTCCTGATATAAACACATTGATATGCATCACCTGGTAATATAGGGAGACAGAAACATTCATTTTTTTCCTCTTTTTTTTTTACACCGCAAGATGAAGCTCTCAATTTATATTAAAATGAAGAATTTCCTAAGGGAGACATAGAACAGAATGAAACAACAAACAGAGCTTTAGAGACTTGCTGCGTAAAGTGACAGTGACAGCAATATGGTAGATTTTGTTCCGCAGTGGCGCAAGGGATAACAGTAAGAGTTATAGCTTTAGCCATAGTAGCTGCAAGTTGGCAGCTTTATCTGGCTTAAGCACTTGCTAAGATGCTTTACAATGCATGGGCTAATAAAGTACACTGACTTTTCATCCCTGCCTGTCATAGGTTGTATGTCATTGTCATGCAGTGAAATATGACTGTTAATGATGTATTGTCATTTTAGATTTAAATTTTGTGTCATTGAAAATAGAATCATCAAGTTATCACATTTCATCACATTAAATGTACCTCCGTGCTTGCCTTGCGATACTTAGCTTTTCCTTGCTTTTTTAATTCTATAGTTACCATTTATTTTTACATTCACACTTGACAGGCCACCTCCAGCCAGCATAACAAATTCATTAATCGCAAAATCCAAAGAAGGGAACGAGACAGCAGATTTGGAGGAATTTACAACGATTACATACTGTACCATTCTGATGGGCTCAGAACTGACAATGTGGAGCATCTGATAGATTTACTAAAAACATTCATAATTCAGCATGAATCCACCAAATCCATGATAAATGACACCCCCGGTGCTGTATTCCCAAACTTTTAATTGAGAAAGAGATACAAGTGACATTTGTAAGTATTGTATAATTAGCCATGCAATGAATGGAGCTTTAGGAATTACAGAAAATCTTACATGCTGCAATGCACTGTAACATTTAAGGAGGCTTTCTTCTTTCTGTTTTATTTTTAGTTTTTATTTAATATATTTTTTACTAAAATTAGTGCTCACAAACTGGCTTTTACAGAGACCACATTACTTCTACATTGAATAGTTGTAAAACATATTAATTGTTTGCCTTTGCCTAGTTCAATCTGATTAAAAAATCACATTGCACACTCATATATGTTATTCAATGAGGCAATGTTTGTGACAACACAACATTTGACCACTTGTGTCAGGGGTTATCTGTTCTTAATTAGGTCAGATGTATTGTTCTTTGTTTGGTACATCAAGATGAGTTAATCATTGTTTCATATCACACTGATATGGCTATTGCTTCTTGAAAATGTGCAGTCACATTCCTTCCATATGTTTAGAATACAGTTTTTTAGCATTTGCACAAGGGTATTATTATAGCATTCATCTTCGACCTGTCCATGCATTGCCCACTAACCTTATTCAACATTCTAAATGAATTGGGTGTAAATTGAAAAAACTATTTTCTTTTTATTTCTCCAAATATGTCAAGTTTCAATAATCAATATCCTCAAACACAAGCCCAAGTGTTACCTGTGGCATGGGGAATGGGATCTGTAAGTCAGGTGCCTTCTGCAGCCCACCCCATGGAGAGATTAATGGGGAGCTAGGCAACAAGTTTGTGCAAACAATAATATTCATGTATCCGCTCCAATACCATAAGGTTAGCTGAGTTCACAGTCATTGGGTCTACCAGTTTCTTTCAATATAGTGAATTTAAGGGAGCTTAAACAAAAAGTTTTTAAGCTTCCTTGACTTTGCAGGTGTTGGGACACCTTCAGACTGTGAACTTTTGGAAGGGTGACAGACGTACCAGCAGCTGTGAAATCCAGGAACCTTAAACCCTCATTTAAACATCCCTTTAAGAGCACTTTACATTTTTTTAATTAGATTAATTTTTGTTGGAGAAAACCTTGCAGAGTGGCAGCAGCAGGCGAGGCCACATATTCTACACTTATCTACTAGAAATTCTGATAAAAATAGCATATGTCCATTATATGCTTAACATACATGGTCTTATAGTTCTGTTCACACTCATTATTATCACCTGTGCAATGCTATGGAAATGCTGAAAACTTGCACTGTTAGCAGCACTTGAGTACTGGAGTTGCCCACCCTGCTCTAGAAGTCTCTGTGGAGGTAGCTGGGGGCAACAAGAATCCTCAAGCTCTGCCACCACAACTGTGGCTCTCCTTGGAGGTATATGGGAGGTCTTGTTCACAGAAAACATCCCCATTCGATGCGAGAGCAGGCACTGGTGACAGTGTGACAAGTGGTGCCGTCACAAAGATTACTGTAGTTCAGACTCAAGGGGTCTTACAGGGGCTGTCATGTGAGTATGAACTGCACTGCACACCCAGACATCACCGATCCTCACACGCATTGTCTCATGATACCAGCAAGATATGCCCGTACGTCTCATGCAATATCAGGGCTCTTGTGAGACAGCAAGTGGTACGAGTGCTAATGCCACTGAGGTTATCTCAGGTCACATATAGGCATTCCCTGCTGCATGATATCTACTGTGTAACATGATACAACCTCAGTGAAGGCACAGCTTTTCACACTGTCGGGAATCGTGCAGTACCTGTTGTCCCACCGTATGGGGGATCATTTTCCATATGCTGGGACTACTTCAGAAATTATATGAGTTTAATTTTTGTTTTTTGTTTTTTTTTAATTTGTGTTACATGCTTTTTTTGTTGTTGGGTGGAATAGGAGAGTTTTACAACATGGATTTTAATGTAAAAAAATGGTGAAAGAGAGTTTATTATCAAATTAAATATTTATTGGTGTGGTTATTTGTGTCCTTACAGAGTTGGTTAGTAATGTCGGGTATCTGTTTGATACCTCAACATTACTAACCTCTGGGCTTGATGTCAGTTTACAAAGCTGGCATCATCTCCAAATATCATTATCTTTTTTCGCCAATGCCGAGAAAGCCAAGGCAAAGAACAAGAAGTGCTTCTAACGGATGCACTACTCCTGCGGCAGCTATTTTTTTTCAAGATTCAAAAATCTTTTAATATTTTAAGGATTATTCGAGTTTTTAGCTGTTCAAGTAGATAGATGGATTGATGGATGGATAGTTATATACAGTAAATGTCATTTTTTCTCATTTTGTTGGATAAATACATAGAAAGCATAGATGATAGATAAATGGAAATAGATTGATGGAAAGTATAGATGAAAAAAATAGATTTGGAGATAGATGTCAAACAGCTATATACAGTGTTGGTCAAAAGTTTTGACACCCCTGCAATTCTGTCAGATAATACTCAGTTTCTTCCTGAAAATGATTGCAATCACAAATTCTTTGGTATTATTATCTTCATTAAATTTGTCTTAAATGAAAAAACAAAAAAGAGAATGAAGCAAAAAGCAAAACATTGATCATTTCACACAAACCTCCAAAAATGGGCCAGACAAAAGTATTGGCACCCTCAGCCTAATACTTGGTTGCACAACCTTTAGCCGAAATAACTGCGATCAACTGCTTCCGGTAACCATCAATGAGTTTCTTACAATGCTCTGCTGGAATTTTAGACCATTCCTCTGTAGCAAACTGCTCCAGGTCCTGATATTTGAAGGGTACCTTCTCCAAACTGCCTTTTTTAGATCTCTTCACAGGTGTTCTATGGGATTTAGGTCTGGACTCATTGCTGGACACCTTAGAAGTCTCCAGTGCTTTCTCTCAAACCATTTTCTAGTGCTTTTTGAAGTGTGTCTTGGGTCATTGTCCTGCTGGAAGACCCATGACCTCTGGGGGAGACCCAGCTTTCTCACACTGGGCCCTACATTATGCTGCAAAATTTGTTGGTAGTCTTCAGACTTCATAATGCCATGCATACGGTCAAGCAGTCCAGTGCCAGAGGCAGCAAAGCAACCCCAAAACATAAGGGAACCTCCGCCATGTTTGAATGTAGGGACTGTGTTCTTTTCTTTGAATGCCTCTTTTTCTACTGTAAACTCTATGTTGATGCCTTTGCCCAAAAAGAGAGAACATTCTTCCAAAAATGTTTTAGGCTTTCTCAGGTAAATTTTGGCAAACTCCAGCCTGGCTTTTTTATGTCTCGGGGTAAGAAGTGGGGTCTTCCTGGGTATCCTACCATACAGTCCCTTTTCATTCAGACGCCGACGGATAGTACGGGTTGACACTGTTGTACCCTCGGACAGCAGGGCAGCTTGAACTTGTTTGGATGTTGGTCGAGGTTCTTTATCCACCATCTGCACAATCTTGCGTTGAAATCTCTTATCAATTTTTCTTTTTCGTCCACATCTAAGGAAGTTAGCCACAGTGCCATGGGCTTTAAACGTCTTGATGACACTGCGCACGGTAGACACAGGAACATTCAGGTCTTTGGAGATGGACTTGTAGCCTTGAGATTGCTCATGCTTCCTCACAACTTGGTTTCTCAAGTCCTCAGACAGTTCTTTGGTCTTCTTTCTTTTCTCCATGCTCAATGTGGTACACACAAGGACATAGGACAGAGGTTGAGTCAACTTTAATCCATGTCAACTGGCTGCAAGTGTGATTTAGTTATTGTCAACACTTGTTAGGTGCCACAGGTAAGTTACAGGTGCTGTTAATTACACAAATTAGAGAAGCATCACATGATTTTTCTAACAATGCCAATACTTTTGTCCACCCCCTTTTTTACATTTGGTGTGGAATTATATCCAATTTGGCTTTAGGACAATTCTTTTTGTGTGTTTTTCATTGAAGACAAATTAAATGAAGATAATAATACCAAAGAATTTGTGATTGCAATCATTTTCAGGAAGAAACTGGGTATTATCTGACAGAATTGCAGGGGTGTCAATACTTTTGGCCAACACTGTAATGTCCCCCCCCCCCTTATATATTGTAAGCTTGCATCCTTTAGTGCTTTTCATGTTGCATTAAAGGGTGTTTTAGTCTTGTATTTAACTAAAAATAAATAATTATTTAAAAAACTGACATGGGGTGCCCCCTATTTTTGATCACCAGCTGGAGTACACCCGATAGCTGCAGCCTGCAGACTACAGCTGGTGGCTTTACCTTGGCTGGTAATCTAAAGCAGAGGTCACTGCAAGCTTTTTTTACAGGACGCAGTCAGAGCCCAATTGTGGAGCAAGCCCAGCTGCAGGCTGATAAATCAGCTCTACCAGCAAGATGTGGGAGGCGAGCTGCCATGCATACACTAGGCCTGCATAGAGCACCATTCACACTGATACATATGATGCAGAGTGTCTGAAAGCTACCCAACCGCTCCGCTGCCTGAGCATTGGGACGCACAGTACGATGCTTCTGCACTACTAGATGAATGGCGCCCCTATGGGCCCAACTGCACCCTGGATGGATAAAAAAGTGCAAAACTTTTTTATATGATAAATAAAAATCCTTTATAGATGGGATTTTGGTGTATGTGTTGGCCCAAGACATTTAAGCTGATGACCCACGACAAGGGATCCCATGCTCATCAGTCCTAACAAAATTGTACAAAAACTACTAGAAAAAAAGCAGCATCAGAAAACTTACCATCCATGCCAAAAACAGAAACCAAATGCACTTACAGGACGCAGTCAGAGCCCAATTGTGGAGCAAGCCCAGTTGCAGGCTGATAAATCACCTCTACCAGCAAGATGTGGGAGGCGAGCTGCCATGCATACATGTTAGGACTGATGAGCATGGGATCCCTTGTCGTGGGTCATCAGCTTAAATGTCTTGGGCCAACACATGAACCAAAATCCCATCTATAAAGGTTTTTTATTTATCATATAAAAAACTTTTGCACTTTTTTTTCCATCCAGGGTGCAGTTGGGCCCATAGGGGCGCCATTCATCTAGTGGTGCAGAAGCATCGTACTGTGCGGCCCAATGCTCAGGCAGCGGAGCGGTTGGGTAGCTTTCAGACACTCTGCATCATATGTATCAGTGTGAATGGTGCTCTATGCAGGCCTAGTGTATGCATGGCAGCTCGCCTCCCACATCTTGCTGGTAGAGGTGATTTATCAGCCTGCAACTGGGCTTGCTCCACAATTGGGCTCTGACTGCGTCCTGTAAGTGCATTTGGTTTCTGTTTTTGGCATGGATGGTAAGTTTTCTGATGCTGCTTTTTTTCTAGTAGTTTTTGTACAATTTGTTAGGACTGATGAGCATGGGATCCCTTGTCGTGGGTCATCAGCTTAAATGTCTTGGGCCAACACATGAACCAAAATCCCATCTATAAAGGTTTTTTATTTATCATATAAAAAACTTTTGCACTTTTTTATCCATCCAGGGTGCAGTTGGGCCCATAGGGGCGCCATTCATCTAGTGGTGCAGAAGCATCGTACTGTGCGGTCCAATGCTCAGGCAGCGGAGCGGTTGGGTAGCTTTCAGACACTCTGCATCATATGTATCAGTGTGAATGGTGCTCTATGCAGGCCTAGTTTATGCATGGCAGCTCGCCTCCCACATCTTGCTGGTAGAGGTGATTTATCAGCCTGCAGCTGGGCTTGCTCCACAATTGGGCTCTGACTGCGTCCTGTAAGTGCATTTGGTTTCTGTTTTTGGCATGGATGGTAAGTTTTCTGATGCTGCTTTTTTTCTAGTAGTTTTTGCATCTATGATACACCCACATTACCAATCCAGTGAGTAAGTAGTTAAAAAACACATATGCAAAGAAAAATCCTTTACTGTAAATGAACCACAGACAACCTGCTGTCATCCATTTGAGAAACCCATAAATACCCTAAGACATTAATCTACAGCGATGTCCAAGCATGTCTACATGCAGTGAGCGGAGACCAATGCAGCATCTGTACACCACAGCAACTCACTTTCACTTACAATTGGCTGCCAATGGTGACATAACACAGTTCATCTGCTGTCACAGCTGAGTTACAGTGGTATCCACACCAGATGTTTTCATGGTGGCCTCAAATGAACTGTCTGACATCACTGCTCACAGTCGTGGCTCAGTGTGAGACTTCAGTTACATGGGGCAACAGATATGCGAGATTCACACAAGTGTCACATGCATCACCTGGCCCGCTCTCTAGACAGGAGGGTGCAACTCCATGGAAATACAAGCAGCTGCCTACTCCTGTCATAGCGATGTAGCAGTGCCAAGTGTGCTTCTCCAGATATCGTGCTGTGTGTATTATCGTTGCAGCTAAATATGTTTGGGCTTAATAAATGGGTGAAACCAGGTTGTCTTTTATTTACAATAAAGGATTTTTCTCTGTGTGTTTTATTTCTGATAAAAGATTTTTCTCTGTGTCTATGTATTTTAACTATTTATTCACAGTATTTGGAATGTGGAGGTATCATAGATGCCTCAACATTATCAATCCAGAGGTTGATGATAGCTGTCAATACTCATCTATCATTAACCACTTCTATTGCACCTTTTGCCACTGCACCAGGGCAGAGGGAAGAACAGGTACAAAGAGTCAGGATATAGTGCTTCTAATGAACGTGCCATATTCTGGAGCAGCTATGTGCTGCTATTCTTACCCTGTGATGGACAATAACTATGTTTCTGCCCAGGTTAAGAATACCAACCTCCAGCTAAGTCTGACTTTAACCAATCTTGAGGGCAAAGAAGCAGTGAATATGTCTGAGGTTAATAACAAGGCCTGGAAGCAGGGTGACAGCGAATAGTCTTTGCTTTTGAGCCCCTTGAAGATCTTGTTTATGCCTGTGACTTTGCCTCCCATTGATTTGAATGGGGTTTGGAAGTTCACCGAACTGTTAGACGATATATTCATCGAACATCTGCCAGTTCGACAAACCAAACTGAACCCAAACTTGAAAACGTTTGTTCATCTCAACACGTAGATAGTCTCCCCACACCTGTTATTTTTGAGGAACCCTTGTCTAGGCAAGGATTGTGCAGCCAATTTGTCACAGCCATCACCTGCAGCCAAGCAGCATCTTATGTCAATCCTTCATCCATCCCTTCTGAGGATAACTCACCTCATCAGCATCCATTATCTTGTTCTGATCCAACAATAGTGAATACATCTAACCAGACTCTGGTTATTGACTGGGGGGGATATAGATCATAAGGAGTTTAGAGAAGCCCAACTCACGAATCCCATGTGACTTTTGTCTCCCATACCTTGAAGACTTGTTGTGAGAAGTTTGGACCCAGAGTCTCTTTTGCTCAGAGACTCTGGATTAAACGTACACTTGGAGTTAATGTCAGTTCTGCTTTGCAAGCTCCTGTGATCTGTTCAGGTGAGACCACTCCCATCTCCTTCAAATAGTCAAATGACCAATCAACAAGGGCTGGTTATTGAATATCATTCTTTGCAAGCAACTCTAATGGAAGGATCTCTTACTGAACTGACCTATGCCAAGTCGTCTGCTAGCTAGAAATTTGGCTGCAGCCATGAAGTTGCCTTATCTTTTCTACTTTTCCCATTTGTCTTTTTACTTCTTATTATATTATCTCAGTGGTGAGACTAGTGCTCTCGCAGACCAGCTCCCTAGTGAGGTATTAGAGCAGTACCAGCAATGGACTAGGTATCCTGGTCAGTGACGGTGTGAAAGAACCAGTATAGGGACATCAGGGAGATCAGGATTCATCTGTAGGTGAGTGCAGGAGGTGTCCCTTCCCCATTTCCTACCAACAGGGCCCACCATTGTTATTGTGTTGCCTTGTGGTTCATGTTGTGTGCTAGACAACCATTGGTACATGTGCCGATGTCACACTCTTAATTCGGATGCATCCTAATCCGTGGTATGACGCCCCACCATAGAGGTTGTCCGCAGTGAGGCAGCTCAACCTGGGGGAGGAATTCAGGGGGAGGTGTTTAGATATGATATTGGGCTCTTATATCTGAAAAAGCATGCATCCTGTCCAGGGAAACCCTGGATCCGTGTACATTAGCTCGGGGTACTCCAGCAGTACAGACCCCAATTCTTGTGCTTTGCTCAAGACGTCCCGCTGCTGGACATGTAGGGGTAAAAAATACCTGAACCTGCCTACTGCATAGTTTTTCTTGCCAAGGGTTAATCGAGAAGTGAAATACCAAGCTTCTCTTCCAGTGTGTCAACAGATGTGGGAAGCTGCCTGTCATGCCCTGCGCCATTAGAAAATTATTCCAGTAAGTTGCAAATGCTTTAGTAGGCCCCTTATCCATCCCCAGCCGCAGCGGAAAAAGTTTCATCCTCACCATGGTAGACTTTACCACCTGCTTCGCAAAGGACATTGTCTTGTCATCCATAGATGCAGAGAACGTGGATCAAGCTCTACTGGACATATTTAGTCAAGTATGGTTTCCGCAAGTGGTATTAACTGACCTTTGGGCTCAGTTCCAAAGTGAGCTAATTCAGACCCTCTGGGAGAAGGGAGAATCATGGAGTCTGCCCCATGCACACCACCGCTTACCACCATGAAACTAATGGGTTGTGTGAGTGCTTCACAAGTATGTGCAGCCTGAGGGTGGAGACTGGGAAAAAAACCTTCAGCAGATCCTCTTTGCCTAAAGGAGGTACTGCAAGATTCTACTGGGTTCTCCCCATTCAAATTGCTGTACAACCAAAAATTATGAGGGCTTTTAGAGCTGGTACGAGAGTTAGGAAGGACCTTCCCCACAGAAAAGGTTCCCATTCTGAATTATGTTAAAAATTTTATAGAAAAGATGAGGTGCCTCATGGCTTTAGCCCACAGGAATTTACAAGTAGCTCAGGAAGGGCAAACAATGATTTTACAATTGTAGTGCCCGACTACCATAATTTGCCTGTAGACAAAAGGTCCTAGTACTAGTACGACAATGCAAAAACATGCTGCAAGCCATGTGAGCATGTTCATTTACCAGGAAATGTGAAAATACTGACTACACCATGGCCCTGGATCAAGCAAGTGTCTGTAAATGGACGTACCTTGTCAACAGGCTGAAAGCTTATGAGGAACGAGAAGTTACCAACTTGGCAGTTTGTTGTTCTCCATTGTGAATTCATTAAGGATGAATTCGGGTTGTGAGCTCCCTCCGGTAGTTGTTGCTGGTAATGCAGCTGGCTGTGTGTTGGAGAGTTCCACACCTTTTCCTGGTTTCTCCTGGTCTGCTAAAATCCTCGCAAGCTAAGTTAATGGTTTTTGTTACTTTGTGGCACACATGTGTGCTTGTGGATCTGTTTTCAGTTTCTCTTGTTCTGAGTTGTGGGGTTGAAATTTAGTCTCCATATTTGTTTACCTGCTCTCAGTTAGGAAGTTTTCTTCCTGGACAGAAATTGCTATTCACTGTTATCTGCTATTTCCAGTATTGTTGTTGTTGGTACTTGTTCATTCTTGTTTGATTCACAGAAGTTCTGCAGATGTAGAGGGCGGCGACTCAGGGTAATTTTTGACACTATCTGCTGTTGGATATTTTGTGATAGTATTTTAATACTGACCGCAATAGTATTCTATTCTGTCTTTACTATCTAGATAGTGTGGCGTCGTTTGCTGAACTTTATTTTCTGCCTGTGTGTGTCTTTTCCCTCCTGTTTTCCAGTTAATATCTGTTGGGGGCTTGCTGCTCTTTTGGGGTTCTGCTCTGAGGCAAGATAGCTTTTCCTATTTTCATCTCTAGGGGTAGCTAGTTCTCCGGCTGTGTTGAGGTGTGTAGGGCATGGTTAGTTACATCGCATGGCTACTTCTAGTTTCTGTATCTAGTCAGGTGTCGTGGTCAGTATGGTTGCCAATGACTTCTGTGGAATCTTTATGTTACTCCTAAGTCATCGGATCATAACAGTTCCCCTTTAGATGACCTAGATATAGACCACATCCCAGACTTGTTGGTGAAATCCAAAAGAAAAATAGGGCAAAGGATATATCATTGGGGGAGTGGCTTAGTTCATTACAGAAGCAGCAGTTAACAAACCTCAGAATATATTGTCACCCATTTATGAGTCTGCCTGGTCAAATATACCTGGTCCAGTATCATATCAACACAGCGAAAGCCACTCCACTAAGACAATCCGACTACTGGGTAACACCTCCAATGTTGGCAATGATGAAGGCTGAGGTGGATGACATATTACATTTTGGGGTCATAGTTTCTTCCCATAGCCCATAGGCTGCCATTGTACTGTTGGTGCAAAAAAAGGAAAAGATTACCCGCTTCTGTGTGGATTGTAGACAACTCAATGATGTCACCATTACAAAGATCTACTCCATGCCCCGGATGGATGAATTAATGAATGGACATGTTGGGGGGGTCTTGGTTGATATTTACTCCTAATGTGAGCAAGGGATACAAGCAGATCCCACTCGTGAAAGAGGCTCAGGAAAAGTCACCATTTTGACCTGTATGAGTTCACCAGTATGGCATTTCAGATGAAGAACGCCCCGCCCCGCTTTGATAGCAGTTGTGGGTAACACAAGTGGCTCAGGTGAGCAGTTATATTTATACTGCAATTGCTATTTTAAAAATAAGACCCTATTGTGCTCTCCTCCACAGTTATTGATTGCTATCTTCATTGACACCTGGGAAGAGCACCTTCAGCATATCTCCCAGTTGCTGGGAGGGTAGCCAAAGTTCAGATCACCATCCAACCTGACAAGTGCAAAATGGGGATGGCCAATGTGCTATACCTGGGACTCTGTGTGGGAAGTGGGTTCATTCATCCAGAACCTGCAAAAGTAGAAGCCATTATCCAGTGGACCCAGCCTATCAACCAAAAACAGGTTAGTGGTTTCTTATGTAGTGTAAAATATTATCAAAAGTTTATCCTCACATTACAGTAAAGTGGGCGTGCCCATCACTGACCTAACCATTTAAAGGTATGCCTACAACCTCTTCTGCACCCCAGCATGCGAGTCTACATTCTTACAGTTTAAAGACCACCTAGCCCAGAGCCCAGCCCTGACTGCTGCTGACTTTTGATGCCAGTTCATTGTCTAAACAGATGCATCATATACTGGACTAGGGGCCATACTTAGCCAAGTGCGGATGGACGTTCTGGAACAACTAAAATTCTATCTCTCCTGGAAACTGTTGGTTCGAAAGAGACTCTAGGGTCACAAAAGAAAAATAATGCTTGGCCATAGTCTAGACCTTCAAAAAATGCATCCATACCTCTATGGCAAGGAGTACATGGTCATAACCAGTCACAGTCCATTAAGTTGGCTAAATTGGACTGTTGGGGATAACATATGTTTACTCACATGGAGTTTGATGTTACAATCCTATAATTTTCTATCTCATATGAACAGGGCAAAGATTATGGAAATGCCAATGGACTGTCACGACAAGTGGAGAAGGATAATTGGAAGCCTATCATGTCTGGCAGCCCCATTAACAGCGACCATCACCAGGATCAAGCAAGGGGGTGGAATTTGAAAGCACAGCATTTGACCCCATGTGTCGAGATTAACTGTTCTTAATTAGGCCAGAGGTACTGCTTTTTTCTTTGGTAAATCAAGAGGAGTTAATATTGTTTCATGTCAGTCATGAGAAGTTGAGGATATAAAAAGAAACTTGCTCCTGTCACAAAAGTCTTCATTTTCTACAGGACTTCAGCCTTGGATCCAAGGATCAAGCTGGAGGATCATATGACTGCTTCACTGCCAGGTTTGACAATTCAGTCACCTGGATACATACCTTGCTTAAATGTAGGCTCCTTGGATACAGTTGGACAATCAAAAAACTGCTTGAAGAACCCAGTTCTGGACAATTCGGTCACCTAGCCATATACTTCTCTGTGCCCGGTTAGAATCCTAAGCTTGCTGCTATCTTTTAAGTTTAGCAAGTCAAGATGCTTTGGCACGATTCATCAATTGTGACGTTTTCAAAAAGGTTGCAAAATTTGGTACAATCCATTCCACTACCTCCTTGTGTAATTTTGAATATGGAAGAATTGTGGCACAACATTTGTCCCGTTTTTTTTTAAACAAGCAGCTTTTTACACTAAAGAGTTGCAAAAACAGTTCAAGTTAAAAAATATCTTATTTTATCTTTACTGCAAATTCTTGCATCACATGCGTCATACTGAAGAATTTGGAGCCAAACATGGCAACTAATTCCAGAAGACATAAAAGGAAAGTGACTTCAAAAATGTAAGTGACGAATTGATTCCGATGATTCCAATTAATCAAGGCATGAGTTTCAATCACCAGTCTTGTTGAAGAGTGCTGGAGTAAGGGACATTAAGGGACACATTAGGTTCATTGAGGGACACATATCTCTTAATGAAATTGGCCAATTTTTCAGCTGCTATGCAATTCCACTAGACTTGTTTATGAAATGTCAATCTTTATTAATTGGGGACATAGTTTTTGTAAGAAATCAACTGCATTCAGGAGTCGCCCAATACCTCTCAACGCTAAACTCCAACACGTTTTCAAAATGCTGATGGAGTTACCGTGAAAATAATATAAATCATAGCTTTGTAATGCAACTGCAAGATGTGTAATAGTGAAAAATTATGTCACTTTGCAAATAGTTTTGTATTAGAACTTGTGAAGTCTTGTTGAGTCGGCACTTATATGTGAAGGAAGAATTTGCCCAATTTTTTTTTTTACATCTTAGTCATATTTGACAGATTTGACATATTTATTATTTGTGATCCACATGCGGTCAGAAAAAGAAAAATATATATATATTTATATGTAATGTGATCTTGCTGAGACTATGGACTAGAATATCACCTTTCACCATATGCTGATTTTATAAATTGTTATTATTGTCCTGCACATCTAAATAAAGTTTTTGCACTTTTTTTGATAATTGGGCAGTATGATCGTTTTCTTTCTTTTTTGGTTTTGTGTTCAATTGGCGATTTTGCCCTTTTATTGAAGTCCAGTATTTACACCACGACAGATATACATGGCTAAGTTGGGTCGGTATATTATATATGATGTCTAGATGGGGTCTAGGTCTGGGAAAGCTGTAGGGGCCCTGATTGTATCTGTTATTTAAGAGAGAAGAAACAGATATAAGTTATTAGTAGGAATTTTTTTTCCTAATTTCTATCTGTTGGTGATATTTAGATTATTTTTTTAATAAGAATGAACAGTGTGTCATAGAGATAAGGAAATAAATTTAAGTGGAGCTAAATTCTACTTGAATATTACAAAAATCTGCAGTTTCCAAAATGTAATTTTTCAATTTGCGTTTGCATGGATTCAACAGAGTAGTCGCACCTTTGCTTTCCGTTAAGGGCCATGAAAAGATGAGAAAATTAAAAAAATAACTTGTACTCACCTAACCTTTCACCTGTCCAATCCCTTTCTCCTCACTTTAATTCCTCCTGTTCTTGTCACATCTACTTATCAACACAACAAATGCTGAATCCCCGATCTTCTTTTTTCTATGCCATGTGTTTCAGCTCTGATAAGGCCTGAGACAGTTCTTTGCATGTGGGTAAGGTCACAATTTATGTCATGAAGCCATGACCATTTTCTCATTTGCACAGAACCATCCTTAATCAGAGCCTAGTGATTCAGTGCTTGTGGCGGTGATAAGAAGATGAGATTTAAACGGGACAGGTAATAGTGAGGAGAGGAGGGGCCGAAAAGGTGATCACTAAGGTGGGTATAAGTAAGCATGCTGCAGTCGGGAGCAGCATTGTGAGGATGGGATTTCTATAAATCACCCACTAAGCTTCTACTGTACAATGCTGCATTTTGCAAGACACTGCATCATAGGCTGGTTTCAGACTGCAGTTTTTTTTCCTGATCAGGTTCGATCAGGTTTGTGTGTCAAAACCAGGAGTGTCTGCAAAACTCAGAACAGGTGTCAATCTTTCAATTATAGTTTTTCTCTACAAGTTCCTCTCCTGGTTCCTCTCCTGGTTTTGGCACACAAACCTAATCGTACCTGATCAGGTAAAAAACTGCAGTGTGAAACCAGCCATAAATGCATCATGAGTATACACCCTGTTTTTCTCTCTAGAAGCTTCTTTGTGAAGCATAAAAAAATTCAGGTAAAAGTTTCAGTTGCTTTTTTACGTTCAGAATGCCAAGGGTCACACATAAACCCTGGATCCGTTACTTGCATCAGTTTTTCAGCTTTAGAATTCTAAGTCCAAAAACTAATGTTGTTAATGGACCTGGACTCAAGTGTGACTGCTCTACTATGCGTTTTTTAACATGACCCAAAAAATGCTGCAAGCATTTGGGTGCAGTAAGAAAACCGATCCGTTTTTTTAACATGGGAAACGGATCCGTTAAAAAAAGGTACCTATAGGAACCATCTGTTAACGGATTCCGTTTTTGCTAGCATTTTTTGCCAAAAAATGGCAAAGTCAAAAAACGCATAGCTGCACAGGAAGCTCAAAAACCAACCTTAAAATAACAGATCTGTTATTGAAACCAGTGGAGAAAACTGGTTGCCATGTGTGACCCTAGCCAATCAAAGCTATAAAAAAACATAAAAAGGATACTTCACATCTGCACCAAAATGTATCAAATGAATTGGAAAAGGCATAAAAAATGCAGCAAAATGTAATAATCAGAGGATTAATATTAATAATTAAAAGTCCTGGGCCTCTGCCAGAGTTTTATGGGTAGGGTCACACATAAGCTATGGCATCAGTTTTTTTACTTTATTTTTCTAAGTCCAAAAACTGATGCTAAAAATGGATCCTGGGATCAAGTGTGACTGAATTGTTCAAAAACGCTATTAGTTTTTTTACTGGACCAAAAAAACGCTGCAAGCAACGTTTTGGGGGCCGTACAAAAATTGATCTGTTTTTTTAACAAAAAAAGGTAAAGTCCAAAAATGGATAGCTGCACAGGAGGCTCAAAACACAGCCAGAAAAACGGATTTGTTATTAAAAACAGTTAAAAAAAACTTATTGGCATGTGTGACCCTAGCCTTTCTTTACTATATGGACTATGTTTAATTACAGAGCACCACACAAGCTGTGAAGCAGATCTTGACCATAGATCTGCAGAAAGTTCAGCTAGAGTATACAGTATATCAATAATATTACAAACATTTTGTCACTGGTCTGAAATGGTAAAATCAAGTCAGGCTTCAATATTTCTTCTTTTCTCTTGGTAGACAGTGGCCAGTCATCTAATCTCTGCCTTCAAGCTTTTTCTGAGCTTGAACTTTGATTCACAGATTGGTCTTTTCTACCCACAAGGGGACTCCAGCCATGTCCATTTAAATCCCATTGAGTCGATATATGCAATAATGGCTTTGGGCACATTTCCACTGAACTCAGAGGGGAAATGGCCATTTCAATAAATGTAAAGCTGTGCTGCACACAACTTGCTCATTATGTAAACTAGTCCCCAGGGAACAATTCCTCCATTATAATCCTAAATAATGTAAGGAATTATTTCCTCCCGATCTTGTTCCTTTATGCGTCTGCAGTACATTTTACCTGTGCTCTCCAACATAATACATACCGGTATACGTATATGTAAAAATATGACACATGAAAAGAATAAATATATTTTGTAGAAAATGTACTGTCATTTGTGGAATCTAGCACCATCCTCAAGGAGGACAACTCTCCTAATACTTCTGTTTTATTAACATTTCTATTTTTAACATTTTTTCAAATTTATTAATATTATTTTTTTCAACTTTGTACAATCATAACTTTTTTGGAAATATTTAAAAAATGCAATAATTAAGCTATATGATGGCTGTTTTTATGGTGGCCGACTTAGTTTTAAATCTCATCATTTTGTCATACATGCGGCTTTTAGATAATTATGATAACAATATTTTTAAGATGTGACATACAAAACACAGCAATTTTTTATACTACTCCATGTCTGGGATAAATAATGTGCCAGTATTACTTTAAAGGTTGTTATAGATCAGATAATAGCAATTATGGGAAAGGTGTTTTTATATATATTTTGTTTGAATTATTTTTTTTATTTTTCTGAAGATATTGAACTTTTTATTTTACTGTTTTTCAGTCATTTATGGAGCACGGATAATGGCCACTTTACACGTCCCAACATCGGTCCGATATACGCGGGAGCACGCATTTTTTGGGCAGAATTGTAAGATCGCATAGGAGATGTTACACAGCGCGATATCAGCAGGCAACGCCACTGCGATGTGTACACCCCCTTGTACGGCCAACCCAGGAACGACCATTTAACATGGGAGAGAATAGGGGAAGTTGTACTCCAAATCGTTGTTGGACTTTCTCACAGCACGATCCAGCCACATCGACCATCCAATATCGGGCCGTTGGAGAGCAGGCTCATTTGATCCCCAATATCGTTTTGGCATCGTTCTTGCATCGGATTGGACTTTTAAACCATACAACGCACGAACGATATCGGGCCCAACGCACGACTTTTTATCGGAGTTGGATGCCGATATCGGGACAAGTAAAGTGGCCATTAGAGTTATCTGATCTTTGTCATTAGAGAAATGATTAATGCATAATCCAGCCAACACCCATAAATGTATTTAAGGCAATTCATAAAAAACATAGTTTCCTTAACTTAATCATATAGCATGAGGCTGCATTATGCTATATAGAAGACTATAAGTCTGTATAATACTATATCGATAGTCCCGCTTCTAAAGGGGCATTGCTATGTGGAGGGGGCATGGCTTTGTGGAGATGTGTCTGTAGAGTGGGTGTGTCTATGTGGAGGGGGAGGATCTATGATACATACACACACGCACACATACATACACTCAACTTTATATGTTAGATGGAGTGGCAAAAGGTTAAACTACTCTGAAAAAATTGAAACCTGCATTATTAATTTAGGTAAATGCTTAGACACAGTTTTTGCTGTTCCACTTAGTGAAAACAAAGCTTCGCATACTTTTCTACTTACAGACATGAAATATTGTATTGTTTATGACAATTTAAAATTATTATGTCTGATATTTTTTAACAATTTCTTTAATTTGGTGCCTTTGTTTTACATTTAGGACTTGTGTGAAAACCTGATGTAGTTTTAGGTAAAATTAGGTAAAATGTTTGTCTCACAAACATTTATAGATAGCGTATATATAAGGCTACTTTCACATCAGTGATTTATGCCATTCATGGCAGATCCAGCAGTTTTTCCACATCTGCTGCGTAAAGGCAAAACTACATTCAGCCCAATTAATTGCCTATGGGACTTGTGGACATGGGCGGCACTTGCGGTTTTTCCGGATCCGACACTTGCGGAAAGCCAAAAAAAATGCTGCTAGAGAGTTTTTTTTCCCATTGCCGCAAGTGCTGGATTTGCCAGATCTGGTAAAACTGCAAGTGCCGCACATAGGGAATGGATTGGGCTGAATGCAGTCTTACCGCAAGTGAGCCATTACGCGGCAGATGTGGCAAAACCGCCGGATCTGCCGCGAATGGCAAAAATCGCTGATGTGAAAGCAGCGTAAGCTACATTTTTTAGTTCAAAACATAACAATTTTTTTCACTTTTTTAATCACCATCTACAAATTAATTGATGTACAGAATAGACACAATACCAGCATTGTTTACACCTTATGACTTATGAATTTTTCATTTATCTGCCTTTTAAATTCAAAATCAATTTTAAAACGGCTTTTCAATTCCTTTTTTGTGCTGATTTTAATTTCTTTGATATAAGTGCAGTGCAGTGAATACATCTTGAAAGAAAAGTATCCCCTCCAGCAACATTCTTTTAGTTGTTCTGCCCTGGAGATTTTTGCTTTAGGAAGAAACAAGAAAAGTGGAGCAACTAAAATTCAATAGTCCACAAGGTTTTTCTTCAAATGATCTATGTATAACATAACAGTTCAATAGTTCAGAGATCAATAACATAATGGACCAGCTGAGTGCCTTTAGTTGATCACATTAGAATTAACATTTGATTTAACTTTTTATACTGAAAAATGAACTTTATTATTTTGAAAGCTCTAAATTACTTTTGATTAACCCCTAAATAAAAAGACATATTTGTCGCTATGTGAATATTCTGAGAAGTTTTCTTGAACTGAAATATTTATTGTCTCTAATGACTGTGTCCCCTTCAATGTTTATAGCCACATCTAACCATAGTACTGACTGTAAATGATACTGCTGAATATCATAGTCTCTTTGCCCATTTAAACAATGAATTAGCTGCGGGGAACATGTACGAATGTTGTTACCTGTTATCAGGGCTGTTTGGTAATGTCCTGGAGGTCGGACCCACACCGGTCAAATATTACAACCAATCTTGGTTTTGGTGTTATTTAAACCTATTTTTTTTTATTCTTTTTGTATTGATATTTAATGTGCCTCTTTAACCCAGGTAGTTACTGTGACTACTAGAGATGATTGCATTTTTGCAATTACAATTCACCAGATTCAGCAATTTTTTTAAAATAAATTTACTGCAAAATGCAAGTATTCCAATTGACCAGAAAAGACATGAAAATGCGTTGAAGTCTCCATGGGCTGTATCCAACCCCTTTCAATATCTCTATAGCAAACACAGACTTAGTAGTGTCAATGTGAGTTACATATATATGGCTATGGGTAAATGATTGGTAACGGTTCTATGATGTTTTGTCTCACCCACTATCTGCACAATATATTCAGAGATTATTTTTAGCTTTTTCTCATTTTTTCTATTGTTAAGCTGTGAGCTCTTATGTCCTCTCACTATCCGTTCCCTGCCATAGATTTATATAGGCAACGATAGACTGTGCGATACTGTGTAATGTGCGATCCTTTGTGATGACTTTGTTATACTATGTAATAAGATATATTATGCGATGACTATGCTATACTATGTAATGCGATATATTTTGCTATGACTGTGCTATACTATGTCATTATTATTATTATTATTATTATTTATATAGCGCCATTAGGTTCCATGGTGCTTTACATGAGGATAGGGGAGACAAGCACAATTACAATAACTCTAGACAATCAGGACAAATAGGTACAGGAGGGGAGGAAACCCTGTCCACAAGGGCTCACAGTCTACGAATGTGATATATTATGTGATGTGCTATAATATATGATGACTTTGCTATACTATGTAATGTGTTGTACTTTGTAATAACTGTTTCATACTATGTAATGTGTCATAATATGTGATGACTGTACCATACTACGTATATGAGTACTATATTATGTGATGTACTATAATATATGATGTGTTATAATGTAAGATAACTGTGTTATACTATGTGATACAACAAAACTGTCCATCTTGCAGCCAGGGGTCAGACAGCCACCGTTTATGCTCCCATCCAGTGGTCCCACGTTGTCTGCCAGCATGCAGTTTCCCTCTCCAGGTTCCCTCCCCTAGTGCCGCCTTGCAGA
Source organism: Allobates femoralis (assembly GCA_033576535.1). Lineage (NCBI taxonomy): Eukaryota > Metazoa > Chordata > Amphibia > Anura > Aromobatidae > Allobates > Allobates femoralis. The sequence continues at coordinate 249,362,703 of JARQOC010000003.1, forward strand.
TCTACCAGGTACACGCTTAGGCCGTGCATGTGACACACCATCTTCTCTTAAAGAGCCAGCGTGCCCTAACAAGGAAATGTT